>OY101430.1:15738080-16183337 GCA_956483605.1 Tuberolachnus salignus | reverse complement strand
TCGACGCTCGGCACTTAGTATGCAAAGTGAAACTGTGGTGACATTGGTTTTCAAAATGGCCGCGGCTGAGGGAATTCCAACGTAATACAATATTTTACGAACCGTTAAGGGTACCGCAAAATGTGGACTTTTGGGGGACCCGCCGCCGCAAGTTTATTCGGACCAACGAATAATACAGCCAAATTTCCGTGATTTCTCCCCCCTTCCCCCCCAAAAAAATGGGTTACGCTTTGACGGTAAGACAACTGAGCCTCGTGAAAGTTTCACTATATTGCGTTACTATTTCTTTCCACTAGATTCGTTGACGAAATAGATTTTTGAAATTTACTCGATTCGGAAAAAACCGCAGACGGTCGGTCGCTGCTTGACGACGGTACCCCACACCATTATCGTTTTTAATTACATCGCCCGTAAGGTACAAAACACCCTTAGGTTCAGTTTTGAAAATGGTCTTACTGTTACTGTTTTTACACATATTATATTCATTTTTTTCTCTAATCTATTGTATTCGTAAAAGTAGAAGGTTTATCTGGAGATCCGAGGTGTCATTAACTGTTTAATGTTTAATAGATTTTACAAAACATCCAAACAGTCGTCACTATCGATAATGATGTTATAAGATTAGGATACTGATAAATAAGGATGGTGTATCCACTTGATGCTTATTTTACATGTATTGCAATTCAAACTACTCATTTAATGTATTTTAAATTAATTTTAATAATTATTTATTATATTATATATCTAGACTAGACATATTATAAATTGATAGGAAAAGCTACCTAAATCACCACTACATTATTGATAAATATACTATTTAATTTAATAATTCAATCAATTCAATATTTAATCATATTAAAATATGTATGTTACAATTATTTTGTGAAAACAAGCAGGTTAGGTGGTTAGATATGTTTTTTTTTTTTTTAATGCCCTGGAGCTTTATTACTTAAACGACAAGAAGCACTTTATAAATATGTTGACAATATATATCTTACATACTATTTAGATGTTAATATATACTTTGCATGTTGATGAAGTGGATCCTGCCCTTAATTTATGTTCCTAATCTTAGTCGTATGGTTTCTGACGTTTAAGAAAAAAAACGTTTCCTTGGAATTCTAAAAGTTGGACGGCTATTGGATTGACATGGTGATCTCATCTCGTGTTCGCGATCAAACTTTTGGATTTCGTCTGCTATGTATGCAGCATCATATTGCGGTGAATTGCGTCATTTCTTTCAAACCGGCAGGCTGCAGTGATGGTCCGAAGGACGGTGTTTTGACAGCATTGTATTAAATTAATGTTAGACTTACTCGCACAACCCCACAGTTAAATAACATGAGTCCAAATTCGTTTTATAATGGCTACATAGAGTAGACGTTTGGTTTTTTATAGTTAACTCTGAGTGAGGTCTAACTAACCAATAGAGCTTTCGCATTTTTTCCTCAATCTGTATTATTTCTGACGGTTGTGGTGTTTCCAGTTTATACGAGAGTCAAAGTGCATTCCAAAGTATTTTGCTGAATATTTTTGTGTGATGTTTTCGGTTTGACATAGCGTATACCGATTTATCGCTTTTTATCTTAATTGGCCAACGTCTCGTCCAGACAAATATGTTGTTAATTCACTTTTGTAAGTTATCAGTTGCAGTTAGTTGAGTCTTGTGGACAAAATTGCGGTATCTTCGGCAAATGTGGCTATCATTGTGTTTCATCGTTTGGTATATCAACTGTGTAGTGTAGATACAGGGTATGTCCTAAGACACTACCTTGTGGTATTCCAGCTGATAATATCTTTCCATTCGGTTATGACTTGGAATTGACAATCAGTCAAGTATGGTACAAAAAGTGCACACCAGGTATGTAGCAGTTGTTCATTCAGTTTGATGAAGAATCATTTGTGGCCAGACTTTGTCAAAAGTCTGTAATAGTAATCTTTTTCTTTAAAAGCTTTACTTATCACATTACTGATGCAATGAACTTGTTCAATTGTTGAATGTTGCGGAATCCAAACTAATGTTCCGGTATAAGACAATTTTAATCCATATTTGGTTTTATACTTTTAAGTAGAAGTTACTCTAAGAGTTTAGATAAACTTGGAAGGAGTGATATTGGTCGGTATGATGTAACATCTTCTGGTTTTTTTCCTGGTTTTAGCAACATAATCACTTGTGCAGTTTCCATTGTTCTGTAATATATTCTGTGCACCAAATAGCATTGTATATGTGTGTGAGATGAATGAGGGCTTTCCTTGGAAGCTAGGAGTTTAAGTTGTCTTCTATTACTTTGGCAACTTCTAACGGAATGAAATGTTTAATCTTTTCACTTGTTGCACTAAGCTGTTGGCATTTCACAATGTCAAGCTCAGAATCTATGGTGTTTGGTAGAAATACACATTCAAGATGACAAACGTATATTTATGTTTTTTTTTGTCCACTGCAAGCCCAGGTCCCATCGTTCTTGCGGATGAGTGGTATCTAAACACCATGTATTTTTATGCGTTTTGTGGCTTTCTATAATGATTAATCATTATTATCTGTTGCAGGGAGATCGCTTAAGTATTTTTGTTGAACTAGATTTCTTATATCCAGTGGGTAGGTAATCTGGCGTTTACCATCGGTAGCTACCGAAGTTGCCATTTTCGCTGCATTTACAATGTCGTTGGTTAAATTTTTTGAATTTTCAATGTCGGCTGTTAGATATGTTGAAACAATTAAATTTATAATTTAAAGAAATATATATATATATATATTTTCATATATAAATATATCATCGACAGATTTCCATTACTGAGCATATGAAATTTTAAATATATTATGTAATAATAGATATAATTATTTCCATAATATAATAATCACTGGATTTTTAATTTCTATATGGGCATTGGATGCTCACCTAAATTTAGCTTTAATTGAAACAAAAAAAAAGAAATGTTTCAAAGTATCTTTTAAATGTATAGAGTATCTTGTATTAATAACAATTGTATAAAATACTTGATACATAAACTAAAAAAGTATTGTGCACAAGATATTGCCCAACCCCATCAATAACTGTATTTTAACCAGTTTTCTTAGATTTTAACTGGTTCAAAATGTTTAATGACTTCAATTAAACCATTTTTAATATAGTTATTAATGTTACTTGTCAACATAACTTGTAATTTTTTAAAAATTTTTTTTATATATTTTAGACTATTATATATTTCCAAATAAAATGGCATCTGCCTTAGAGGAAAGAGAAGAACAAAGTTCTAAATGCTTCATATGCAATGTAAAAGTCACGACACGTTCCTCGTATAATGTATATTGTACATTTATGCCTCAAAGAGAAGTGTTATTAATGGATGTCATGTCAAAAATACTAAAGAAAATATTTAATCCTTCACAAATGAGAAGCTCTGTATTATGTCGTAGGCAAGTATTCTGACACTGTTTATAATTGCTCTTAGTCTATAATAATATTATATTTGTTTATGACAATTTCTTATTAACATATATTTTCATTTCATTGTTTGTCTTAGATGTTTTACACTTTTTGATGAGTTAGAACAGATTTCCACACGTTTTAAAAAACTTCAAACTGATATAATTAAACGGTATTCATCAACTTGTATGGAATACAATGATGAAGTTTTTGTAAATATAGTTAATAATATGACTCCGGCAAATATGATTGAACTCCCACTTATTAAAAAAGATAATGAAAATCAATCCTTACATAACATAGATGAAATTGAGGAAAAATCATCTAATACACTAAATGAGGTAAATATTTATAATATTTATTGTATGCATGTATATAAACTATATTATATTTCTTATTGTAGTATTTTTACCTTTTTGAATTGCATATAAAATGTCAAATAATTACCTCAATTGCATTTTTAAAGACTGTTCCATCAATATCCCGCAATTTTATGTATAGAAAATTACTCCTAAATTTGTTTAAATAATTTTTGTTTACACAATTGTATGGAGACTGGTGTTCTTCATATAGATCATCCTGGTCCATAGTCTACTATCCTGTGGACTTTCATCAAAATCGATAGAAATATGGTTCGTACAGTTCTGACAGACAAAGCTTGACAGATTTATAAGGGTTCCATTTTAGACATTCTAGATACATAAACACAAAAATCCCTTAAAAATGTTGTATATATATTTTAAAAAATGTATCTATTTTATAATTTTAATTATTAATATTAATATTTAATGATTTAAATGTTAGTTTTGAATACTATTATATTATGTTACTAGATTGTTGAAACTATTATAAGTAACATACAAGCTGAAGAAACTATGGATAACAATAAAAACCTAATGGCATCTACTTCTGAAAATTCTAAAAGAAAAAAACCATCTGTTAATGAAGAAATTATAGAACATATAAATGAAACAGTGGTCAGCCCACAGGTTATAACATTGCCTAGTATTGTTGAACAACCAATGTGTGAAACAAGTATTTTAATCAAATCATTTAATAACAAATGTAACAAATGCTAATTTAAACTTATTTTTAAGAGTCAAGGAAACGCTGTGTAGGTATCAGCTTTAAATGTGAGCATTGTAATGAATCTTTTCGACGGGCATTAGATTTAAAAAATCATGCAATAATACATCAAACTTCCAAACGCTTTTTTTGTACCTTTTGTGATAAAAACTATTCAACTAAACAATCATTAAACAATCATTTGGCTAAAGAGCATAAGTCTTCTGACAAACAAATAAATGATCAAGTTGATCATTTGTCCAATCCAATAAAAAGTTTGTATAATGTGTTTAATATAATTGTTTTAAGTTTTGAAAATAATATTTATATAGATTTTGATTTTGATTTATAGTTGAAGATAACACTTCTGAATCTGCTACAGAATCTAACCTTGAAGTTAGTGCTGATTATACAAATGATTCTTCTGAAAATGTGGTAATTGATGTGAAACCTGATTTTTCTATTGACAATAGCATGTATTTGGAAGAAGTTGTACCAGAAGGAAATGAAGAAGATGATTTTGAATGGAAAGAAGAACAACAATTTGATTATAATGATGAAAATATTATTGAGGATAGTTCAAGTGCTGTTGATGAAATAATGACTCCTTCTTCGGGATCGGAAAGATCTAGTAAAAGACAAATAAAAAAAGGTAGAAAAAAAAGAGGTAGTTCACGTTCTGGGGAACGTGCTTGTTTACCTGCCATACATAGTTGTGAACTATGTGGCAAAAAGTGGAGGACTGTCACAGAGTTAAAATCACACATTCAATCGCACAGTTCTATAAGACCTTATGTTTGCAAGGTATTTTATTATATAAAATTTTAATAATTTTATTTTACTCTTTAATATTTTTAATTTAGATATGTGGTCAAGCGTATAAAATGAAAAAGGCTTTAGATGTACACATTGGAATGCATAATGGCATACATCCTTTTACTTGTGAATATTGTAATAAGTCTTTCACACAAAAAGTTGGTCTACAGAAACATATACCTATTCATACTGGATATACTCGGTTTCAATGTGACTTGTGTGGTAAAAGGTTTATTCATCAAAAAAGTTTTCACATACATACTATGACTCACACTGGAGAAAAACATGTTAAGTGTACAGAATGCGGTCTGGCTGTTTTGTCTCAATCACATCTCAAGCGACATCTTAGAGTCCATACTGGGGAAAGGCCATATGCTTGTCCGATATGTGGTAAACGTTTTGCAGAAAAATATAATATGAATGCTCATGTGCACATACATGACAATAACCCTGGAAGTGGACCGAGGAGAAATAGAAATCACATGTAAGTGTTAAATATTGTAATGATAAACAATAATTACTTTTATATTTTTTCACTAGATGTCAATTGTGCGGTATGAGTTATGATCGTAAACATAAACTTGAATACCATTTAGCTTCAACTCATAATAAAATTGATATTAAACTTCCTCAAGATCAGGAAACAGTGCACCTACAACAACCAAAAAATGAATATTTCCAAGAGGTTAGATATTATATTTTACTTTAATATTGAAAAAGATAATAGCATATTATGATTTGTCTGTTTTTCATTTTGTAAAGTATAAAAAAAAAAAAATGAATAATTATTATTTTGTTCGTATTAGACAGTTGGAAGTTATATTAAAATTGCATAAATTATTAATGAATACAAATAATCGTATTCATCCTATTTAATAAATTATATTATAACACCAACAGCTTAGTATTGTAGTAAACAAAGTTTTTTCTATAATTTTATGTTAAAAAAAAGTAGACTAACAAAATATTATGCTACATTCTTCAAACAATAATACCAAGGTAAATACTTAATATAACAATAAATATTAATTTATTATACAGAACTCTCAGGGTCACCAAATTATCACTGTGGACAATGGTGCTATTGATCACAGCGGTAGTACTGCAATGATAACGGTCAGTGGTGTTAAAGTTCCATTAACCATAGACGGTGCTCCAATTATGGTCACTACATTGCCACAGCAATCTCAAACCACTAACCTTGTACCACTGAACATACCACCTGGATCTATTCTTGCCTATACACCGTCAAGCTCAAATAATAGTGTACAATCATTGGTAGACGGTTCACAAAATTCTTATATGTCGCAAAATCCTGTTACAATACAATTGTCTTAAGATAATTTAATATAATAAATAAAAAAAAACTTTATTATATAAATTAAATTGGGATACTTAAGTGAGTTACTTATAAAGTATACTAAACAATACTAAGTGCATAATAATAATTTGTATTTATGGTTTTGTATAGAATTTAATTTATAAAAACATTTTTTTATTAACAATAATATGGAGCAAGAATAGAATGCAGTTATATTCTTTTTACTTGAATTTTAATATCAATGAACAATTTGTTTTTATTTTTTATCCCTATTTTATAGATGTGAATTAATAAAATACATCATAATTCCATATATTTTTTAAAAATATGTACATTTTACATACTTTCATATAAATAATGTAAAATATAATTGCAAATTTCAAATTTATACTTTGTAAATTGTGTTTCTAAACAATTTTTTATTGAATTTAATATTAATTTAAATAGAAAAGTATTGTCAATTGAAGTGGCAGTGAGTATAGTAGTGCTGACAGGGTTTGAGTTTGATATTACCAGTATACAGGCTTGTTTATTTTAAATGGTTTACTGAAAAAAGTGAAAATTATCAAAGTTGTGAAGTATATTGGAAATACAGAAATAAATAATACAATATTGGTTCATCTATTTTTAAACTTTGCAAAATCTCCAAATTAAATTTAAGTCAATATGAGGCTCATATTTATTCTTATTGTGACTACATTTTAAACAAAACCTGTTCACTTTATCCCCTTTATGAATACAGAACTATTACACTATTTTCAAGATTATTTCAAAATATTTAGTCATTATAGTATTCATTCTTTGCTATTCCAGTATTCGAACATTGATAACTCTTATATGTTCTACTATCTTCAATGATTCTACTCTGCACTCTGCACTACGGCTGGTAGTAATAGCAGTATACTGTTTTTTTTTGTTTTTTTTTAACAGTATATCAAAAAATATATATATAAATACCGAAATATCATATGCACTAAAAATATTGTAAATGGTAATCATACTAATTTATAATTCTATAAGCCATCCATCAGCCCTAGTGCACAGTTGAGGAAAAGCAGCACTTCTAGGGGTTGTGTTAATATTAATAAACAATAAATATTATTTCATGTGTTATTTTAAATAAAAATCTTAACTATTTACATCAAATCTAAACCATTGGAAAAGTTTCATAAAAACACACTTTAAATAATATAGGGTTAATCTCAAAAATGAACTGTAGTTAATAAAAAATTTTATTTTATGTTGATTATACATCATTTAAGTTTGAAATATTTAAATTACACTTACGAATTATTAGTTATTAAAAAAAATTTATCAAATTCATTTAATAGGCTGTTATAAAAATAAAATATTGTATTATAAGTAAAAAAGTATTTTTAATTTTTTAATTTTAAGTTAATAATGAATATCCCAATTTTAGTAACTAATGCATTTTAGGTTTTTTTTGTACTTTTAACCTCACACCAATTGTTAATAATTCTTAATGGTTTATCTCATTTTTCTATCTGTACTATTTAAGTTTGTTTTCAAATAATCATATTATGTTTTTCAAAAGAACTTTTTAAATTTAATTTCTTAAACTATATTCTATCCAATTCAAATTTAGTGACAAAAATAAATTCAATTTTTAATGTGAATAATTTTGTTTTGTTTTTTAATTCTCTATTAATGTGGTTAATTTTTCTAAAAATTGTTAATTTTAATTATTTGTATTATTATTTACATTACGTTTTTAAAAATTACTAATCATGTTATAGTATAGCGATTTATTAAATCATGTTTTAAGGTATAATTTGATAAAACTTATTTTATGTGTTATTATAATATTGTAAAAAAGAAAAAAAGAATGTAGAATTGATATAATATTATAATTTTAACATATCTTTTTCTTAGTGTATCCTCCTTACTTTTACAAAGAATATATTACAATTAATCAATGTATTTTAACTTTAAATTATTTAAATGTGGCCATTTTTTTATTATTATTATTTATATTGTACTCATAATATTGAAAACATTTTTTTTTTTTGACTGATTTTTATTTATATAAACATTAAAGAATAACTCAGTTTTAAAAAAAAAAAATTATTTTGCATTTTTTCCTAATTTATGATACTTATTATATATATTTTAAATGTAGAGTAAGTACCATTGGATATTAAAACTATGTTTGATTATGATATTTATTATTATTAGGTTTTAGAAAACATTTTTATGATACTATTTTTTTAAACAACTAATTTTGTAGATTCAGTTGGAATATTATTTTCTAAATATATTTTACTAAAGTATTAGGTTTATTACTATTCATATTTGAATGCAATTTTCATATGTGCATTTTTTATTATTAAATAATATATTTTGATACCAATTTATAGTATTTAGTTTACATTATCAGTATTTTTTATGATATTATATTCCTTTATTACTAAATATTAATCATATTTTGTTATTGATAATTAAAGGTATATTGAACACTATACAAACTTATTAATTATTACCTTTTTGAGTTTCGGTTAGAATATTTGTTGATTTATATTGATTATGAAGAAAAACATTACCTAGATTTTTTAATTATTTATGTAATTATAATTATCATTGTGGATAATGAAAATATAAGCATCCTCATTGTTTTTTTTTACCATTTTTAACAATAGTTTCAGTACATATTAATTTAGTGGTCCAAGTAAATGTTAAATTAAAACAAATATTGTTAATTATTTTTAATAATTATTTATTCTTAGCCTGCTTACTAAATTTATCTCTTAGAATGCAATGAACAATAGGTAAGATCAGAAAAACAGAAATAAAAAAATTTGAATTGCAACATTTCATATTTCTACTAACAAATTTATTTAATCATTTCCACATAACAAACATTATGAATGCAATATTTTGAAATTTTATATAAAGATGAAGCTGATGATATCTCTTGTGTTTGTGATTTATATGTAGTGCTCATATATGAATTTCTGCACTTAATGAAATTAAGAGGATGTCACTACGATTTTATAATAGTAAAAATCGTCCGACTCATAACAAGTATTTTCTAAATCTTTGTCGTCACATAACAAAACAAAAGCAAATAGATAGGTAAATCACATTTTGCTCTGGTTCATATTTTTGAACGAAAACCACGCCTATTCAAACTAAACTCCTAAATTTCAAACGATTAATGAATTTATGGGAATTTCAGACTGCAATCACGAACTATTTATTGATAATGTTATCTCATTATCGTGATAAACAATATCAGGATAATAACAGATTTGAATTTTGAATGTAGATTAATTTTTTTTATAATACATTGTAATGATTAAATTATTTCTATAATTTGACTGTTTAATTTATTGGTAATTATTAATTAACAACATTTACGGCTATTCGTGTCTGCTATTGTAGTGGACATATGGAAATTGTAAATTTATGCTTTCTATTATGATGAACCCGTCCATATTTTATCGTCCCAGATTTACCAGTGTCATAAAACATACAAGACTAAAATCGACAATTTATGCTTTGTCTTCAGGTAAATTTCTATTGATTTTCTGTATGTTTGTTACCTTTTTACATTTTACATATTAATTAAATTATATATTAAATTCTTAAATTGTGGTAAGTATACAAGCAAAACTTTTAATCTTTTAATCGCAGAAAATATAAATTAAATTTTCAGTGTTTGCTACTAAAATTGTATTTTTGTATTTTTTAAAAATAATAATATATATTCCTACTACCTACTAATTGTTAATTCAAAGTATTATACCCTTCGGTCAACTAAAACTGGTTCATTTAAACACCTCACACTTTTTCCCAATAAAGTCCTCGCTTGCTCACCGCTACATAAAATTGATTTATTGCAAAACTAGAAAATATCTATAACATTTGGAAAATTGTAGAGGGTAAATCACTAACATAAATCGACGTACAAATGTTTTTCCTAATCACAGAAATATTTTGTAATCTTATAGGAAATTGTAGTATTCTGGAACACTTTATTGTGTACACAATAATCATCTGTAATTTACCCTCCGGTTAATTGTACCTATATATTCAAATAAATAGTTTATTATTGGAAATTACAAAATAGACATTGTAGTAATTGAAATTTCGATTCAGGTCTCGGAAAATGTGGTGTAGCTGTAATCAGAGTATCAGGACCACGAGCTTCTGACGCTATATTTAATATGACTCACCTGAAGTGTTTACCCAAACCAAGAAAAGCTTGTTTGAACAAAATTATTGATCCCTTAACTAAGGAACAATTGGATAACGGATTATTATTATGGTTTCCAGGTATATCTACATTAGTACTGTATATATCTATATCTGTTATATTATCAATGAAAAAAATCAATCATTATATGTTCTAGGTCCCAAAAGCTTTACTGGCGAAGATAGTTTTGAATTTCAGATACATGGTGGCAGAGCGGTCATAACTTCAATTCTCCAAGGGTTATCCAAATTAAGTGATTTTCGACCAGCCGATCCTGGTAAAATTATTATTTTAAATGGATGATCTTCTAATAATGTATTATTAACATAAAAAAAAATACAATTTTAATGTTTTTTTTTTTCACAGGAGAGTTTACAAAACGTTCATTTTATAATAACAAAATGGATTTAACTGAAGTTGAAGGTTTGGCTGATCTAATAGAAGCTGATACTGAGCTTCAAAGGAAACAAGCATTAATGCAGTTAGAAGGTTCTTTAAGACAACTTTACAGTTCCTGGAGACATTCTCTTTTAGAAGCATGTTATTTGTATGTGTCTTCAAAAGCACTATTATAACAAATTATTTTTTTTTCTAAAATTATAGAATTTAGCTAATGTTGAAGCTTATATAGATTTCAGTGAAACAGATAATATTGAAGATTTTATATTAGAGAATGTCAAAACAAATCTAGAAAAACTCTCTAAAGAAATTGAGGTATGTTTTGTCCATTTAAAACTTTCATTATCAACAATATAATTTGTTATGTGTATAGACTCATTTATTAGACAACAGGTCTGGTGAGCTTTTACGCGATGGAGTTAAAGTGGCAATTATCGGAGCACCAAATACGGGAAAGAGTAGCCTTTTAAACACTTTGTGTATGTATATCATTGCATCAGTATTTGTTTTAATGAAACATACTAATATATTATTAATTTAGGTAGTAAAGAAGTTGCCATTGTAACAGAGTTTCCTGGGACGACCAGAGATCCAATTCAGGTTCCTCTAGACGTATCTGGGTATTCTGTACTTTTGGTCGATACTGCAGGAATTCGTTCACATACATCAGATTTAATTGAAGAATTGGGAATGAAAAAATCCAAAGATCAGGCTCAAGAAGCCGATATGGTTGTTTTGGTTGTTGATGCTCAATATCTTCTTAATGTGAATGACATAGATTTATGGTTAAAAGAATATGCACATAATATGAAAGTACAGTGCAATAATTATTTAGTATATGTGAATAAAATAGATATTATATCTAAAGACCAAGTCTACAGACTTAAGAAACTATCTCAAGTTTCTAACTGGACTATATGTTTTGGATCTTGCAAATCAGATAAAGGTTTGATGGATATGATGGCAATGTTTGAAAATAGTTTGCAAAAATTGTTAGTAATATTGTTAATTTAATTTACATGATATTGTTTATTAAATTTTTTTTTTTTTTTTACCTAGATGTGGAAATCCAAATTTTGAACATCCTCGGTGTACTCAAGTGCGGCATAGATTCTGTCTTATGAAAGCATTCAGTAATATTCAGAAATACCTTAAAATATCTATATCAAATGAAAACATTGATATTGCTGCACAGCATTTACGTAAAGCAACAGTATACATTGGAAAAATTACTGGACATGTATCTTCTGAAGAAATGCTCAATGTTATTTTTTCGAAATTCTGTATAGGAAAATGAATTTTTAATATTTATTTATTACATGTACTACTCAATAAGACAACCCACGGTTGCTCCTTTATGAGTGTCATTTTACTATGGGTTCATGATTGTTGACTCTTATAAATGAATAAAATTTTGTTGAGATAACATTTAAAAAATGAATATTCTTATCATATTCATATTTTATCTCTATCTAGATAAATTTCCACATAATATTATCTTTGAGCTCAATCATTTTTTGGTTATCTGTTCGACTATTCCCAACTCATTGCTTACAAGTTTAAAATATCTATTGATATATGATGTTTATAAACAGTGTACCATAATAACAAGATGTTATACAACTCCAAATTGTATAGAAGGAAGCAAATTAACATTTTTAAATTGTCCTTTATAGAGAATATGTCACAGTACTTATTTAAACTATAATTCAATAAATATAAACATTTTTAAATTAAAAAAAAAATATATATATATATATATTTTAAACAACAAAAATTGACAATATTTTTATTAAATGATAGTAAATAGTCATTAGAAATATACAATAATAAGTCCGTATTACATTTAATAGATACTAATTGATGACCTAAATTAAATACATCAATTGACAATAAAATGCTTAAAACAAATGAATCTAACAAACATTATTTGCATATAATTAATAATATAAAAAATTGCCTAGGGAAGGAGGGATGTACAAATAATGATTCTGAGTAAATCTCTAAAAGTTATAATGTTGCGTTTATTATTTTTCAGTTTTTTTCACAACTTTCAATGAATATCGAGGATTTTATGAATTTTGAAAAACAGCGATCAAAAAATACTAAGAGCTCCTTCACTCTCAAAAAACTCCATGCAATGTTATACATTTTTATGAATACCTATATAGTTAAAACGTCAGCTTGATCACCAATTCACAAGTATCAATAATGAAGTACACACTGTAACACTTGAGAGATAATAATTGTTTAATTTTCTACTAGGTATTTATATAGGAACATTATTGTCAATCCAATTTGTAGTCGTATACTTCAATTTTGTATTTTCTTAACCATATATAGATATATTATTAGGATAATATTTTCGTTATTGAGTACATGATCTGCAACTTTCATGGTGACTTATATTAATAAATTTGAATCGTTCGTTCAAATAGGGCTTGTTCTACGTGTTTCTGGCGGTAAGGTTTTGACACGTACAATGCTTCTAAAAATACTCTTTGACCAGTTGTTATATTTTCAAATGGTCTGAACCACAAAACAAATCCAAAAATAGTGTCATCTGTAAGCATAAACATTTAAATTATAATATAATTTGTTATTTTATATTTTGTAAAGAAATAATTTTCTGATTGAAAATATATGTGTTACCTTCTTTTCTAGTTTTTGCAATAAAACATTGGAAACTTGGTTTTGGAGATTCAAATCCATCTCTTCTAAAAGCTAAAACACAATAATTTAGGTTAGTGGATATTGTTGTTAATTTACATTAAATTAACGTAGTTCTACATTATCATTTTTTATTTTAAAATATAAAATTAGGACCCCACAATAGATCAGCCCCGGGCCACTCATTTCATTAATCCGGCTTTGAGATCTAATCTTGTGGATTCAAATTTTTTTTTTTTCTTTAATTTGTATATGTTTTTTAGAGAAGAAATAATGGTTTTCTAAATATGTCGAACCGTTATGAATCAATTATTGAAAAGAACAACTGTTAACAATATATTTGGAATGGGGAAAAAAGTACTTAAATACAAAAAATTATAGAATAGAACGAATGTCTTCTGTTAATTTCTATAGTGATATAGATATAGATAATAACTGCAGTGAATAACATTGAAAAAGCATTAATTTGAATCATATTGAATACAATTTAGTTGACCGACATTTAGTAACTATTCTAATTTTAATATGGTGATATTAAATATATGAGTATCTATGTAGGTGGTACTATGATTACGGAAATATTATATTTATGTATCAATTGTTCATAAATTACTTACTTTCTTTGTTTAGTTGTCTGCTGGACGGTATTCCATATTCAGAATAGTATTCCTAAACAAATAAATACATACATAATGAAATTACTATATAATATGATATAATAGTTCAAGTAGAAAGTCAATCTTTTAAGTTTATGTGTGCCCGTATAATAATCAATATAGTTAGGTTATTTTGTGTTCTACTTGTGTATGTAGTATATTAAGTATCTACACGCTAAGCGATAAGATTCAAAAACATATTTATTTTATAGACTTTATATAATATATATTATATTTATCTATTGCGTTAATAAATTAAAAAATAAACTACTTCAAAGCAGTATTCTACATAAGTAGGTATCTTACTTATAATATAACGGTTGTAGTAAAGATTAAAATCTATAATAAAAGTTATAATTGTAAATTTGCAAATGTTGTTAGATTGTATATATTACATAATATATTAACAGTCAGACATTTAGTATTAGATAATTTTAAAAGCGCAATTAGACACACTTTGCTACTCTGCAATAGTTGAATTGAGATAAATTGTCTAAACGTTGGTACTTGAAACTCGTTTGTGGGCCAAATAGTCAACGCTTTTGTTCGTCAGCTGATTCAGTTTTTATTATGAAAATAACGAGTTTAATAAGTTTTATGTTATGTCTGTGCATTTGTAGAGAAATACATCATTTTTAGCTCATTGTAAATACACTATAGTTTCCTAACACAAAATATAGAATTTTCAATGTGGAAACGTTTCATTTTGCATTATTGATGTTAAATTGTTTTTTTTTTTCTTTTTTTGAAATTTAATTGTACAGTATTTATTAATGATTTTCCACCTAACAAGTGTTTAAAAAAAAAAAAAAATATATATATTTTTTCTTTACCTACATAATTAAAATATAGTTTTCTCTTTTCGATAAAACATGATAACTATATGTATAGTTGTTTATAGTTTTAAAAGGCCGATTTTATTCGGTGTTTAATACATTTTTGTTCTGCGTTTGTGCTGAGATTTTGCACAGATCTACATTTACACTTTACGGTTAATTTAGTGCATTAATTCACTATGCAGCACGAAACAAAACGGCATTCGCATACGCCCGTTACTACTCGCATTAGGTCATTTTGCGTCGTAATATTTTTTTTTAAATAAATAATTACAAGCCGTTTATTATTACACCCGAAAACCCCTCTGCTCGATCCTATAAGTACGGCGATTAATATTATCTTGCTGTAATGTGTGTTGTCGGTACATAATTTTCTTATTTTTTTTTTCTTACAATAATCGGCCACGTGCCTCGAGACATGCTCGAGAAAAGTTATTATAATAACAATAGATAATAAACAAATAAATTATTATTAATCAATAAGTGCTTGCCTATCTACTGTACAAATTTATATATATTTATACATAAAAAAAAAAAACACCATAGGCTTTATTCGTACTCGATCGAACTAATATCGTGTTAAATGTCAACATTCGAATCGTCTTAAATCACCTTGAATTTTATATCTGTGCCTCAAGCGATAACATTTCGATATTTTATAGGTGCCCGATGATGATATTCATTCGACAGGTTTCTGTCGTATTCTCTTTACAGTCTCGGTCCCGCCTTTTTAAAAAAAAATTATTTCTTCTAAATATAGAGGAGTTCACTTTAAATTTTTATTTCCACACGGTGTCTTCGGTTAATATCTACCTACGTGTTTTCCCAGACAGTGTAGGCAATTGTTTTAAATCTGATTTTTGGAAATTACTTTTGTGTTAAGCAGCTATAAATTATAATATTTTTCAAAAACTGCTGGTAAACATGCAAATTCGATATAAATTAATACATTTTTGACATTTTTAAACATTCGGTATAGCCTATTAGATAGTGACGGTTGAAAAACGGGAAAAAACACTGTTTATTTATTTAATAATTAATTTAAACAATAAAATCGCCGCACCAAATGTTATGAACACACGTTACACAAAAAAAATTTGTTTTAATGAAAATTTGAAATTTCGTAACAATACTATAATATGTACCTACTTAATATGTAATTATAATTTAACATTTTGAATTCTTTATGAAAATCAGATATTCCAATTGGCTTGGTGGGTTACCCTAATTTTTGAGTAAAAAATTGAAAATCTTTTATTTTGCGTAAGTTTACACAAAAAAAATGTTAAACAAAAATATTACTCGCCTATGTGTTGTGCGGCCAAAAATCGGATTTAAAAAAGAAATGCTGACGTTTTACTGGGAAAAAAATTATTTACCGTGTCTCGATACGGTTAGGCGATCTGTACAAATATCAATGGTTTCTATTAACTTCAGTTAAGAACATTAAGTTTAGTTCGGTGTACAAGCAGCGGTTCGAGTGGATTCGTATTAAGTAATTCATAGCTTAGAAATTCCGAGCTAGAAAAAATAGCTATACCGAGAGTATAAGCATTAAAAATCGTTTATAAACCGTATACTCCGGACAGGTTCGATTTCGTATGTGTTATCAAAAATTAAATAACTGCCCGTTGTAAAATCTAACATCTAACTTTTTTCGATAAAATGATCACTTTAGTAACTACTATTAATTTTATCGTAACAAGTTTGACGTGATTTACCAACCAAAAACGGTATAATACTATATTATTAACCCCGATTTGCGAACAACTTTTTTTTTTTTTTTTTTGTATTTATTATTTAATATTTCCAGTGTTGTCGGTATATATTCATCCGTGAACTATAATATAACGGAAAACGTGTCGCCTGCCCCGAAATTGAAGCACTTGTGATATATCGTTTGATAGTAAATTTTGGGTTGACGTGTAACGGGTTAGTTTTCATAAGTTCGTATATTATAAAGTCGAGTTTTTCACGTTTATAAAAACAATAAAATAAATAAATGGTAATATTGCGACGAAATATATTTTATCGAATGCATTACAAATTAGCAATTATTGTAAAAAGAAAAAAAAAAGTATTGACTATAATAGTATTCTTACTTGTACTAATTCGTAAATCTGATCGCAATCTTCAATCACGGCCGGGCAGATGAAAAAATCTAAATGCGGAACGTCTTCAGCCAACGATTCCATGGCACACGGCGTGTTCATCGGGCTCATCGTGTTTTTTTCTGCTATTATTGTACAGACAATAAAAGAATACGAATATATTCGTCCGGTACGTCGGCCGTATTGTAAATGTAGAGCCGAGCGTCGGCGCAAGACAATTTATATTTTTCCGCGATATTTATTTTAATGACGATTGTATGTATGTATATATATATATATATATTTATATAGAATAATATTATAATTGTTTTATCGGGAGTTCACAGAGATTAAAACGCGGGACGGTCGTAGTGCATATACAGAACGACGGGGAAACAAAAAAATTAATAAATAAATAATAGTTCCGGTCATTATCGTTCGTTTCGACGCCAGCTCCGTTTTTCTATTTTTTTTTTCCTTTTCCGGTCTATGATTTTTAGACGTTACGTTTAAGTGGACTTACGGTATTTTTTTTGCTTTTTACACGCGGGCCAGCATAATTATACCGATTTGTCGTCGAAACTTAGTACTCGAGACCGTTTGATTACATTTTAATTCGCGTGTATAACAAATAACTCATCACGTCATGCATATATGTATGTTATTAATATTTCCCCTTTTCCGTACGAATAATAAATATATTGTATTATCGTCGATTTTTACATTCCGTACATTATATTATTGCGGCTAGAAATAGACTTGCAAAATCACGTGCAAATCACAATACCGTATAAATATTATACCGAGAAAAGAAAAATAGTATTTTTTTTAACCATTTTGTTTGTTAATATTTTTCATAAATTAATGTTAGTATTTCTATATATATACATATTATTATAATAATAAATCATTGCGACGATAAATACAAATTGTTTCTAAATTTCCAGATTTCGTAATATTTCTCCAATCAATTCGTTTTTAAATTAACACTCACACCTATTCGACGCCGTGTTTGATATTTATTATATTTAGTTATTATTTGGACGCGGATTATCGGACCGGAACACTTTCTATAAAATATCGAACGATACGTCAATAATATGTATTAATTGTTTGCAAATAGATTTTATGATATCCAACTATATGAGGTACTTGTGCGGTGGTCCAAGCCAAATTTGTTGACGTTCAAATCGCCCTTCTATCACCAAATCCCGCCAAGATATACTTGAATAAAAAATCTGAAGGCGGGGTACTTATTGGGCCCTCAACAGCCTTACATACACTAGTGAAGATTTTACCCGCGTACGTTGAAAAATAACCATTACACGATCATTTATTAAAATTCCTTAAAAGGACGGAATTTTAAAATAGTATACAACTTTATGAGAGCTTAATTTTAAGGAATATTAAAAAAATTGCGTACCAGAAGCTGACGTCGATAAATTGCACACGGGTGGTCACGCACACCTGTTGCAAGGCAGACGGCGGTAGAAATTTATTGACGTCAGTTTCTGGTCTCCTGTTACGACATTTTTTTAATAATCCTTAAAATTAAGCTTTCATGAAATTTTAAAATTAAATAATTTTAAGGAATCTTAATAAATGACAGTATCTCAGTTGTTTTTCAACGTACGGAAGTGGGATCTTCACTAGTATATTTAGGACTGTTGGGATACTGCATATTAAAAGTACCTCCCTTTAGAGACTTGGCTATCTGGGCAGGGTTTGGTGATAATAGAGTGGTTTTAATCTCAACAAATTTGGCTTGGCTCCTCGCACAAGTCCGTCCCATAGTTAGATATCGTAAAATTCCTTCCGACAGACTTTGCCCGTAGTAATTGTTCTGTTCGCCATCGTAAAAGAACGGGGAGGGATTTTATTAGATGCGGCGTTAATACTGTTAGTTTCTCTCCAGATTTTACAAGATGGTTGACAAGAACATTTCGAATCTTTCGGTTTGGGTTCCATTGTTTTACTGTGAATATTTAATATTTTTTTTTTATGAATTTTTAGCGCAAGCCATTCGAAAACTGTCGGTAGTTTGTGCGGACGAATATCGTTCTGTCAAGGTGGGACATGTATGCCATTGCATATTGTTGATTTATTATTTTGCCGTTTGAAAGTTTTCGAATACACACAATGTCTTTATAGGTACTCTGACAGATGCTTGTAATACTTTTAATGTTTATAATCAATAATGGTACAACCGCTAAAATAATAATCATCGATATTCAATGTTTACGCGACCGATTTAACTTGTAAGTACAAATAAATAATATTGTAGACGTGTTACTTCGTGTATACTTTGAGAAATAACCTCAAGAAAAAACCTTAATAAATTTGACTTATATTTTGCTTGCATTATTATTTGTTATACACGAATTTCATTTTCTATGACGGGGCGATAGGGGGCTAGGTTTAACTGGTGGGGGGAGGGGGGGTTGAAGAATCCTCGGCACGCCGCCGTACTCTGATATCGCCGCTGTCTCTGTCCGCGTGTCGATAAACCCATTAATAACGAATTACAAAATGTTATACGTGCAGATTACCAGCGTACACGGAAATATGATAATAGAGTATAAATATAATACGAATAAATGTAGAGGTGATAGACACTGATCGGTTGTAGTTCTCCCAAGTGGGTGGCTGACTAATACCCGTGCATTCGACCGCCGTAAGACAAACGTTATCGTCGTAACGCATTCCAATCTCTTGTTCGACTTTAATTCGAGTTTTAATTTTTTTTTTTTTTTTTTTTTTTTTTTTTTTATTATTCATATTTGTTCATAATATGTATAGGCGTAGGTGCCACACCTTCCTAAACGCAATCGTATTGATACAAGATCAAATAATAGCCGATCAATTTTTTTTTATTTTATATAATTAACGCGTTACGATAATAGTATTATAATGATATAAAACAGTTGTATAATATCAACAATATTGTACCTACAGTGGAATTTCACAATCGCAGAACAGTACGATTGGACGGTACACCGACCTATATTCTTTATTATCATAAATTAAACAAAAAAAAAATTTAATTTCATCGCACAGAAATGTTATTAGGGTATTAATTCGTTTGCCCACGGATCCAGGGGAGTGGCACACCCGCCGGCCGTTCGCGAAAATACAAATAAATAATACATTTGCGGTCGCTGCTTTATAAGTTGGACCACGGTTCGTCGTTGTAGGTGAGAAATCGGGAAATAGGAAAGTAAGGATATATATATACACATAGGGTAATTTAGTTTATGTACCGGTGTATATGCAACGATAAATCATTGTAAACGAAAAACGATTCTGAGCGGAGTTTCGAGTAACATTTTTTGATAAATATCTTGGTGTCCGCGGGCGACAACCTTTATGAAATGTATTCACATGTGAATTTGGCGATCACGGGGCTATGTCCGCTTTGCCATTGCGATGTACAAATAGATTCATTCGGATTAAGTCGAGAAAGTATTATTTATCCGTTGGCCGATAAGTGACCGATGACGGCAAACGCTTACTGACCAATAGCCACAGTAGTGACTCAGCGGCGTAGCCAGGGGCGACGGGCGGTGGTTTAGGTGGAGGTCACATACCCGCACTAAAATATTTACTGGCTACGCCACTGCCTGCACTAACGTGAACCCGTGATACACATGGGAAAGGTGCGGCGACGGCACCGAGTGCATCGAGCATGTTGTGCGTTTATTGTGTCCGTCCTGTCTCTGAACTCGTGTGGTAGGCCCACGCCAGTAAGGTATTAACGAATTGCACTTATAATAATTGTTAGTAAAATAAATAAATTTCAGAGAAAAATAACAATAATCACGGACATTTTTAAACGAAATATAACTACACAATACGATGATTTCAATTTTAATCCATATTTTACACTATATAGATTATATTATTATTAGGCACACTTGGAAATCTGTATATACGTGTAATCCGCGCGGTTCAATGCAACTAATTATTACAATATTACAATTTATCTATCAATATATCATTGCATTGTCTTTTTCTATGTCACTGTAAACTGTATACTATCAGTATTGCAGATTGTTTTAAAACCAATAGCGTTTTTACTAATACAAATATTACGGCTGAAGTGTACAATAGGTATTAGTTATAAACCGTATTGATCCTAGCATAATATATTGTATCGTCAATCCTGTAAGACGTGATACCTTATAGATTATTTTCATAGTTTACAGATATGTGTAGTACAAAAAGTACTTAACGGACGAGTATAGCGATGGTTTTTGTTTTTTCCAACGCCATTATTAATAATGCGTATATTCGTTGATTCAAACGGTTAGTTAAATAATCATTTAGGATGAACAAATAAAAGATAAATGATTATTTCGGTTTGTCCGGAACAGTTTTATAACGGGTATAACAATAACATAGTGTATTCGTTAATAGTGTTTAAAGGTTTCTACACTGCACATATACATTTCACATGATTCGATTCTAATATAATTATAAAATATTATAAAATATAGTTCGCAAAGGTGAGGTGCAACAACTATATTTATTAAAATCACGTGCGTTCAGCATACGCGTCTCACATGACTCCAATAATAATGCATACAGTATGCTCGCGAAAACGGGGAACGCTCTACAACTTCCACACTCATGAATATTTTTTTTTTCTCAATTTTCTTCGCGTGCCGTAATACCAGACTACTGGATTACTGAATTATCTATTCGCGTACTTATACATTTTTTAATTTTTCTTTAATGTGTTTATTTTGAAATTTGACTCTATCTCTTTCACTATCGGGAAAATATAATTCTGCATTTATATATATATATATTTTATTATTCAGTTCGTATTGAAACAAATAACAATCAGTTATTTTTATAAAAATAATTGTAATTTTATAAAAATTACAAATTCGATTTACAGAAATTACATAAATAATAAATTATAATAATAATAAATAATAAATATATATTATGTTTAGTACGAACAAATACAAACTATATATATATATATATAAAATGTAGTAATTGAATTTAAAGAATTTTTTTTTGTTCAAACTTAAAATAACTCTCATTCGGTCAATTTTTGATTAAGAGTATACAATAAATGAGACCGATATACGTTAAAACGTCTAGGAAAAAAAATCGATTAATCTGAATAGGATTATATTCAAAATAGGGACTTGGGGAAGGATGCATCGCCATACCCCCCCCCCATAAAACTGTTTTTTTTTTTATATATTATTTTTTATCATAATCGTTTCGTATATTTATGTACACGTGCGTAGTATGCGCGGGTTTATTTTAATTATTGGCAATCAGTACGAGTAGTGTGTTTTTAAATGTATAATTTCGTTACCGTCATAAAGAAATCCCGACTGCGCCATTGCTGATTACGGCTAATTGAGTATATGCAGTGGCGGATTTAAGGGGTTCGAATATAGTTAGTAAATCTATACGAATTGTATCGGGGTTCGTACAAAATTTTTCCGGTAACATAAATTAAAACGCGTCGGTATTTGCCGACTAAACGACCGTTAAAATCCGCCGCTGAGTATATGTAATACATCGGCGGACACGCCGTATATAATAATAATTTATATTATATATTGCAATAAATGTTCGTTTTCCTCGTTATCGGTTCACAAATATTCAACGTCATCGCTCGTAGAGTAGAAACACGTGCCCGGCGGATTTCGACTTTGCAGTCGGGGCCGGCCAATAATATGTCTGTCGAACGTGTTCGGTGGAAAAATGCCGATCCAACCGAATGCCGCACGAAGTCCCGATAACTTTATTATTTTTAATTTTTTTTTTTTATATTGTACGATGATATGTGTGCCCATGTGCCTAATATATATATATATATATATATATTCAATTCCGTCGGTACACCTGTCTATGGTCGTTTGGTAAACGCGCGCGATTTTCATTTGTATAATTAACGCGCCCCGAGAATGCGTGGAAGATTTTATATTTAATGAATGATGGATGGCCACCCGCAACCTGACGTATTACTAACGGTATTCCAGATGGCGGGTGTATTGCCGAAAAAAAAAAAAAAAGGCTTGTGCGTACACTTCATTCGCAGGTTATGCAATAATAAGAAAAATAGCCCCCCCCCCGGCACAAAATCACAATTAGTTTTAAAACATCTAAAGTTCAAGTCATCTTAATGTCGGCACAAACGTTTCCAACTCGTCTGTCACTTCTTCAATATCGATTTATGATCCAATTTTCTGTTCGATAAATATCAACATTAGCGAAGCAAGACATTCTTGTAACGTACAGTATGGTATCCACAATAGGCAGTTCAGAAAAAGTCCGCTCACACCAGCAACTTTCCACAGGTATTGTTGCGGATCCTGTTAGAGCTTTAATTAAAGTTTGAAAATATGATTTTCCGATCATTTTCCTGTTAACTTATTCAGCCGGTCCACAATTGTTTTAGTGGACGACCCTCTAATTGAAGTTGTGTCAGACATATGTACTATATTCTTAATCTGATGATATTTATACAAAATATACACTTAGGATAATTTATTGAAATCTTAACGTTTATTTATTTGATTGATAAATTGGAATGGGCGGAGGGGGTGTAGTAAAAATCTGTTACGTTTTACTAACGCCTAGTCGTTTAGAGTTTTAGCAGTCATAAAACTGTATTCTAATTTCTTTGATTTGTCATATTTCCCGAGCGGAAAAATATCGCCAATCCGCGTGTCCCCGAGACCATGATAGTAGGTAATAGGTCGTATATATTATAAATCATAAATAAAAGGTACCTTAATAATATTAATGAAATTATAAAAAAAATACATAATTTTTTTCATTAACCTTAAACTATATAAGGTATTAAAACGTAAGATTTCCCTTCGTAATGTGTTTAAAACGTTTTTGAACGTATAGGACAAATCATACAGATGTATTAGGTCGGTATTCTCCGAAATAGGACACGTTTGGCAATCCTAATTTTAATTCGTACGATTTGACAAAACTGTTTTTGACTTCAGACATTTTGGTATAATATCATCTGACCCATATCATCATGTAAAAAAAGTCATATCTCTGATTCACTGCGTGCCATCAATTCGACTGTGCGGTACATCACGGTCCACAGAAACACAAAATACGAAAACACTTCCTTCCATATTATGTTCAATTTTAAATCGATTCACGTAATGTTAATTTTCGTTGTTAATATTATTTATAAATGTATTTACTTATCTGTGTAAATGGTTCGCATAACATAAAACCGGGGCTCAAATTGGCGGGGAGTTGCAGGGGTTTGGAGTTCCTCTACTATTTTTTGTTTTAGCGTTTAGCGCCCTCTTATTACTTATTCTTTTTAAATGGGGCGGAGGGGTCTCTTTTTAGTAAGTCTTATATTTTAATATGCAAGTATAAACTTAGCCTGCACAGGGGAGTAATAATTGCATTTTATTTGAAAATGACGTAAGGGAGCGATGTGGGGCGATCATCGTCAAACCTTGTCCCGCACGTGTTCGGTTAAGTTCGATAATTGCAAGAGAGACTCTTAATTTGTTCAGTTTTATTTTCGTAAGTACTTATTTGTAATTTGTATAGGTCAACACGTTTTGTTTTCATCTATATTATTATTATTATTATTATTATTATTATCATCATCTGTGACGTATTTTAACAATTATAATGTTTACCAATTAATATTAACGATAAATATTTATAGATTATATGGAAGAATATTTGAACTTTAAACTCGAAAACGGTTTCTTGGCATACCTATATGGTTATATTTATACGATTATATATAATTGCAATGATACTATTTATAATATCTATTAAATTTATAATAATTATTTATCACGTGCAAGAACGATTATAGATTCTGTAGATTATCTACAGGGAGTCCTTAATTTTGTGATTGAATTCCGCGCGAACGGCGAAACGATAAATAAAATACAAATAAATATTTTAAGAACATTTATTTACGCATAAATAACAATCGTACCGATTTGTAATTAATTTTATTCTGAGATAATGTTCATATAGTGGAAACGTATAGGGGATATTTTTCTACCGAGTCAAAATATCAAATTCAACCCAGCTAACGCGCGACTTTCTGTTTCCCGATTTCTTTCCAGACTTGTGATAGATTTTCGATACATTCAGGCCGCTTCCCGTGGTTCGATCAACTTGAAAGTTGAAACTTTCCATAAGCTCGTATTTTCGACAACAAAAATCAAGAATTTGGCTTCTTTTGCTTTTTTTTTTTAAAAAAAAATCACTTTCGTGCTAATTTGGGTGAAAAAATTGTCAAAATACCTCAAACAAACTTTGGTTCGTATATTTTATACCATAAAAAAAAACTCAGGGAAAAAAAGAAAAACTACAAGTTAATAGGTCTATTGTGGGGGGTGGGACAGTGTCTAAAATGTATGATATTTGTTACTTCACATACAATAATTCCTTTATTACACTCCCTCCCGTAAGAGAAAAATATTTTCTAATTAATTTAATTGCCTAAGTAAGCAATACATTTTACATATTACTTTTGTTTATATATAAATCAATAATTATAAAAGCCAGACATACTACGTGCCATGACGTTGGCCACTGTTGTACAGGTGAGAAGTATGCCGGGTATAGGATAATTGTTTAGCTTATATACTAAAAGCAACGATAAATCATTGTAATAAAAAATCTAAAACTCGGTATACTGGTTAGGTTCTAGTCATTGGTGTTTTTTTTCTTTTCATTGTAGCCAAGGAAATTCAGAAATCAATAAAAATTAAATCCGTGTACCGTCATTTGCTGACAGTGTTTTAATACATAAATAAATAGTTTTTTTTTTGGAAAAAGTACATATAATGGGAATTTTGAAAAATGTTTCAATTCATATTTGCCATTGGGCAAGAAATATATAACATATATTAAATAGCAGTGACGGCTCGTGGACTTTGAAAGTGGGAGGGCGATTAAAAAATATTTATTTTTGAAAAGCTTAGAATAAAATTATGTACCAATTCAAAAGATATTTATTAATTTAAAATTAATAAGTAACAATATTATAATAATATAGATTATAGAAAAACAAAAATGTACAAAAAAATAAAACTCAAATGTTTTTATATTTAAAATCTAAGCGTCTATATCACAGCCACATAACCACTTGTGTTTTACATACAAATTTACAATCTGTTTATTAAAATGACGAATGCATTCACTTTTACCTTTTTTCGCTTTATTGATTAGTACTTTTAAATCAGGCGTTGGTCTTCCCAGTTCTTTAATTTCAATTTTCTGTTCATATGTAAACAGTGCATTTTTTAGGCAAGAAAACTGGGCGACAAAAATGTCGTCCAGTGAAAATATTTTGTTTCCTAGTTGACAATATTTTTTAATGACTGAGCGACCCCACAAAATTTTTAAAAGAAGAATTTTTATTCTATGTAAAAAAAAAATATCATTGTAATAATTACAATAACCTAACCTAACCTACTATAGTTGACTATTTATTTTGTCGCCCAGTGAAAATTCCTTAAAATATGCACTGTATGTAAATGAACAAAAACGGATTGCAATTAAATATGCAACAGAATTTTTAAAAGCTGTTGATTAAATTTAATAATATATAATAATTAATAATTGTTCAATAATAAATTAATACAATTAAAATAATATTATAGATAATAAAAATTATCGAAATGTACGCCTGTCAAGAACACTATATAGCTAGTACTAAAATATTAACATTTCCATATTGTTCCGCAGTCCGCAAGCATGTCGAGCGATTATTTGTGTCGCTCCGACCGTATTATTACCGAATTCCCACTCGTTTGTTTTTGTATTTTGATTGTAAAACAGCATAAATATAACGGGCGATTGTCAACATTGATCATGAATTGCACATTCCGTATTTGCTACTGCCACACAATTTTAGGCCCTGATGGGGGAGTACGATCGCATTAGGCACCATCACAGATCTTGGAATAAACGATAAATCGCGCATGTGGTCGTTATTAAAATGGCGGCGACTGTTTGCGGGAATGCCGCAGGTCCTCGCTCCTCAAAAAAGAATTGCACGCCCGCCACACAAAATTGCTATATAGAACAATAATCGCGCCTTGACGTGTTTATTGTGCAGTCGGTTTGGTTTTGTACTGAAAACGGTTATAAAACATCAAATATATCGATCCCGCACGATCACATTACGTTTAGTCGGTTGCGAAAAAAATATCCCGATGAACCGCAATCCGGACGACAGAATGCAGTTTATAGGTATGCGAAATTTATTTAAAAACCCGCGCGAACTGTATTTCATTTTCATCATAAAATCGTTTTAAGTCTCTTCGAAATGTAACCGGATCGGCAAGATCAAAAAGCGCCCAAGCATAAATACTCACACAATTTCAACGAAAAATGAAATGCACTTATGAAACCAAACAATACTGATAGATACTTATCGGTTTTAGTTCAGTATTTATAGTCGATCAGACCTAAGAAAATATCAGCGACACAGTCTTGTACACTGTCAATAAAATATAGGCAACAAGTACAGTTTTACAAATTCCGCATAGAGGAATTATGTTTTGCTAAATTTTTTAGTGAACTCGACAAAACTACAAAATTAAACATGTGTACAATTATTTCCTTATATAACTAAGAATATTATTTGGAGTAGATTTTAGCGTAAACTTTAAACAGTAACTATCATTAACATATAAATTTTAAAATATTATATAATATTAAATATGTTTATATTAACAGATATATAATAAATACATATATTCTTTGTTACAGTAAAAGTATGAATACCAGTGAAACCTAGAATTAGACATAGTTAATGAAAGAAGGAAATTGTAGAATGCAACAATGAAATGAAAAATAGATCTAATCTAAGAAAAGTAGATGGTAAAAGAACCAGAGGAAGACTATGTAAATCCTTCATTAATGAAATCCTGTAACAAATTTTTTACTTTATAGTGTTACTTCATACCAACAACTCAAGAAGACAACAAGTGACTGAAATGAATGACTACGACAAGGCTTGGCCTTTAAAAGCTAATGATGAATAGTATACGAGTATTAATTAATAAAGAAAAAATAACACACAATTGGTAAAAAAAAACCTAAGATTTACTGGTAAATCTTAAGTATCACCGGTATTTGCACTTTTACCGTAACATATATACAGAGATAAAATTTCATAACTTATAACAATGACTTTACAATTAAAAATAATAATAACTGCATTAGATTTCAACATTTTGTTCATACGATTGTGAGTGATGGTTAGACGGAGGAGGATCTAAGGCTGATTTGAGCTGAGCAGTTGAAAGTGGATTCTGAGGACATGGTTGGTGTTTTATTATTTGTTGCAAATATTGGAGACCATTTAATTGAAAATCTAATTTTTGTTCATCATTAAGTTTTTTCAAGTATGGTAAAAAGGACATCACTATAGTTTGGTCAGGACTGAATTCCGACTGAGATTCTGATTCTTTTTTTTTTTTCAAATGTTCGATCAAATTATTTTGAAATGGTGTTAATTGAAGTTTTTCATCGAGATTTCGATTTTTAATAGTAGTTGTAGGAAGATGTGAAACTTCAAGTACTGCATCACACATATCATTGTCATCTGTATCATTTAAGCTATGATCCGCAATACTCGTGTCATCTTCTTTTTCGTAATTAACAGTTGTCTTACTAAGAATTATAAAAATGCAGGTTTAAATATTAAATGTATGTTTTAATTATAATTATATTAATAAAACCATGATGTCTGAATAATTTTAATCATAAAAATAATGTTAATCTATTGTAGTCTGCTACAGGTTATTATTATAAATAAGTTATAAAACTAAAAAAAAAAAAAAACGTTTTTCTCAAAATTATTTAAAAATATATTTACCTACCTTTTTTTTTTCAAAATGATACTTAAAAATGACAACAATTTAGCATGTGTATATGGTTTCTTACGAGGTTTCTTATTTGTACTTAGCGATCCACTTTTCATATTGTATTCTTCAGTAATGTATTTTAAATATCCATCACGAATATGTCTCCATTTTTTACTCTTTAGTTGGGTAGCTAAATCCAAAATAAACGTAAAGGATTTTATTTTTTGTTTTTACTAAACACATATATGTACCTATTACCTAAAACCCGATTCAAGTATAAAATAAATATATTAGGTTTTTTCTTTGGTGGTTATATGATAAGTAAGAACGTACCCTTTTCTTTTCTTTCGCCATATTCAAGATCGGCCCAATCATCGGGATACATTGCTTCGGCTATTTTAAACCAACAGGCACTTTTCACGTCGTTGTCCTTGTACCCGTCCACATTCTGGTCCCAAATACACGGATATTTCTGGACCTCCGTGATGAGTTTTTCCGTAAAATACATTATAAAGTTTAAACGATGGGTCCAAGTTCCATTGAACAATAAAACAAAGTAAAAACCTGTTTGTCAAAGACCGATCGTCAGTAACGACGAACCGACAAAACGCCACTGTGTGTGTGTGTGTGTGTGCTGTGATCACTTTAGGTCGCTGGTAAATAACAACATATTAATATTAATACAGAAAATAGTATTTCGGAGCGAAGCGGATACGCGTTGACCGGTGCCGTCGTCCGACCGCACAGCGCATCCGGTTCTTCTAGGACGGAGCGCAACGCGATCGTAGAAAATAGATAAGCCCGCGACGATAACGCTAATCGATCGTAGGAGTCGGAATGATAATGCGTTTTGTGATGAACCGGACGGACTGTTCTGTGAATTGACATCCGACTGTAACGGAAATGAGTATAGAATAATGCGGTCGTTTTTGACCGAACGGTTGCGTTTAATCGGTTCCCGACAAAACGCACACGAACCGTTCCGCGGTTTGCAGATACCGGTCGAAACCGCGGTAAACCACCCGCCGCTGCCGGTCACACGCCGACCCGGTCTCGTTCGTAATACGTCGTGTTATTATTATATATATATAGAATCCGTGATTCAGGCAAGTGTCCCTAACCCCGGCGTTCCCGAACCGAATGGACCGGGAAAAAATCAAGTGCTCGGTGTTTAAAATAAATATACGCACTACGCCGACTAAAGTACCAACACGGGTCCGGAATCCGGGCACCGATAGGGAAATATCGCGCGTGCGTCACGACCAGAGACGTATTCAGAACGGTTTTCTCGGGTCATTTGTCCGGGGCCCGGAGTTCTAAAGCCTATTTTCAACGAATTCGGGCCCGAGTACAGAGAAAAAATTTTAAAATCCCGACGGGCTCAGATAACGGATAAGATGATACGTATTAAAACGGCACGGTTGCAATAACATTTAATGTTTTCCACGTACGATTAGAGACAAATTCTGCCTTTGAAAATCGGGCCTAACCCGAGGATAAGAACGGGGCCCGGGGCCGGCAAAGCTGAGTACGGCCTCGGTTACGACTCGGACCTCCTACCGCCGACAATAATATTATTGCGGAAACGGCAACGGCGCCGTCGCGTATGTACGCGGGCGCGAGACGAGAGTTTCGCGATTTGATATCACGTTAAGCGTAATAAGAACAAATGATATCCGATTGATATTTGCAGCGACGAGATAACGAAACAATAATAATAACATTTCCAATATAATATTAGTTATTATTATTTTAAATATCTAACAAATTAAAACATCTTACTGGGTTTTGTCTTTTGTTTGGATTCTCAAGGTCCGCGGCCGTCGTACAGTTTTCACCGCCCGACAAACAAATCGGGAATTTCGTTTTACGGATACGTTCGCGTTTCGCAATAACAACAAACGAACGCCGTTTGCGGAACGGATTGGATTTAGCGGTTTTCGAGGACGTATAATTGTTTTTTCTTTCGGCCGCCCGCTACCGGAGCGAAAACAAATCGCCGTCGTCACACTCGTTTTTTGAAATTGCCGCTCTTAATATTTATTCTCGTATAACACTCATTGTAATTAATTACAAATAGGTAAATATATCATATGGTTTTTGTTTTCGTTTCATTCTACGAAAACACAAGTTTATTTTTACTCAATAATTGTAAGGAATCGCCTGATAAACGTTTTATTTGTATAGACAATAATCCGGGATGTAATGTCATTGTCTTAAACGCGTTTTTTACTACTGCGTACGTAATAGTCTCGTAACTACCGTGTACTTAATATTTAAACAAAACGCCCGCCATGAGTTCCATATACTCGACGCCCGTAAGTAATATGATGCTACTTTTACAATTGGATACTTGTGGTCAAGACCCGCGTATTGTCCCTAGAATAATATTATCTAAATTTTGTTTCACGTACAGATCGGATTGATTTACGTTTTTAACTTGATTATTGGGCCCGGCGCCTTGACGTTACCAGCTACCGTCCAGAAAACCGGATGGCTTCTGAGCGGTTTACTGATAGCCACTATGGCTTTTATGAGGTGAGACAAACGGTATAATATTATTATTATTAAACGTTCAGAGTATATTTGGTATTTCCATTTCAGTTATATCACATTCACATTTGTGATAGAAACAATTACCATTACAAATTCTATAAATCAACTTCGTAAATTACAAATGATGAAAAGTGTTACCAATGCGTTGAAATCGGTACTGTCAACAAACCACTGAAAATCTTAATTACACCTGTGTGTTGAACCTATATTTTGATTTCAGTGTAAAGACATGATGCCACAAGTTGCATCGGTTAACTATGATCGAACTTCGAATGCTAGTACTGATAGTTTTAACAGTGATGACGAAGTTCCTATTTTCGATAATCCAGATTTGCCCAAATCCAGTACGTAATAATTGTTCAAATAGTTCAAAGTATATCTTATGTTAATTATTCAATATTATGATTTAAAATGTAATAATTAATTACATTTTGTTTTAGGTTCCCTAATGGACTTTCCTCCGGAATCTGTTGAATTACTCTCGCTTGATAACAGGATAGAAATGGTAATGTTTATTGCCAAAGCATTAGTTGTATGTATTACTTAAAATATATTAATACATTTTATTTAGGGAGAAATGGTGAATGTTTTATTACCACCATTTGCTAAAGTGATGTTTTGTTTATCTCTTTGTGGTTATTTGTTCGGAGATTTATCAATTTATTACAAAGCAATTGGACAATCACTTGTAGACTTTACTTGGTAAGTTCTTTAATAACAATCAATGAAAACTGGTTTTTTTTTTTTTTAAATTTAGAATTATAAAATAATAGACAATTTGTTTTAAACTATTTAGTAATTACAATGATAGTAATGCTGCAAACAAATCAGAGTTATGTTGGGAAAGTTCTTCTTATACCAAACATGAGATTTACTTAGGATATTTGGTGAGTTTAATAACATATGCATAATAATCATATTAATATGAGTATTGTTTTTAATATTTCATTTATCATTAAAAATAGATGCTGTACCTTGTATTAATAGGACCGTTCACATTTTTCAATGTCCAAAAGACTAAATATTTACAAGTAGTGGGTTTCTTTATACGTACTTTTGGTAAGTTTTATTTCACAAACATGATCGTACAATAACACATTTAATATTTAATATTTTCTATTAACATATTTTTTTTAGCTATTACTACAATGGTGGTTCTAGCAACAATACGATTGAGTTCACCAACCCAAAAACACGGAACCACACCAGCAGCTAATTTTATTGGCATACCACAGTTAATTGGAGCTTCCATTTATGCGTTTATGTGTCATCATTCAATTCCATCTGTGATTTCACCAATTAAAAACAAAAAAAAAATATTGTTGAAAGTTGCAGCTAACTTTCTATTTATTTATAGCTTGTACATTTGTTTATGTATGTCAGGTGTATTTGCATTCCCAAAAGTCGATGATTTGTACACTATAAATTTTATACCGTCACAAGACTCTGGATTTTTTTACAAACTAGTTGATTCAATATTGGTCCTTTTTCCTGTACTGACAATCAGTATAAGCTTTCCTGTTATTGTCATTACTTTAAGAAATAATCTACAAGTAAATATAAATTATAATAAACTTTTTTTTATTATTATAAACAAAAAAATAATGTTACAATTATGTTAAAAATATAAATTAGATAGATTATGTTTAAACTTAGTATAATACTACGGAAGATTATCTTTTAATGCAGTGACAAAGCTATTCATTTTACAGTTAAATCTTTTTTCTTCTGTACATTTTTAACAAACAGTTGTGTGAAAATTATACTGAAACATTTATAATTCATTAAGTACACTTTGATTAATAATCATTAATAATTGATTATGTTATGAAAATGTTCGTTCATATAATTGATGCACAAATTTGTGATCTAGGTGATGTTTCTTCCATACGATGCTCATTGGACATGGAGACGAATAGTTATACCACTGTTTTCTTTGATTACGCCTGTATTACTAGCAGCATTTGTCACAAATCTTGAAGATTTGGTAAGAGAATATGAAATACTTCTGTAGTACTATTACACAGCATTATACATTGTTTACTACAAAAATTATATAATTTTAAACATGATATTCACTTAAACATAATATTTTTTATATTAATAAAATAAAAAAAAAAACTTATATTTACATCACTGTTTAAAAAATATCATATATTTTACATTATATTAACTTAAGTACTCTTTAATTATATCTATTAAAAATAAATAAATACAACTTAGTAATTATTCAACATTTAAATCTACCAACAGTAGGTTTTACTAAAAGGTGCACAGAAGCATAATTTCGTCTAATGTATAAAATTTTTAATTAAATCTTAAAGATTTTAGGATCTTATATATACTTTGGAATATTTTGCTGGTAATGGTTTATTATCAATGCTAATGTGTGATATTTAAAATTATAATACTCACAGTACCTATGACTTGCCAACTAATAGAAGAGTTTGTATTGATATATTTTAGTCTTGATCATTTTATTTTCTTATTTGTTAGTTATTGTTGTATAAGTAGGAGATTTTTTTTGTCTAATATTTTGAATTGTGCAGGTATCTATTGTTGCCGTGTATGCAGGCACTGGTATTCAATATGTGACACCCACGTTGTTGATTATGGCAGCACGTTCCGAAATACCACAACAAGTGGCTGCCATTAAAAATGATTACTGTTCACCATTTACATCTAAATATTGGTCATTGGGTATACTGGTATGGTCGGTGATATGCATTGTAGTCATAAGTAATTTTTTAATAAGCGAATGGTTTCAAAAACTATAGGAATCGAGGTATAACTATTATGTATTATATTTTGACTTGTTACTTGACATCATATTGTTTGTCAACTGTTGTATATACATATCTATATCATTTTTACTAAAAAATTTATTTAAGAGATATTAAGACTATGATTAATTATATTGCATTAAGTATTAAAATTTAGTTATTATTAATAAATATATATTTTTCTGGATAGCGTTTTATATAATGTATTTTGGTAAAAAAATCTATTATTTAAATAATAAATTAAAACTTTGTACCTATAACATTATTTTAAGTTTTAGACTTTTAGTTATTTTCAAAGTAATTGCAATTTTGTCTATATATTTTTCCTTATCTTTATCCAATTATGGCACAAGATAATATATATATTTTATTTAATCAAATAATATTGTTATTATGTGTGAATCTATCAAATTGCATATGATTAATATTGCACAGAAGCTAGTCAAGTTATTCAGCAAATGAAATAGGACATAAATACACTGATTACAAGTCAACAGGTCTGTCTTGGGTACTACAACACACGTAGCTTATGCATGCAGTTAAACCCTGCCAAAAAATACTCCTAAAGTAAGATGCTTTTTGTAATGACCAGAAACGAGAGAAAAGAGCTTAAGTCTTAACTCACGGGTAAATTGAGAGAAAATTAACAGAAAGTCAGTGATTGATAACAAACACATAATCGTGTGTGTAAAATTTATTGATGTTCTATACACTCTAACCTAATATGGAATTTTGTCGAAAATCAGTTGGACAAAAAAAAAAAAAAAAAATAATAAGCTTATTAATATTTCTAGAATGTACATTAAAATATATATAATAATAATAATAATAATTATCATTAGGTAGTTTAGTATAGTATTATTGTCTGATCAACTGAAATATGTGTATTCTCTTCCCTTAAATCAAAACTAAAAACGATATAATACAGGCTGTACATTCAAAAACAATCTGTATTGTCACATTGAGTCATCAACAATCCTTTGTTTTTGTTTTTTGGTAGTATGTAATAAATTAAATAATACTAAATAGTTGCACATATCATTCAAACTTAAAAATGCGTTAAGCTTTGATAGGTATAACGACATGATAATTGTTTTCAAAAGTATGATATAATTTCCTGTAAACTTTAGTGTAAAATGGTTATTATCATTTAATTGGACAAAAATAATTAGAAAAAACAAATTTGAACTTTAGCAGTAAATATTTTGATAATTTCATTTTTCGACAAAGTCCTTGATCAGGTATAGAGTTAATAAATAAATGACACATACATACATACATACATACATACATACATACATACATACATATATATATATGTATGTATGTATGTATATTTATATTATAATAAAATCAGGAAGTGATATAAAAATATATACGAAATTATGGTTTGGCACGTATTATAATACCTATATTGCGGTAGTGGATGTCTTGGTATAGATGTTTTGTTTACTTTTAACTGCGTCCATTGTCATGAGTAGACATATGCAGTTCCACGTCGTTAACCCTCATTACTTGCCTACAGTACTTGCACACTTCGACTGACAAGGTTTCTCCGCTGTTCCGGTTGTAAATGTACAGTAATTCCTTAGAGGGGAAAAACCACCATAAATAAATTACATTGTCTGAAGATCATTAATAACCAACAATATGAAGACGAGAAAAATACCCAGATAAAAAAAACAAAATATTTTGGTAGGCTACCATAATTCTCAATGAAAATTCGATCTCAATATTATACTTTATTGACAGATGTAAATAAAATAATGAACAATGTAAGCTTGAGAAAAATGTCATATATCATGATTATTCATGATATTATGTAAAGTAGATAGTTGATGGTTACAATAAAAATCAGAAGTTATCAAAAAAATTTAAAAAATAGAAAAATTCTAAAAACAAGGAAAATATAAGTTTCAAAATAGATTTGCATTGTTACATAATTATTTAAACTTTGCACTAAAAGTACTTAACAACTTTGTACGCTTTGTAAATCTAAATTAATGACAAATAGAACTTGTACACGGTTACATTCAAAATCAGATATTTGGGCGATTTTTAGAATAATAAAACGTACAGTGTCATAACATTTTTGTTACCTAACTATTATCAAAATGATTACCATAGCAGAAGGGTGGAATATGTGGCAACACTAGATGCAACAGGTAATAAATCACCACCTACCTGTTGTTTTTGGATGTCTGGCAACAACAGCAATAGTTCCAAGAAGACGTCATCGAAATTATGCGGACACAACGCCTCCACGCAGTAAGAGTAGAAATCGTAGGCGGTGATGGCGTGCTTCCGGAACAGCGTTGATATCTCTTTGAACTTCTCGAATGTGTTGTAACGTTCGTCTTGGACAGGTATGAGCGCCGCCATCAGGTTGTTGATGAGCACCTTGTTCCGGATTGATGAGCCTAACGGGTGCACATATTCGTATAGTTTATTGATGGGTGCAGCTTGTACGTTATTGTTGTGCTGATTGTAGTCGGTCGTTAGTGATAGACCGGGAGGAGCTTTTATCTGCTGCTGCTTCTGTTGTTGTGGCGGAGTATGATTTCCACTACCAGTAAGCCCTGGCGGAGTATGATTTCCACTACCAGTAAGCCCTGGCGGAGTATGATTTCCACTACCAGTAAGCCCTGGCGGAGTATGATTTCCACTACCAGTAAGCCCTGGCGGAGTATGATTTCCACTACCAGTAAGCCCTGGCGGAGCTCTGACCATGTGCTGGTTTAAGGTGTTCTCGAAACCGGGAGGTATTTTTGGAGTTATTGAGAGGTTTTCTGACGATTGACGAGAATTAACTGCTACAGCGCCAAATGGCGATTCTTTGTTGTTATCATTCTTTTTTCGCTTTTTCTTGTCTTTCTGATTGTTGTTTTCCGCTGCTGGTTCTTCAGGTCTGTCAGGAAGCTTCGGGCCATCTTTTTTCTTGAACGATGTCTCTTTACCAGGGGATTCGCCAGAGACAACCTTCATTTTGTTGTTTGGATTCGTTTTGCCAGCGGTGGCCGCTTTGATCGAGGTCACGTCACTACGGCCGTTGCACTGCTGCATTTCTGCTGATTTTGCTTTCGGCCTGCTGTTCTCCTTGTTGTTGGGGTCGGTCGATTTATTAGAGCCATCCAGCGTTGTTGATTTTTTAGAACTAGTGTTGTTTTCGGCCACCGTGGTCGTCTGCATACCACCATTCTTTTTAGCGTTTTGATTGTTGTTTTGAACTTCCTGCACTACAGGCACAGCGGTTTTTTTCGGGTTATCCAGTTTCTTCTTGTTACCCAACTTGGCCAGATTGCTCTTGTTTGGCTCCAATTTTTTGTTCAAGTTCGGAAAGTCGGAAGCCCCCGGCAATTTAGGAGCTTCCGCTACTTTCTTCTTCGTGGCCACCGGTTCTTTTTTAGCTTTTTTCTTCTCGTCTTGGCCGTTCTCGTTGACATTCTTTGCTTTAGATACCCAACTGCTACCACTAGAATTATTGGCCGACAATGCTACAACTTCTTTTGTCTTTAACTGCTGCTGATTACCGCCCAGTGACGGAAAGTCCCTTGCCTGATCAGGCATTCGAGGCACCGGAGGTCCGGCAGCAGCGTCCTTATTTCTGTCCGGTTTAGGTGGCTCCACAGGTTTTTTTAACATTGTGGCCATTCGAATATTAGTAGTCGGATTTTGGGGCTTTAATGGTAGTCCAGATTCTTGGCTGAGGGCTGGAAATGAGTGTAGATCTCGCGTATTAACGTTGTGGTATTGTTTTCTGGTGCGGGCGCATGGAAGGACTGTTGTGTTTTGACCATTTAATGATGGAAAATCAGATGTATCGCGCACATTGATTGCACGTTCAGGCGCAAAATCTAGCCTAAATCACAATTTAAATATTTTATATAATATTTTACTCTGTATAATAACGAATGTTATCGATTGGTCTATTTCAATTAACTTATAACCAAAATACTCACGCTTCACTTTGTGGTGACTGGCTTACGCAAGGTCTCCCCACTTCGGCATTTGAAATATTTCGTGGTCTCAAGTTAAAATCAAGCCTAAGTGTACGTGCTTCCTTAGAACCATGTTTACCCAATTCTCTACCGTGAGCTTTAGCTTTATGAGCTATTTATGAAAATAAGAAAAATTAACTTTTATAACAGTACAACTGTAGTTTGTAATTTATTTAACAGACAATACTATTTGGTTTATATATATATTTGTTGGAGCCAATAATGACAAGAGCTCATAACATATCACCACTGCTGGCCGGTACACACTCACATACATTTTTATTTTTGTTTTAATTGTGTTGTTTTGTGAGTTATGTAACATTTAAATTTTGTCACGGTGCGTTATAGGCCGCCGTTATCACGTATTTTCTTTTTGGTACCTTACCAATCATTGATACAGCAGCACCAACAGAGGCGCAAGTCGCTGTATTTTGTTTACATAGTTAATATTGTTGTTGTCTGTCTGTGATTTACGTGTTTTTTGTTTACTGTACAATTCAATAGGGCAAGCTGGCCAGTTTGCGCCCCAAAATTGTGAATATTTTGTAAATTCTTAGTATATATTTATTCTGTTGGGCCAGAAGGGTCGAGTTATTATTAATTTGTACATATTATACCAAATTTCCTACTTAACTGAAATTTGTTACCATTTTGTCTATTCTAGTCTTAAGATAACACACTATAAAACATTACTCAATAGGTCAGTCAGTGGTGGTAAATTACACAACCAAACATTATTATGGTAACCGGGATCACGAGTTAAAATTATAAGTTCCCGGCTCAAACAATATTGTTACCTTGTAAATCAATTGATGTACGAAAAACTGACGTATACTGTTCATTAATACAATTTCCTTCTTCACAAAGGTAGTGTTTATCACGATAATGTCTACTCAACCAATCGTATGTCCTGAAAAAAACAATTTTTGAATAAAGTAAAGTAAAATATAGTTTTAACATCAATCCATACATACATGTAATAATCTTGAATACCATCAGCATCACAAAAATGACAATAAAAATGTTCCTTTCTCAAATGTTTATAAAGTTCATCTTTATCTAAATAACGAACATTACAAAATTGACATTGTGGATGGCCTCGGTGAGATGTATTGTTGGTGTCTCCACACTCTTCATGTCTACTTAATTCATCATAGTTATACCAACGTCTTTGACTAGGAAATATCTATGAACGATAAATTAGTCATGTATCAACAAATTGGAACAAATTACCATGAAAATAAATTTAAAAAAAAATACTATTAAATACAATATATACTATTTTAAAATGATTAGTTTTATAGTTAAGTATTTATATTATTTAAACATGTATATTCTCTTGTTATGAATATTTATTTTCAAGTCTAATATGGAATAATTTGCTCGAGACATTTGTGTAACTATTTGCTGTGATTTATTACATTTATAATAGTTTACAATATTAATAAGACAATTAGAATAATATTGTTGGAAATATTTTTCATGTTCAAAATGTATTGCATTTATATTGCACTGAAAATTTAAAATCAATTAAAACTAGTTTCCTAATTAGTTAATTCTAGTTGAACCAAAATATATTTATAAAAACATACTTTTATGAAAAGCACATAATTTGTAGAATAGTATTTCATGTTATAATTATTTAATTTCTGGCAAATTTACTGAAAAATATAAATATGTTAAGGTGTATTTCAAACTGTTGAATTGTTATAAAAAACTATTATTATAATAGTCAACTCATGAAAAACAATGAAGTTTAATTATTTTAATCATAAGGAATAATATTCATTATTATTTGTTACTATTTACATATAAATTCTATCTAAATTGGGTTTTCTACACATAAAATGTCTGTAGAATATATTCCTATGAATAATAATGCACAATAAAACTATTTTTAAGCCAATTTGAATAAATTTAGCGCTAACATAAGATATATTTGTATAGATTCTATTTTTAAACACAATATTAAATTATAAAATTATAAATATAATTACCTTTAAATGTTTTACACAAAGTTGACAAGCGTATAAATGATGGTTCCGTTGCATGTGTGCAGCTAACTGTTCAAATGTTGCAAAAACTGGTCGATCATAACATTTTTTACAGAAACAACGCAATAATTGGTCAAAGTGAAGTTCTATAGAATGGTCATCAAATGCAATCCCATACTTCTTGTTGTAACGAGAATATTGACGACTATCTAAGGTTTTAAACAAACCAATTTCTCTGGTAAAAATGACCTATAACATACAATTTTAATCATAGAATATAACTAATGACACTGATAATGTTTAATTTTTTCAACAAATTTATGACTATAACTTTATACGCTTATAAAATTAATTTTAATTTGATAAAAAGTCATAAATTATTTGTTAAATTTGTCATTAAGGTAATCTGTGCAGTTTCCTAAAAGGAAGCTTGCCGTGCCAACTAGTCTTTGGGACCATCTAATTTCTTAAGCCTGGTTTCTACGAGACCAACTTCTGGCCGAGCACCAATATTGACCGAGTCTGTGTGTATATGCATTTTATTCATTAGACCAAGTAGCTACAGGATTAACACTGCATCAAATTTACAACTACTCGTTACACGAAACAGTTTCTATTCACTCGTTTGCTCATTTTACTCGTACCATGTAAACATAACTGATCACCGCATTTCTAAACGAAAATCACAAATAACCAAATTGATTATGTATAACAAAATCTATAATTTGTCTACGATAAAATAGTTTCATTATGGTTTGCTGGTAATTGTCGTAATGCACTGCGTTTGGAGCAGTATAATTGCAGGCAGCGATGGTTCACCAATTGCTTCTAGGAAACCATACTAAGGAATTAACATTTGTTCAGTAATTTGGCAGTTGTGTGTGGTGGCCAGTTGCACCTATGAACTGTATCTTTAGATACCTGCCATCCAAAATATATTTTGGTTGTTTTATGAAAAATGAAGAATAAATATAAGCATAATATACAATTATTATTATTATTTTTTAACACGTTCATGGCCAGGAGTAAAATTTGAGTGATAAAATCTCTATTTTTAATCGGAAATAATAATAAATACCTTAGAAATCATTAAAAAACATCTAGAGAAATATATTTTTTTAAATAAATCAAAGTCTATAAATCTTGTATGTAATAAATATGGACAGTGATGTGTTAATTAAATTTTAATTATATATAATTTATTTAAAATTGAATGGATTATAAATATAATCCGTGTTAAATATTTTTTTCATAATTAAAAGAGAAGTTATAAACTCAAAGAATAATAGACAGTTTATTTTTTTTTTGTATTTGTTTTAGATTACACATATATATATATATATCACTGAATAAAAAAACTGATGCAACAAATGATTAGACATATTATATTTTATAAAATGTGATAAACGGGATTGGTAAAAACAAACAGGTTGGAGAGTCATAGTGAGTACATAGTAAAATGACAAAAAAAACAATTTAATAAATTATGTTTTTTCGGTTTTAATCTATCAAAGAATAATCATAGAAAATTTAATTGGTAGTTAGTAGCCAGCAACAGTATTGGTTTATAGTTATTTTCAATCTGAGTTTCAAGTAACGTGCACTTTTTTTTTTCCAGTTCGATTTTACTTTTTTAATATTCAAACGAGCACCGCATATTGTACATAGCGTTATGCGGACGCGTTAATTAAAATGATAATACGTCTGTAATAACTATTGATGATAAGGCTCTACTGTTATATAATTTTAATAGGTATTACACGAAATTATTATTAGTATTATAGTATTAAAAAATACCTTGGTCATTATACGTCTGCATATTGGACACTCCTTCTGATCGCAGATCACTCGCATGGTGGTCGAACACTCGTAACACACCGGGTGATCGCACGGTCCGGTTGAGAAAATCGTTTGCGACTTGTAACATATAACGCAACTCGTCGCCGGTATTGTTTTGGACGACGGCGGACGCGACTTGTACGAAGACCCTTTCCGGTCCATTTTCTTCTAAACAAACGCCAAAAATAATTCCGTAAACGACCTTATCAATGTTAAATTCTTCATCGGGACCGCCGTCAACTTACTAGTTGGGTAGAGTGGTTTGTAAACTTGGCACTAATCGCAGGAAGTAAAACCTATGTGTACACCGACGAAACGAACGTTATGCGGGCGGTGTACGAAAACGTGTATACATGTATGTATTTACGTATATAATAAAATACTATGTACGCGGTGAAAGTAAATGCAGTCGGCGGAAAAAAAAAACCAGTGCGTTAAACAAATTTGTAGTACTGTAGGGGTTTTTTAAAAAAAGGAAATACCTACAAAATAATAATACAAAATAGTAGTATCACATGTGTAGATCTTGCGGTAAAAAAAAAAAAAAAAGTCGGAACGATTTTACCACGAAAACCGAAAATGGTAACATAAAATAAAAAGAAAAAATGACCAAAACAACATTATCACGAGGTTATCAGACATTTTATCGACACACGGATAAGACAATCTGATAACAAACACGAGGTCGGGCGTTGTTGTTGGGTTCGAGTTTCAATTCAAATTTTCGCGTCCTCTAAAATATATATACATATTTTTTTGTTCGAATAACAATATCGGAGATCCCGTCACCGTTCCCGTTTCGTCGACGTTGAATTTTAATTATTGTCGTCTGCATGAATGGAAGATACGCTAACCAGATCGTCCGGCAGCGCCGACAGCATAGAACCGTCCGACTGGCAGTTGCCGATATGTTTTACCCAAAAAAGGCACTGCGAAGAAATCAAGTGCGCCAACACCGCCATCAACACCTGGAGGCTCAAAGAACGAGTGAGTACTGTATTTGTGTATTTCTCCTGACCGCCAAGCCATTCAATTGTCTGTCGACTGATCGGGCAATTAGTCCAGATGTTTCACACCCCCTTTTCCAATGTTTTTCTATAATAATATGATATTCTGTATTCCCCAGATGAAAACCGTGAGTGTAGCTCTCGTCATGTGCCTGAATGTAGGTGTAGATCCCCCGGATACTATCAAGATACAGCCGTGTGCTCGTCAAGAATGTTGGATAGGTTAGCATATTATTATATATCATCGACTATATAACAGAAGTGAATTCATTCTGATTTTACCTGTCATACTCATACACATTGAATTTTCTATTAGATCCATTGATGATGATTCCTCAAAAAGCATTGGAAATGATTGGAGGCAGTCTGCAAAAGCAGTACGAACGGTGGCAGCCAAGAGCACGCTACAAACAAACATTAGACCCAACTATAGACGATGTAAAAAAATTATGCATTTCCTTGAGACGAAATGCGAAAGAAGAAAGAGTACTTTTTCACTACAATGGCCATGGTGTACCAAAACCTACAATAAATGGAGAACTTTGGGTGTTTAATAAGGTTTGTACATTTCCATAATTATTATTATTTGTTTAGCATTTTATGATATAAAATTTCTCAGCAATATACTCAATATATTCCATTGTCCATATACGATTTACAAAGTTGGATGGGATCGCCATCAATTTATGTCTATGACTGTTCGAATGCAGGAATGATAGTAAAATTATTCGACCAATTTGCAGAACAACACGAGAATGAAATTCTGGTAAATATTATTTATTTATATGCAATACATTTTTTTTTCTCGCAGATAAACAATGTTATCTTTATTTTGCTATTAAACTTTAAAATTAAGATATGGTAATTGCTTAGGTATAATTTAACTGTTAGAGAAAATTAAATTGCCAATTAAATTAGAATGTATTGAATTATTGATAATATGACCAAGAAACATTATTGAGAAGACATTAAAACAGAACTAATATATTTTCTTTTATTAATTAAGTATTATTATTATTATTGTCATTCAAATTTAAATTAATACAAGATTACGAGTGTAACGTAGCGTTTTCTTAAAATTAAATCAATATTTTTGAAGTACTTATTATATTATAATATGTATGTTATATTAATGGATTACTTAATATGTTGTTTTTAATAATTGTATTCATAGTTAGGTATATATATTTAAACATATGTTACCGAGTTAAATAACACATGTTAAATTCATTCAATTCTGTAAAATAGTATTATTTAATAAATAAATATTCTTTTAAAACTGTTAATGTACTTTATATAGAAATCTAAAACAGATGTTCTGTTTTATTGATAATAATAGAATATATATGTATTCGCACAGTACAGGTGTTAGTAGTTAAATGAGGCTCAACAGTGACAATGTTGATGTCTTAAATAGATGAAATATAATTTATGATGGATATTACTATATTTGGTAGAAATAAATATTGAATCAACTTTTTTTTAATACATTATTATATTTATGTAATCGCAACATTAGTTTAGTCACTTAATGTTGTACATTATTATTATAGAAATATAATTTGTATACTTAAGTACATTTTGCATAACTGTTAGTACTTATAGGTTATAATACCTTAACTTTAAATAAATGTCTCATATTCAAAAAATATAATATTTGTTTGGAAAATATTAAAAAAAAAAAATAAAAAAAAAAAAAAATGCCATACACACTTATTAAGTACAACTTTGCAGGTTAATTTTGTTTCTATTGAGACAAGTAAGCTATGAGAAAGTGTATGCACTATAATTTCATATTTTTTTTGGTAAAATTGTAACCATAATAATGTTTAATATTTCTTTTAGTCCGAATCTACCCGAAATCCATCATTTGTAGCAAATGATGGGACTTCTTATAAAAATTGTATTCAATTGGGTGCATGTCAAATAGATCAAACACTACCAATGCATCCAGATTTACCTGCCGATTTGTTTACTTCCTGTTTGACTACACCAATTAAAATGGCTGCTCGGTGGTAAGTTATGAGCTTATGACATAATTAATATTTTATTCATCAATTATAGTTATAATTTATTTTAAAAAGAATCATTATTATTCATAAAGTGTTTTAATTTTCTAGTTGGAATATTTTTTATAATTAACGACCAATTACAAACAAATGTGTCATACAGTTAACAAAGTTAGTTGTACAAAACATGCCATTCTATATTTAATTATAAATTACATAAAATGTACTTTTAGAAAAATTGTGTTTTCATTACTGTGATGGTATGACAGCTTACTATTATTACTATAATTTTTGGCATTTGTTATGAAAGTTAGAGGTTAGACGTTAGTATTCAAAATTATAAAAAAGTGCATTATTATTTTAGTTCAAAGTTCAAAAGGCCTGTAAAGAATATTATCAGATAAAGAAACTCATTTGAAATTCAATTTAATGCTATAAAACTAATCTGCCGACTATGTTTTACATGTAGAACTATTGTCACTGTACATTGATCTGAGTTAAGATTGGTAATTGTTTTATTTTTTTTGCAGTATGTGATACTAGTGATCATTATATATTCAATGCACCATAATTATTCTACTTTTTTGATCCCATTAAAATAATAATAAAAAACTAGTTTGAAAGCAAAATATAAGTTATTGCATACAAATATGATTCTGAGTAGAGCTCAGGATTAAAATTGGACACTTGCTTGAATTTCTTCTCACTATTTTTTCAGTTTTTCACGATCTTCGAGGAACTGAGAAATTTGAAAAAAAATCAACCTCCCTTAAGACACTTCAAAAATTCAATTACCCAGCTAATACTGGATATTAGGACTGGGTAATTTACTGTCCAAAGAAAAAAAGCACACATTATTGTAAAACTAATTAATAGTTCCTCGTGTTGCTAAAAATCTAAAAATAGTGTACAGATAACAATCAATTAAAAAAAAAAAAATAATAATTTGTACAAAAAAGAACAAAAGTACAAAATAAAATAAATAGGTATAAATATATGTATATTTCAAAAATTAAATAAATATATATGAAAATACTTAGCATGGGTTGTAAATATATGATGATTTATTCAATGTATTTCTCAGTTTGTTTTTATATTTATTTTTGTTTTATTTTGATTTTTGATTTTGTTATACTACTTAAAAATGATTTTAAAAACAAATCCATTTGTAAATAAAACACCTAATAATACCTTTGTCTGAGTTTTTCTTTTAATATACTTTTTTATTTTTAGTTATTATTTATTTTGCAGATATATATTATTTTTTGAAATATACATATACTTATATATATATATATATATATATATAGACACATTTATTTTTGAGTACTAACCACTAAAACTATTTGTTGTTCTTTTTTTTATCAAATCAAAGTGTTATATTTTGTACTTAAAAGAATTGAAAAATATTTGTTCTTACTTCTGAAGAACATTGAATTTTATTATAGATAGGACATGGAATTTATGTAAAGAGGCTAACATAATCATAATTATAAACTATATAAGTGAATAACATCACATTATAATTGATAAATGGCTATGTTTTGTTTATCTAAGTTCAATTATTTAAGTATTTATGTCTCATATTTGAATGCTACAGAATTTAATTTACCCACAGTTCTACTCTACATAATTTAGATTATAGCTTGCACAATTCGTATTTTTAAATTATATTTCTTGTTTTTTTAAGAGAATCATGAAAAATGATAAAACATTTTTGATAAAGAGAATCGACAAGATACAAAAATAATAAAAAGCACTTTATCAGAGTTTTCTGATTGAAATGTTTTTATAATTTTGAACCAAATCTTTTTATTAAATTTAGATATTGTCGTAAGAAGAGACGAATATTATGTCCTGTGTCCTGTTAGTATATTAGACTATATAAGTTTAAAAAAATATATATTCATCTATGTACAAAATGTTCTTATATATTATTCTGTAATAATATTCTCTAGTAGGGAGATTTTTTTAAATAAAAAAACATGTTGTATAAACAGATATATTATTTACAGAAAATTAATAAGTCTTTTAAAAGATTTGCCTGTAAAGAAAAGGTATTTAAAATAAACAAATTAAAATCTTTTTTTTGTCTAATTAAATATTTTTCTAGGTTTGTAATGCAAAATAGTACTAAATATTATTCAAAGTTTTATCTTGACCTTGTTGACAAGTGAGTATTTTTTTAAGAATATTTTGTAATATTAACTTTATTATTTTATCAATATCTGTTATTATTAGAATCCCTGGTACATTAAATGATCGACGAACAATGTTGGGAGAATTAAACTGGGTGTTTACAGCTATAACTGATACAATAGCTTGGAACATATTACCTAGAGGTAGAATAAGAAATTTTACTTAAATATGTTTGTTTTAAGTATGTTTAGATTAAAAATACCTTTTTATGTTTTAAAGATACTTTTCAAACATTATTTCGTCAAGACTTACTTGTTGCGAGCCTACTAAGAAATTATTTGCTAGCAGATCGTATTATGAGAACATATGATTGTGAACCGGTATCATCACCAACACTACCACCGATGCACAATCACCCTATGTGGAAGGTTGGTAAAAAAAATAAATATATATATATATTATTAAATTCAAAATATTTATTAACATATCATGTATGAAAGGCAGTTTTTAATATTCTTCATTATGATGTATAATAACCTTTTTTTTTTTCTGCTAGGCATGGGATCATATTTTAGACTTGTGTTTGTGTCAGTTGCACCGTGTTCAAGAACACGGTGATGGTTTCTTTGTGCGCACAACATTTTTTGAAGAACAATTAACAGCATTTGAAGTCTGGCTCGATCACACGAGTTGTTTGCCTACACAACAACGTAGATCACCCGAACAGCTTCCTATTGTACTCCAAGTAATTATTAACAAAATGTATAATTCTATCTTAAAATGTATTAATTTATTTATATTTTGTGATTTGTTAAACAGGTTCTATTAAGTCAAGCGCATAGGCTTCGGGCATTAGACTTGTTAGGTAGATTTTTAGATTTAGGACCGTGGGCTGTAAATTTAACTTTGTCTGTAGGAATATTTCCATACATATTGAAATTACTGCAGAGTTTTGCTGTTGAACTGCGGCCAATGTTGGCTTTTATTTGGGCCAAAATAATGGCTGTTGATCATGTAAGATTTTAATTTGAATAATAAATAAAAACTATATAATTTCATCTATTTTTTTAGACTTGTCAAACTGATATTGTTAGGGAAAATGGTTTCAAGTATTTTTTTCAACTGGTTGAAGATGTACATTTGCCTGTAAGTGTAAAAACTTCTGAATTAATAATATAATTCTCATTTTGATTTACCTCCGAGTGTAATAGGTATTTATTTTATCAAGAAAATATGCAAATGTTTTACTGACAATTGTATTATTCTTATAATTTTAATGTTTGTTTTTATTTTTTTTTTTTTAAATACTGCATAACTATTTATGAATAAAAGGCTTATATATATATATATAGAATGTCAGTAATTATTTTTTTATTTAATTAATATACAAAATTGTTTAAAAATATTTTTAATATTTATTTGAATTGTAATATAGATATTTATTTAAAAAAATCATCAAAGATCAATATTCATTGACACTAACAGATGTCTTTTAGTGATCTTATTAATTGTCGAAAATATTAATTCTAGTGTAATGTGATATCTTATCTTATCTTTTAAGTACTATTTATTTAACAAAGTATTATATTTTAGTGTTGAAAACATTTAGTTATTTTAACATTGGATCCCCTCCGTGTAATTATAATAAAAATAGAAAAAAATGTTAAAATAAATTGTATACTACTCAATGAAAATAATGTGCACACATATAAAATTTCTGTATTCAATAATTTTCTTTATAAATTATTGGAAATCGTGTGTTATTCTAATAAAAATTTGGTACATTTTATTATCGAAAACATGTTTACTTAGAATATTATTTCTAAATTCTCAGGAAGAACAAAGGATGTTAGGAACTGTGGTATTGTCACGTCTAATGCAAAACTATAGGAATGGCCAACAACTTGGGCTTAAGAACAATTTAGTGTGCATATGTCTTGAACAATTAGCTAATGCCAGTGCTCCTTATAAACAATGGTTGACATTGTGTCTTGCACAGTTATGGGCCGATTATGATAAAGCTCGTTGGGTGGGTGTACGGGATACTGCTCATGAAAAACTGTATGCGCTGTTGGAAGATAAAATTCCTGAAGTAAGTAGCTGTTTTAAGTTCAGATTGTGACAAATTTCTTATACTTATAATCATATTTCCAGGTTCGTGCAGCAGCAGTGTTTGCTCTTGGCATGTATGTAAGCTGTGACAAAGATCGCAGTAATCACGCCTTAAGTGTTGATCAAAACATTGCCCTAACTCTATTGAATACTGCTGCAAAAGATATGAGTCCTATGGTCAGAGAGGTAAAATACAATTTCTTATTATTCAGTTGTTTTTATTTCCTAGTAATATAACTATTATGTTATACATATAGGAAGTTGTAATTGCTCTGCAATGGACAGTTGTTGCGTTTGAGAGGTATTTTCTGGAAATTGTGTTGAAAGAAAAAAATGAAAAATCATCATATGGTTCTCTATATAATAGTATGTTTAAAGAATTAAAAATGTCTAACCTTTGAGATATAATGTAAAAATAATTTTGTTCATAGGTCCAATTGGCACAAAACCGTCTAGTTTACCTAGAATAAACTCCAAAGAGAAGATTCAAAACTGTACAACTGGTCTAATTGTCACAGTTGTATCACCTCAAATGTCACCTGCAAATTCAGATGACATATCAGAAGAAGCAAAGCCTGAATATTTAAGGCGAACAAATTCATCATCATCAATAGCTACCTTAGGTATGTATGTGATAACATTATTACAACACAACTGCAACAAGAATTTTCTATTTCTAGACACTTACCAAACGACTGCAGCTTTTAACAAAATTCATTCCCAGTTATGGAAAGGTTTAACCACATTGGAACATGATATATGCCCAGATGTTTCTAACACAGCACAAAAATTAACTAAATATATTAGACAAAAAGTGAGTAATGTCTGGTATACAATTATATTTATTGTAATCACTATTTACTTATTATAACTAGCTTAAAAATAAGGCAGACAATCGTGCATCACATTCTTTACCCGCATCTCCATCTTCAAGAAGTTATCTTGGGTAAGTAAATTAATAAATGCACATATTTTGTATTTATTTATTATAAGTATTTCTAATTGGTTTTTGTGTTAATTTTAGGCAAGAAGAATCACCACCATTAACTTTACAAGAACTCCGCGCTCGACCTAGAAATCACTCCTTACAACACAGGTCTAACTCTAGATCAAGAAAAATTGTACCAAATACTGTATGTTATTACAAAACACTCAATTTTATCTTTTTTAATACATTTATCATACAATTAGATTATTGAAGAAGCACTGTCTTCATCGTCTTCGCCACCAAACATAGAAAGTGATAGTGAAAAAGATATGCTGAATAAACCTAAGTGTTTATTGAGATCTCAATTTTTTGAATGGATATCTAAAAATTTTGCCAATCCATTAAGTGGAATGAATGAAGTAAGCGACTTTGAAAGCGCTTTACATTACGAACGCATTACAAGGTAATTAATACTATAGAATTAAAAAAAAAAAAAAAAAAATTATTTTAATTATATTTTATTTGGATAATAGATACACCCGAAATATGACGTATCGTAAAGATGCACAAGAAGAACAAAACAAAATTAATAAAGGATATTGTAAAATTGAACATCAAATATTTTCATCGAAATGTAAACAAGCTCCAAATTCATTAGCGTTTCATCCATATGACCCAAATCTCGTTGTGGCTAGTAAAGATTACCTAACGTTAGTATTTTTTTATTTATTTGTCAATAATTTATTTTAAAATTGGCGAAAACATTGATTTGTGCAAATATTGTATTAATATATTACCTGAATATTATTTTACAATAAACTAATGATATTTAAATTATAGAATATGGGATTACCAGACTAGCTATAAGATATGTCAATGGAAACCAGATTTACGAATACACAAACTCGATTTATCATACAGATCACCTCCTCACTTGTCTACTGCAAAACTAATTAACAGTCATGATATTCCACTAGTGTTGGCCGGATTTAACGATGGAAATATTCAGATTTGGTCCAAGTGCTTTGATGGTCGTCCAAAATTAGTCTCTGGTTGGCACGCATTACCTATTTGTAAGAGTCCTAGTTTTGAAAGTTCTTCAAGTAAGCATTACAATATTATAATCTCGAATCAAAATATTTACACTGTGGTATTTTAGTGGCTATACATTGGGATCAAAGATCTTGCCATTTAATTTGTGCCGGTGATTCGAGAGTTGTCAAAATATGGGACGTTGAGACTGAAACTAAATTAACTTCTATATCTACTGGGGTTAATGCGTCTGTAACGTGTTTGTCCATGCAATTGAAAGGTAAATGTAAATTACTACTAAATGATCAAAGAATATGACAGATTCCCTTGCTCGATTGCGAACATAAACTAAAGTCAACAAATTAATGGTCGATCATTTGTTAATATAATTGTATTTTTACTTCAAAACAAGTTGATGTGTTGTGAACAAATTTAGATTACTAACTATGACTGCTCAATGATAATAAACTACATTTTATCAATAATCACGTGATTGAGCATGGAAAATTGTACCTTTACATTGGTGTTATTTCGGTATACTAACAAATATTTATATACCTACGTGCATACTATAATTATTGAATAGTGTAAAATATTTATTAGACAATTATCTTTCTAAGTGCCATTTTTATGCTCCTGATTTTGATTTATAATAAATTGTTGTTTGTATTTTCACAGAGAATAATATATTTGCTACTGGTTGTAAGGATGGGTCAATTAAAGTGTTTGATAAAAGACTGCCACCGGATGACGCCAAAATAGCTTCTTTTATAGGACATCATAGTAAAATACTCAACCTAAGATTACACGATGCTACCGTGGTATCTGCTAGGTAAATACTTTTTAACTCAATATAGTAACATTTTAGAAACAAATTAACCATTCGTTTTGATAGTGGTAATGGAGATATAAAAACCTTTGAATTTGGTCAACATATATCACAACGAGAATTTCATGTTAACAACATCCAAACTGTAGATATCCACTCTATGTGCAATATAATAGCATGGTAAATATATTAATAGCATTTTTCGACAAAATCATTTTCTAATTTGTTTTGTATTTAATAGTAGTGTGAATCAGATGTTATTATTCTACAACACAGACGGTCAGTTGTTAAACTCTCTAAAGCTAACTGAATGGTTGAGTACACGCCATTCTCCACTATCGACGACAAAATTTCATCCTCATAAAGCACTACTTTCTACTGGTGCTTTTGATGCAACTTTAGCATTATATTCAATTGATCCCAAAAGATGATGAACGAATTCATTTTTTTTTTCCATGTTAATTAATTATTGTTGTTGTTCTTTTTCTAACCACTTTAAATACTCATGACACTTTCTTTTATTGTGCTCAAAGATTGCTATTCGACTGAACTTTGGTTTTTTTTTTTTATGTACTTAGTATTTTTCTGTACGTAAGATATGATCTTATTATTATTTTTAAAATTAATATTAAAAATATTATTATTGTTACTCTGTTAATTGAATGTTTTGCACATCCTGCCATAAATCGTCTATATGTTCAAATATGGAATTTAGTTCTTTATGTCGGTGCACCAAAAAAAATTCTTGTAAATGAGCTGGAATTACTGGTTTATTTTGGCTTCTTATTTTATCCACAAATCTCTTTACATCAATTTCAGTGCATTCTGGACGAAACCGGATAAACATCTTAAACAACTGATAGTCTGAGCACGGTCCTATGTATTGTTTGCAATCAACACGGCCAGCTCTGATCAATGCAGAATTTATCCTAAAATAAATGTTAATTTTTATTATTATTATTTGTGATTAGCACTATTATGAATTATATTTACTTGTCAATGTGATTGGTTGTCATAAATATTATTCGACGTTCAGATGACAATACACCATCAATGGCATTTAGCACAGCGCTTAATGTTAGCTTACAACTGCTTTCTGTATTGAATTTATATATAATTATTTCAAACAGATGATTTTAAAGGTTTTATTATTTTTATAATACCAACCGATGATCGATTCTTGGACTTTACTGGTGAACATTACATCAATATCTTCCAAGAGTATAAAGGAATTTTGTGGAACTTCTACCATCAATCTAATAAGTAGTTCATCAGACATTTTTGTATCGTTAAGACTTAACACACACAAATTATATTTTATTTCACCAGCCAGTGCCATTATTAGCGATGTCTTTCCACAACCAGGTGGTCCAAATAACAGGTAACCTCTACGGTATGGTATTCCTGAAACAAAAGTAATTATCTTTAGTTCTATTAAACCATTAATTCTGCAATATACATAGTGCCATGAATAAATAAAATTATCAAGCAGGTATTCTGCCTAACTATTCACAAATTTCAATAATTGCCAAACATAATAATTTATGAAATTTATGTAAAATAAATTTAAAAATGTAAAACAAAATATTCTTATAAACTTACCCTTTTCGGTGTACCAAGATTGATCATTCATAAAATACTGTAAGTCTTCTAATACGGTTTCAAAGATTCCCTCGTCCAATATGACAGATGACTTTGACCGTGGCACGCGGGGTTCTCCAAAAGTTTGCCATGTTTCGTACAAAGGTATCATTATTGTTATAGTGCCCAATTCCATCTTGGACAATGCGTATAATTGAACTAAATGAAAAAAATTATATTACCTAGTTAGTTATTGCGCCAAACAAAAAAAATCCCATAACTGTCTGTCTAACTACCCTCTTCAAGGATTTTGTTCAGCAATTCTCTTTTCCGGCCCCAGGTGGACAAGGTCAATGTCTCCAATGGTCTGGTATTGAATTCACTGGTTACTGATGATGAACGATTGCGCTTCAAGAATATTGTGTAGTCTTTGTATCTGCAAACCAAAATCACAATTGTAAGTAAACTAAAATCGGTTAGAAATTAAATGGCATATATGTTACCCCTTACTTGAACACATGTTGGCCGACGCTGGGTTGGTATTCGAACATAAAATTTGTATTGGAGTTGCGGGACACAGTGGTCACGGTAAAGTGTAGTAACTGGTTGTTATGTTTGGCTATCCACTCCAACAGCCAGTGATAACACCTGTCAGAGCTGGACACTTCAAGCTCGGTTACGTAGTTGCGCCAAACGTACTCTTTGATCACGTTCCCAGCCTCGTTGATGACCATTGATACCAGAGTCACGCCCAACTGAACAACGGCATTAGTTATGTACGTGTTGGACACAACCGCAAATAGGCTGTCCTGCATTATTGTCGTAACACTACTTTAACAAATAATTTAAAAAAAAAATGCTATTCTTTTTTAAAACAGTGACATTTTTATTTTTGTTTAATATGTTACAGGAAATGTGGACAATTTCTAAACCATGATTGAATGAAATAAATTATTAATTGTTGTTTTACCATAATAGGCAGTTTGACAGTACGATTCGTCGAGTTTGCGGGTAAAGGTACCTACAGGTAGACAAAATCTCTCACCGAACAATAATTATTACTCACTATTATTGTGCTCGGTCGTTTCGAGATTATTATAGCAATAACATAAAACCCCAATATTTATAATACGTTGTCGATATTGTACATGTCATCTCGTATTATGATACTTACTACACAGTTGGCAATGGACGCGATCCGTAAGTCCGGTCGAGTTAGGATTACTGCGGAGTCTATAGCGTCTCGGCCGGTCTACGGCGTTCCAATTTTCAATGGCCGGGACGCCGATAATAAATAATATTCTGGGTAAAACTTCTGCAACGAGAGTCTCGGCGTCACTGGATATCGCCGTAAACACATACAGGCAAAACTACCCTATTCGTGCCAACGGCCGGGCATTCCAAATTTCCGACACAATACACTACAGTTGTAGACCGGTGCGGGCGGACGGCGAATAATTCGGAACGGCCAGACCGTTTTCTTTGTCTGTGCGCCGGACCGTCGCAATCCATAATAGTCACCGAAATGTCGGGATCACCGATGATTAAGCGGAATCGTGTGATAACGCGGTGCCATGGAGATATTATAAAGTGATATGGAGTGCGTCTTGGTCGCCTATGTTATGCGGTATACCCAACATATATGCGGGTATCCCTGGACAAGTTATCCTGTACTGAGAGAGAGATCGCGACTCCTGTCCACCAGTGTTACCTACGTTACCGGACAGACGATAATTATCGTGCTTGTTCGGTACATTTCGGTTATGTACGACACACTGGCAAGTCGGCCAGATATATTTCGTTTTTCTTGGTTTTTCTTGGCAGTTCCCCGCGAAATGTTTTGTTTCACGCCACTCTTTTTTTACATTTTTTTTTATTTTTACGTGATATATACAATCTGTGCACAATACGAATATGTGATAAAAGAATATATATATATATATATATATAACATGATAAAACTTGAAGAAAGAAGCCACCCAGTGATGACATTACCCGACATGTGATTTTATTAAAGATTTGGATAATATTTTATTTTATTAATTACACCTCTACACCTCTTTCTTTTTAGCCGCCTCGGTGGGTTGCCAGGAATAGATAGTGTGTCTGGATTATATATAAGAGAATTGGGATGCTAAAGGGGTTTTGAATGGTATCTTTTATAGAAAGTGTTAGGTTAGGTTAGGTTAGTTGCTTCTTCAGAAACGGTCTTGGTTTTTAATAGGTTGGACACATACGGTGGGACGTTGGATATTTTGCGTTGACTAATATTTTGGAGATTTTGGATTCTATTAAGGTTTGACTTTTTTGCATTACCCCAGAGTTGGAGGCCATAGGTCCACATTGGCTCGATCAAAGATTTGTAAACTTGAATTTTCGTGATTAGTGGGGTGTGTTTATTATTAGTTATTGATGTTTTTATCATGCGGAGTCGCGCATTCAGAGCCATATAAAATGCCGTAATATTATTATAACCTTAGTACAATCAATAACGAGGTTTCACCACGTAGACGTAGGGTATTCAATATTATTATATTTATATAAAAAATATAAAATATGTTTTATATTGTGTAAAAAAAAAAAATATTTATATGGCGTCATTTTGGTATCAATAACAGGCATAGTATTTTTATTTAAAATCATCGTAAATCTCCCATATTTTTGTATCTCGTCTTGAGTATGCATTGTATTGTTAATGGCCGATAGAATTTCTTAAATATGATTTTCTTATAGTTCATAAATCACGGACTTGTGGTACTATGACCTCGGGAACGTCGCATAACTTAATATTTGGTATAGTAACACCTTCACCACTGCTTTGATTTCTCAATTCTTAGTTAGAGTTCAAAAATTATACGCGTATCCAAATATAAACTATGATTTATCTTAAAATAATTTACCTTGCCAATAAATAGAAACTCTGTCGCACTTTAGTCACGAAACGACGGAAATACCGTGCATCATAGATTCATTCATTTCATTAAAGTTATTTAATCCATTCTCGTCGGCTCCCTAGATCAGTGGTTCCTAATTAGTATGAAGCCAAGAACCCCTAGCTGAAACTTAAATTGGTCCGGGGACCCATTTTTTTTTGTGTAAATACTTACTTTTTAAGGTTGTTTATTTATGAAAATGAAAAGAAAAAAAAATGTTTTTCTGTTTTTTTTTTTAAATTTTACATACCTTTTTGTAATAATATAAACACCAATTTGCTCAAAAAGTGCAATATAAAGAAATTTATTTGATGTAACACTTTACTTTTACATTCAACTTTATTGCAATTACCTTATACTATTTAATAATAAGTTACTTAAATTAGTTATTGTATTGATTTTCGAACTTTATGAGATAAGTGAAAACTATCTTAATGTTCTGGTCATGCTCAACAAGTGTTCAGATATTTCACTCTTTACCTCCAGTGATAGACATTCACACAAAGATTTACACATAAAAACTAGTAATGTCGGAAAGTTACAGAAGGAGTTCTTTTCAACACGTTTTGCCCAAATTTTAAACTCTTTTAAAGTTACTTCGATTTTATCCTCAACATGGAAAACATCAATATAAATTCCTTGTAAACTCCAATTCAGTACATTTTAGTATTCGAATACATCAGCTAAGTAAGTTGTCCGACAAAGCCAATAAAAATCAGTTAATAAGTCCACAAACCGAGTTTCAAGAAGAAATATTCGAACTTCGTCTCTTAGCTCAAAAAAATGCTGAAAAATGTTGCCTCGGGAAAGTCATCGGATTCCAGTGTGCAACAGAAGTTGTACGTGGTCACTTCTCATGCCTTTGAAAAAAACTTCAAAAAGCCTGGATTGTAGGGTTCGTGATTTAATAAAGTTTATAATTTTCACTATTTCCTCTAAATTTTTTTCATGTGTTCCGACTGGAGTTTAGCAACCAAAGTTTCCCTAAGATTACAACAATGAGACCACTTTACGTGGGGTGCAACTTTTTTCACGAGATCTGACAGTCCAGTTTTGTAACCTGACATTGTTGCTGCACCATCAGTAGTCATTCCAGAGCATTTTCCATTTAATGCCATGCTTTGTAAAAAACTTATCAATAGCTTTGAATATATCTTTTGCCAAAATTAAAACGAGCTCGCAAGAAAACAAAAAATATCTTCAAATAACTGTTTTTCCCGTGTGAAATGGACAAAAACCAATATGGATGAATTACTTGCCATGTGTGTATTTTCATCTAATTGCAGTGCAAACAAGTCACTCTTAGATAGCCTTATAAATAAAGTTACTTCAATATTTGCAGACTTATCAGTAAACTATCTTTGGAATAGTATTATTTGCCAGGGAGACATAACTAACTTGGCTGCAGATTCACCTAACATTGTTTTGCACAGAACAATTGCAGCCGGAAGAATTAGTTCTTCGGCTATGGTATGAGCCTTGTCAGATTTTGCAACAAGTTGAACGACTTCATATGAAGCTAAAGTGGCATTTTTATTGCCAATTGAACTTGTCGACGATTTCAACAGTTTTGTGATTTTTTTAATTCCCCTATAAAAAAAATTCAAAGACTTACTAGTAAATTCATCATGTTTTGTCTCAAAATGACGTCGTAGTTTGGAAGGTTCCATACTCTCATTGGACAAGATCTCCTAGCAAATAATACTCTGTGGTTTTGTTTTGTCTTCAGTCTCAGCAAATGTGAATCCTAATTGTAAATATTCAGTATTATACTTTCTCACATTAGTTCCTACGGTACTCTTCGAGTGTACAATACGGCGATTAGACTCCGAGCTACTAGATTGATCAGTACACTAAAAAAAATATATTATAGAAATTACCAATGAAATTTTAGATAAATTCTAAAATTCTAAAGTACAATTTGTTTATAGTTATCCATATTTTAACTTTAACCCGTATTTTTTGTTGCGTTGTGCAATATATATGCACGCACCTAATACGCCAGGATAATAAGTAGAATAGTTCTTTTAAATAAATAAATGTATGAGTTATTTACTTGAACTTATTCATATCATTAACTGTATTATCTTCTTCTATGTCACTTATAGGCCTTTTGAGTGAACTAGATTTTAACCACAAATACATTATGGTTATTTGTTTATGATTAACATTCGAAATTTAATATATAAAAACGGGCACATTGCACTAATCTCTAACTAGTCATGATTAAGATTGACTGCCTAATGTTGAATATTTGCCTTATGTCGGCAATTAAACATTAAATACGTGTTCGAAAATGTACGGGTATCGTGATTCTGTTCGCAAACATTTTCAAACACACAAACAATATTAACTAAATAAACATAAATAGTGATATTTGATGTAAGAGAGCACAAGAGTGGCCGTGTCGTGGGTTTTCCTGGACGCGAGAAGTTTTTAATTTTAGAACGTGTTCACCTTTCGAAACCCGTGTGTGTCGTCCTAAACGAGTGATGATTAATCACTACACAACCGCGGACCCCCTAACATCAACACGCGGACCATCAATTGGGAACCACTGCCCTAGATGTACCTGATATTTTAATGTTTCAATTGCGAGCTCTGTTTAAAACCAAATAAAAATATACATGAGGGTGATAAAGTAGATTTGTTCCATATATGTTCATAGGTACCCAAAATTCTGTATGTCCAAACCACGATTCGGTATTTTATTTTAATTTCCGTAATTTATCACTGCGTAAAGTCCAAAATTCCCATACACTATAATCGAGCGTTCTCACCTAATTAGTCGAAACGGTTTTGCAGGCGTTCGGACATAGGCAATTCGGAAACACACGTGCTGATTGTGCGTCGGGATTTCGGGCGGTTAAAATACAAATATTTATTTATGCGTATGACGCTCGGCAAAACAGAATTATAAACACTGCTATAGATAATATTAACAGTAAATATATATGGAAAATAAAATAAAATAACATAAAAAAAAATATACACTGAAGAATAATAGAATAGGAATTATGGTTTTTTTTTTCTTTAGTGTCGGACTTCGAGTTCCTCTAGCCATTTTATTGTCCCTGGACCACATTCGTGCCAGCGCAGCACTCCGTCTTCGAATCTCGTTGTTTGACATTCCTCTGAAATATTAATTTTTCACCGCTAGATTTAGGTATACTATAGAAATGTAACTTGCGCATTTTAACATTTTATTTAATCAAATTTTAATTTAAAATAAAACAAATAATGGATCGCCTATCGTAGTTGTATTTAATAATTAATAAACGTTTCCGTTTTCAAATAGATTCGGATCTCATATCCTCGAACTCTAGTAAGGAGGGGGAAGGGATCGACGGCGAATTTGTTTTATAAATTGTCTCAATCAAGAGGGTTGAATTTTTATTTTGTATAATAGAATTTTCGTATTTCCTATTAGCGATTTCGCACGAGACGGGTTTTAACTTTTCGAATAATAAAATGTAAAATTAAAACGCCGCGAAAATCGTTATGAATACAATATTTAAAATTCGAAAGACCTGTTAACTTTTTGGTAACGGTCTCGTAAGCGATTTACAATATTTACTAAATACAATTGACTACATCTAAATTTGACATACTATAAAAAACAAAAAAACCGATTGTATTATTACATCATATTATTTCACGATTTATGCAAAATGGTATTTTCGTTTTACTTCTCATTTTATAAATAGCACAATTTACCGCAAAGTTATATTTTTTTCAATCGGCCGCCAGTTGTCCGTCGACTCTTGATACGTACGAATGTACGAATTCTTGTTTTTTGTCGTTATTATTATTCTTATACATATATTCTTATTCATTGTCGTTTGCTTTCCAGCGCTCCCGTGCACTAGACCAGTAGGGTACGCAAGAGTGTAGGGTGGCTAAGGGGTTGAAGCCCCCCATTGGTCGTATTTATATATATAATTATTTTTATATTTTTTTCGAGTTTCGATACCGTTAAGTTAGCTCACGGACGTTCAAGATAATAATAATAATAATAACAACAACAGTAATATAACCTTGTACATATATGTTTGTGTTTAACCCGTGACCCGTGTCCCGGCGCGGTGTCACACACCTGTTTGGCCGAAAATGTAGCAATGTGTAGCAATTTTCAAAAAAAAAAAAAAAAAAACTCACCTAAACGTCCGCAATCATCAGATTTAGTGGACGAAATAAATTGTTTTTCGTGTATATTTTATGTTTATTAACAAAGAAACCCCGATGGTTTAATGTATCGTGTGCGGCACTACAAACGTGCACCGTATCTTAGCGCGTCTGCGTCGGGGCTGCCGTTGTCGGGTCGGCCGGCGGTCGTCACTAACTTATTGCAACTCCAGCGAACGCACGAGCCACGAGGATCGCAGTCCGACGCCGTGAGTGGACGGCTTCGTGGATCGCCCTCCATCGATAAGTTCACGGGTCCGACATTTTGCGTTCCCAGATTCCGAACGCGAATTGGCGGAAGTAAAGCCGTCCGAATCGGAACGACAAGAAGGAACTACCGACACGCGGGATAACCGAGGGCACGGTCCGATAATCCCGGCGGTGGGGTAGGCTCGTAATCCATCGTTCCTTCAAGCCGGGGCACTGATCGCAAAATGAAATTGGCATTTCCCGGCTGTCGATCAACCCGGGAAACTCGACCGAACCACTTGACATCTAGGTAGGGGGCGAATACCGTCCGCCGGGTCGGCGCGCGGGCGACGCGAATATCCGGGCAAAGCACCCCGGGTCAAAGGAACTTAGCCGATTGCGTTTATTGTCAGTCGGACACCGAGAACCGAGGGCCTACCACCGACCTGTTAAACAGTTCAAACTTGCGACGACCGGTCGATTAATTAATTCGCCCGACCGTCCCCCCCCCCGGGCCACGTTGAAGAATCCCGCGTACGAGACATAGCCCGTACCGAATAACGGGCGGGACGACGCCGTTGCGGCCTACGCGCCAGTCCCGCCGGGCGTCCGGAGCGAAAACAAATTATTATAAATCACGTTTGTTGCCGTGCCGGTCCGAACAATTGCGCGCGGTAATAACGTACGATAATAACGGGCAATACATTACAAACGTATACGATATTTGCATAACGCGTACACGCCTAACAGCTCATTAAACACCCCTATGCATATGTGCCCGGGTTAATTATATTATTAACCGTACGGCATTATTATTGTTTCGACAATAATTTTATTCCGCGGCGATAATATTGTGGCCGACCTCCCACGCCCACCCACTCGGCGCACCGCGGCCGCTTGTATACAGGGCGGTTCTTTTGTCGCCATCGGACGGGCCTAAGCCCGTAACGCCGTCGGCCGGAGACGCCGGCAGAGCAAAACCAATAAGTCGACAATAATCGGGGCTCCCGGGAGTCGTTGCGTTCCCGCACGGCCATTTGATATTTGTTCAAATTAAAAAAAAAAAAAAAATAAGGACCACCCTTAGGTATCTATATAATATTACGATTAACGCTCGCGCGCGTTTCGTTGTAATACACGATTAAATATTTATCGCGAACATTTCGAGTTGGGTATAATTTGGGATTTGTTTTGTTGGTCATTACAAAAATACCGTCTGCTTCTCGCTAAATTTTACTACTTCGTGAAAGTTCGTGTGATGCCCAAAGTGTAAACCGGTGGTCCCCAAAGTGTGCGCCGTTGTGTCTTTATAGGTGCGCCGCGCCGTCAACCAGCTTCTTGTCTCCCGGTCCTCAATTTTCAAAAATTCCTTAATATTAAAACATTTTAAGGAATTTTAATAAATTACCGTAATTCGGTTGTTAATTACCGCACGCGGACAGCGTCTTCACTAGTATATATTGGAAATTTATGATAGGAGAATGGTTTTAACGCCAACGAAGTAGGCACGGAACCCTGCACAAGTCCCGCCCATAGTCGGATATAAGAAAATCTCTTTCCCTTACTTTTACGGTGATGCTCAGATTATTTACTACGGACAAAGTTCATTGGAAGGGATTTTATGAAATCCATCTATTGTGCGGACCTCCCTTCACAAAAGCCACTCTCCTATCATCAAATACCGTCGACACTAATACTTAGTCCAAAAATCAGAAGGGTGGCGGGTATTTTTGATATAAGGTGTGCGTAGCAGAACTATATATACTATTAAAGACACGGTTACTTTATTAATGTCGTTTAAAAAATTACAATTTTTTTAATTTTAAGGTATGTTCGAAAATTGTGTACCAGGAGATTTTAAGCCGACGTCGATAAATCCGGCTCGGGAAGACAGGCAGGCAGATGGGAGTCGGCCGGTATTGACACGTGCCGTCTGATCTCCTGGTACCTTTATTCCAATTGTCGGACGGCACATCAGGTTTATTGATAAATTGTTTAAAATTCATAGTTGTATTTTATCGATAGGTGATTATAACAATGAATAATAATAGCTTAGGTCAGCGGTTCCCGAAGTGTGCGCCACGGTGTCTTTACAGGAGTGCCGTGCCGTCGACCAGATAGCTCTGGTCTAAAAAAAATATACATGATTATTATAAAATACATTTTTCCAAATGATCCATTAAAAGAATTGGGAATCGCTGGCCTAACCAATAGTGTAGTATAGAGGTTAAGTTTTTTATTGACCGCGATGACGATAATAAACGACTACTTGATTATTATTGCCTATCAACCGGGAATCGGGAACAAAATCCATTCGCGTTTTTCCTAATTTATAAGTACATCACGAAGAAGTTGTACTACCCAACCAACAGACCCGGGACGCAACTAAGGTGCACCGGAATTTTTTTTAACGCAGTACAGACACACGTCCGGCCCAATTTCGAACCGTTTGCTCATTAAATATGCGGTTCGTATATGTGCTATTGTCGATGATTTTTTTCTTTGTTAAGAAAACACACTCATTTCGAATGAAAATAACTCACTCCAGATTGATTTTAGAGCTAAAATATTTATTACTAAAATTAAAATAGACATCATTTCTGAGAGCCCTACGGATGTTTTTTTTTCCGTTATTATAAATACATTTCTCAATATATGTACCTTCTAGAATTTTAACATTTTTCAAATGCTTCTAACTTTAAAAAAAATAATAATATGTTTTTCAAAAAAAAAACATCCGTAGGGCTCTTGAAAATTTTGTCTGCTTTAATTTTCATAATTGGTATGTTTTGCCTAAAATTTGCGACTTATTTACAATCGAAATGTGTCATCCTCTTAATATATACACAAAATTTCTGAACATCGGTCCATATATCTAGTTTCTATTTGTACGAATAGCAGTAGTAGTAGTATTTCTTCTCGATTATCAAAATCTTGGTTCTCCCTTTCCTCACCTTTTGATCAATTGTTATTTAGACCGTTTAGAAAGAACAACAAATTAATTTGCAATTTAACGCGAACACGTGCCGGCCGTGGTCCTGTTTCCCATCGATTCAATAATTGAATATTTAACGTTACGTCAATATAATATAAGACAATATTAACGGTCAATTATTTATATCATACCGCCCCGGTCGTATTATTTTTTTTTTCCGTTCCCGTTAATTTATAAATTAATTGTCCCCGAACAATGATATGCAATGATATTAAAATCGACTCGCTTATACCAATTACGTTTCCAATTCGTTCGTTTAACCTCGTTGACATTTTTTTTTTTTTTTCCACTGTGACAATCGACCCGCAGCTCGTCTTGCAACTGACGAACGTGCAACGTTCAAACGATTTGTCTTCTATTTTGAACGATTTTCTTGTTTTAAATTCTTAGTGGAGCCATGTGTTATAGTTATTTGCGTTACTAACATGTAATCTCTTCCACTCGGATGACACGGTTTTGAGTTAGTTAAAACGGCCAAAAACTTTCACACCTCGTATGTCTGGCTATTTTCTAAATTCGGCGTGTAGCTAAGAAGCTATTCGTTTCACCAAGATGTGTTTTGTTTTTATCGGTAACGCTTTCGGTTAGTAAAAAAGCCCAAAATTATTCACACCGTATAACTTATTATTATTATTAGTTTATAAATGTTCTTTTTCTTCTTCTTCTTTTGGTTTCGGCCTTTAAGACCATACCGCTAAATACAAATCCTGCCATTTATATCTATCCACTGCGGCTTCCCTCCAACTGATTACTTAATCGTATCGGTTTGATATCCTTTTCACACAATCTTCCCACCTCTACTTTGGTCTCTCTAGAGGTATTTTCTCAATAATATGGTCTTTTTCTATCACCTGCCCGACTAGATATCTTTGCTTGCGCCATTAGTCTACTTTTTGCAATCTTCATTTTTTTTTTTTTATATGCGGGGTATGACTGGTAAGACTAGTATGAAGAATTATATTATAGTCTTCATGCTCAAGCAATACACGATAATTCACCTTAAACGATAGCATACAATAATAACATAGTTATTATTTTGACTACTATAGTCATCTCAAAAATGCTTCGGTAATCATAGAAATCGTATAAATATTTTTGATAACCTTGGTAATTATTTTGTACCTAATCGTGGAAACCGTTTGATAATCTCGTAGTAAATCATGGACATTTCGGTAATTATATGGAAATCTTGATAATCATTGGTAAATCACGGTATTTTGGAATCCGATGTGTTGGTACACTCAATTATCATCAGTGATTTACCCCTAGAATATTTCATTTCTAGATTAAATTACTATAGTACATACTCATAAAATTGTGTATCTTAAAGTCAACGATGGCGGAGGGTCGAGTATTTTACATTGATCGAATTGACCGTTTTTATAAAGTTTTGCTTTTATTTATATATATATATATATATTTGAAAACGACGTTGGATTTACACGTTATTTCGACCACACTATACAGTACAGCTCGGTCACAAAACCGTGGTAACACGACGATATTATTATAGACGTCATGTACAGTCATTTTCACAGTCTCTCGGGATATTTAAATGTACGTATAAACAGTCGGTGGGATGTGTAATGTGTACGACTGCGCGGTAGACGAGAGAATTTACGTAATATGTTAAACATAAAATCTCAATCTATTCATTTTCTTATTGTCCGTAGTTTTTATAGTGATTTTTTTTTTCTCACTCACTCTGTCTCTCTTTATTGTGTACACACTGCAGCGTATAGATAATAAAATGCCATAATAAATCGGGCTGTTTTTTTTTTTTTCGTTTTTTCTCTCACTCTTACATTTTATATACCGGGTACCTACCTATATATTTAACGAATCTTTTTCCGACGATTTTATGGGATGGTAACACAATCTATAATAGATGTATAGTATTTATAGTTTATACTTAATATATATTTATGTATTCGAAGGCGTTGCTATATTTCGGGAGTTTTACCGAAACTTTATCGATATCATCCTAAACGGACTCCGACCAACACACGTGTAGTTTTACGCGCCAATAAACGACGAGCTGCACGAACGTGCCAAAGAGGGCATCCCCCTCCCGATTCTAAATTTCAATTATTCTATGTGTCGAGGGAGTTCGCACTAGAGTTTTGGACATTTTTGAGAAAAAAAATATATATATATATTTCTGTTAATTTCAGTGTTTCTATTGGTTTTTTTTTTATTTGGGGGTGGGGAATGTCTGTAATGTTTGTTACGGTAGATCGGCTCGGATATCGTATGCTATAAGAAATAAAAAAGTATATATATATATATATATATATATATATATATTTTTTTTTCTAGTCTAACAAACATCTTATAACCTACGTGCAAACAATTACATGCGGATGTAAAATCGTAAATTATATTATTATTACTGATTTTTACACGACGCAATTTTAAATTTTCGCGATTATGCTATTAACCCAACGGGTATAATATTTCGACCATACATCAAATATTCCGTAATGCAATTATCTCATTAGATAATTTATAAATTTTAACTTTTTTTTTTTTATAAATTATATATTATAATATAATAGCTGATATAGTATTTCTGTTAATGGAATCGGCAAAAAAAAAAAAAAAAAAATATGAAAATGAATAATTTGTTGTGTTTAAAATGTTTAAGTTTAAATTACATTTTGTAATGCCTATACTGTTTTTACTCTGAAGTAATTACTAATTATTACAAACATTGCGTTAATTTTCAATCTTTTTTTAATTTTTTTTTTCTTGTAACCATTATCGCTATTAATTTTTGGCTGATTCGTATATATTTTTTACGAAAAAATAATTCGAGTACCTCCTATATAATAATACGTTTTAAATTAATTAATGCACCATGCACGTATATAATATTAGTCGATCGGAAATTGCTTTTTAAACTATAATTATGGGTGTGTCTTGTTGTAAAACGAACGTATATATTGTATTCTGAGAAAAACCGCAAAAAATGCTAAATTTACAGCGCATAACGTATACTCGATATTTCCTGTTTATATAATTTTTTTTTTTTTTTAAATTCCGAATATAGTGCGTACGACTCTGGAAAATCCGAAGATTTACGTTATCACTTGTTTTTGGAATATTATCACGTTTACTATAATAACTATTTGCATATACGTTTTTTTTTTTTTCTAAGACTATTTCTTTATTTGCTCCAAAGAGACAATTGCACCAGAAAAAAAAAAAAACACCGTAAATTCTGTTTGTTTTGAACAATATTAATACATTAGTTGGTAAGTCTTACAGTAACAAAAAAATACTATAACGAGAAGACAAAGCGTGTAAAATACCGTTTTGTGTTGAAAATATTAGTATAGAGTTAACATAATTATTTAGAATTACGCAGGTGTTGACCTCGACGGACATTTACGACAAACGCAATAATTAGAGCACACTCGGAGACAAACGTTGAAAACGTTATAATTAGGGCTGGGATTTTGATGCAATTGCATTTTTTTTTTCCGGTGTTCCAAAACGTAAATAGAAAATGTGTTTTCGGTGATTACTGATTATTTGAATGTAATTATTATTTTGCATTTTATGGGTATTTTTTGATGATTTTACGGAAATTTCCTAGTTTTTAGAGCATTCATTATACAATTTATTTAATACAGTGAATGGTAAACTTGCGATTATAGGTGGGTCCACATCAAACGCAGACATGCGCTCAACGCCGCAAAACGTTTGCGTGTTTGGTGTAAACTATTATTTCAGAATTAAGAAGTAGTTAAATTCAGATGATAATATCCACCAAATGGCGTAAAACACTATTAAAAAAACCCACTTGTTATCAATTTTTGTACCGTTTATAAGCCGTGTTATAAATACATTAGAAAACACATTTTTGCGATTTATTAGGGCGTTCAAATCCCAGCCTTAATTATAATATACAGTATACGAGGAACGCTTATAGATACACCCGAAGAGTACTCATGCTGCTATAATAATAGCAAAGATTAGAAAAGAAAAAAATCGATCGAACTTAACGTACCCATATTGACGGCGGCGGGAGATAATATTATTTTAATAGCCGGTATTATTGGCGATATTCGAGCAACTCGATATTATTCGGGTCTATCGTAATATAGTAATTTAAAACTGTTCAATAATGTATGCAAAATATATCCTATATATATACTTACACGTGTGTACGGCCATGGAAATAAACCGAGTGTTATAATAACAATAATTATTATGTTTATTGCCGATAACGCTGGTATGTGATGATTTTTATGTTTTTTCGGAAACTAGTACGGGGCTACCTACATGTATATTTTTCGAAAGATTAAAAAAACCGAAAAAACTACTGTTTCGCATATAAATATAATAAATTCGTTACGGCGTTTTTTGTTATGTTATTTTGTATAAATTTTGATTTTAAATAACCCGGGTTATAATGTATTCCACACGCAATTATTATTGCGCCGACTATGTATTATATCAATCCAAGTATAAAATAATACATGCGAAAAAGTCTAGAATTTTTTTCCAATTTAATAATCGCACGGTTATTATATTATTAATATTACACACACATATATATATATATATATATATATATATATATATATATATATATATATTGAATTATAAAAGGACCGAGTGAAATGTGCTTCGAAGTGTATTGGTGTAATATGAAATAGTTATAAAAATATTATGTATTACACGTAATGTTACTTTGTACGATTCTGATGCTCGTCAAAGTCATTTATCACTTGTTATTTACAGCGCGGATATTTATGAAATTGGTTAATTTTTTTTTTTTTTTAATAAGCTACAGAGAAAATAATACCATTTTGTTTATATAAAAATAAAATATTTCACTAATTTGAATATTTTTATCTTATTAAAGGGAGTGAATGCGAATCGGAAAACTCGCTGAAATATTATCCAGTAGGATGGATAAATTTCAATACCAATATATATTCGCTTTTGAACTGCGTGTTTATTCGTGGACACGTGTTCCATTCCAACACAAAATTTTCGATATGGATTTGTTCGTTAATGGAATTTAAAATTATATTTATTACCCGCGAAGTTCTTTTATTTAGGCATATTTTGCCTTTTTTTCTATTGTACACATATTCCCGTATTCAGTGTCCTCTATTTTAAACGGCGTATGAAATAATGATTTTTTTTTTTTAATGCACTAAATATATTAGTGTTTTAAGGATATCTGTGGTCAGCATAAGGCAGTAGCGTAACACAAAAATGTGGGCCCCTCCCCCGAAAAAATAAAAAATGGTCCCCTAAAATATATCCTAGGTAAAACATAAACTGGACGTAAGACACGAAACTTATTTCATCAATTTCAAAACATTTATTTGATGTATATAAATTTTTTTAATTACAATTTTTGTTGATTTATTATTACAAGTTACTTAAAATGACTTAAATTTCAAGGGCCCCAAATTATCGTGGGCCCCCACCGCGACGCGGGGTCTGTGGACCCTCAGTTACGCCATTGACATAAAAGGTGCTTTTTCACAATATCTACAATGTCTAAATTATCGACATCCTTCCCTAACAGTTATTTGAAATTTAGACATTTTCACGTATCAAAGGTCGAGATTTCATATCGTTCCATTCGGGTATTCGGGTTTTCATAATAAATAATGAAAAATTGTATTTAATACAAAAAGAACATATTATTATTTTAATAAATACACTCACTCAAATAGTAACACGGAATACTTCAGTCGGATGGACTTGGATTGAAACAGGGTTTTCGGGGGTACCGAAATACACATTTTGAGCCCATATTAAAAATGTCGAATAAATATATATATAAACTGAATAATATTACGTGCGTTGTAAATTTATTGAAAAATCGTGGGTTTTAAACATTAAACGGCTGTATCTCGGACAATTTTTGAGATGAAAAAAAAATTGTAAAAGTTTTATTGTGCACGCTCGCATGACATGAATACAGTTTTCAAAATAGTTTCAACGTGTGTGTTTTGATACTCTAGAATCTTCCTAAAAAAAAAAAAAAATATATATATATACGAAACACACTGTATATACCAATTATATTTTTTTTCAATGGCCAATCCACAAAATATTATAATCTCCATCGGTAGAAGTAGGTGTATAATATATTATATATAATAATATAAACTAATTGATTTATCGCCGTCATTTACCGAACGGGTTTTCAATTGTTCTGATGTAAACATTTATAATTATCGAATATTTAAAATTAATAATTAAATGGTACGACGTTGAAACCAATGTTGAAATCCTTGAAAATGAAATCCCATTGTTTCAGAGAAAAAAAAAAAATAATAAAATAAAAAACAATACCAATAGGTACGTCAATTTCTTTATTTATACATTCTTCATGTCGAATCCGGTTCAAAAATTCTTCTGGTTCTTTTTCACGTTTTCGTATACCGTGGAGCTTTATGATATTTTGAAAACTCGTTTGTTCTCAATTGATATATTTGAACCGATTTCGTAACGTATCACATTGACGGGTGTATAACTAATGTCCGAAGAATTTTTTGTATTTGTAATCTATACATGTGCGCCCTCTCGGTCTAGTATTATTTTAGCGTTCGATTTATGGTATACGATAGGTTTTTTATTATTTTTTTTTTTACTTAAGTTATTTGAATATATGATCATTTTTTGTACGCATATAAATTTCGGTAACCGCCAAGGTTAATTTGTAAATTAACAAAGCAAGAGAAAACACGTGATTCAAAACATTATTATTATTATTTTTTTTTTCGTAATTCTATGTTTTTGTCAAATAGTTTATTATTTATTCTTTTTTCGGCTATTTCTCTTAACAACCGAACCGTAATAATTGAATCCCTGCTGGGGATGTCTGTCGGGCAATACACCCTAGCCAACGTCCTGTGACCGGCATCGCCATATGGGTACGATAAGTGGCCAAACGTGTCGTTTCTCTATAGATACACGACAGGTCCCGAATGCGTATTACGACCGTCCACGTGTCAGGGATCCCGTCACTCCGGTTTACTGTTGAGAGCGAAACGGTTTTGTTAATTTCGTGGTATACAGTCGAATAAAAAATAAAATGAAAAGTGCGTTCAAATTTAATTTAGAGTTCCCTTCCTAAATTGAAGTTGGAGGTGACGGGAGGTATACTCTATACAAGTGGTTGCCAATCTGTGATAAGCGGAAAGCTCGTAGGTGGTAAGTGAAGATACTTTTTGATTAGAGAAAAAAAAAAAAAAAATTTAATTATAAAACACTTCATATACTCGTATGTAAAATGATGTAGTTGGGAACCGCTACTCTTACAATTCGAAAATTTTCGGTCGAACTTATAATTATCCGTAGGCTTTAGATGAATAAAGTATATTATTATTATCTTCTCTAGACTCTAGATTTGTCGATGTGAAAAAGCGTACATTTTTTTTTTTTAACATTTTCTTCGGCTTTCATTTATTCGACTTTTTTCTCTTCTCGGATAACTCGAACTCTCGCTAACATTTCGTAAACCCCTATAATCCGAGATTATATAACCTAACCTACTGGAATATGACGGTTTGCTGAAGAGGTTTTGGAGTGTGGTTTTGGTGTAAATCGATGCGTAACATGGTGCTATACTACTATGAAGAGCTGTCTTCCACGGGACTTGCTTAGTTGTCAGAAAAATGATAAGAGTATTATAGCCACGTCGGCCTAAAATAACACCAACGTCGAAAAAAAAATTCCATTCCGTCTAAACCTGATATATTGCTCCAAGGAAGTAGGTATTCAATATGAAAACCTAGAAGTTAGGTTAGGTATCACCAACCGATGATAGTGAAATATTGCATAGGCGCGACTAGGATTAAATTTTAGGGGTTGTTAAAATTGTTAATTTGGTCATAATAATTACCCTCCAAATAATTCCCATTACAGATTTCTTAAAATAATAGTTAAGAAATTCCCTAATCTATTATACTCATTTTTATATAATTATTTATTTTTCAATATATTTTTTATTTTATTTAAGTATTTGTTTTATATAAAAAATTACATATAAATACTATTACTATTTATTAAATAAAAACAAAAACAAACATATATATAAATACATTTGTGATAATTCAAAATTACTTTTTTAAGTTTTATTACACTACTTATTTAAAATTTTCTTTTTTCAAGTTATTTTTAATAACTCGTTCAATATTACATTATTAATACGGCGTTACGGGTTTAATTAGATTTAATTTTTCGTTCATAACTTGGTAAATTATGTTGACTTGTGGTCGGGGCGTGCGTTAATTGCTCGTATATTATGATAAATTTATCAATTTACTATTGTCCGACAATATAATACGTTTTTACATCGAAATCACGTTAGGCTGTACAAAATTTAAAAAAAAAAAATTTTAAATTTTGTACCCAAAACCATCAAAAATTCCCCTCTATATTCGTATTATAATATAGTTGTAATGTTAAATAATAATAATAGTAATATTGTATGTAGCCAAGTACCGAATTTAATTTATGTAAATCGAATAATTTTTACAGAAATTCTATTATAGGTCGGTTATATTCGATTTCAATTCTGGAGAGTAACTGCAGTATAAATTGGATAATCTATAGATTACTAAAATCTTTTTTTTTTTTTGTAGAAGAATTTGTAAATCGATTAAATTGATCCGATATTTTCAATATCCCTTATTAAAATGCACTAAAACACCAAGAAGAAATAATTGGTAAAACCAAAAGTAGTCAAAAATAAAAAAACGCAAAATAAACTTTCCTATTCTCATTAAAAAGTACATGAAACGAATTAGTGACGATAGTGACGAGCATCAAGCAAGCTCTGGAAAACCACGCAAAGTGCATCGAAATCCCAGCCCTATCCTATAACCGACCCCGGCAATTTATCATATCATACGAGTAAATTTTAGTTTGGATATATTTTCCGGACGTTCAAGTAATTCAACGGATTGCGAGTGAAATGCGAATATAATAATAATAATAATTACTATACGGATAGAGCGTATCGCGATGATTTTACGTAGGTAACTTATTGCCGATAAATACGGCCCGGGCCAAAACGGTTTCGTCTGTGGGCGGAAACGTAATACGTTTATCTCGTACAAACATAAGAAGAAGAAGAAGAAGAAGAAAAAAACAACCGTATAATAACGAAATATAAAAATTACGCGCCGCAGACGTAATAATAAATATTATTATTTAAAATGAAATGTGTTTTTCGTGTTTGTATGTGGACCGCGGCCGTAATTGAACAATACAATAATATTATTACTGTGATAATGATACAGTTTTCGTGTGGTATGGGGAGAAAATAGAAAAAAATATATATATATGAATTTGAATTAAATCAAAATTATTTTTTTTTTGGTTTTTTTTTTTACAGTACTTATCAGAAAACTAACTGTTTTCAAGTTATTTGTAATATCACGTATAATATTACATTATTACATTAATACGACGTTAAGGGTATAAATAGACTAAATTTTTTGTTGATAACTCGGTAAATTATGTTGACTCGTGTCGCGGCGAGCGCCATTAGCCCGTATATGATAAAAAAAAAAAAAAAAAAAAATAGAAAACCCCGCTGCAGGCAGTATAAAAATAAATTTATGTGATCGATATCCTCAACTATATGGGTCGTTGTTGTCGGTCATTATTTATTACTATCGGACCTGCAAACCACCATAGTTTTTTACAAATCTGGAATTGAATAATGAATTTGAACAACATTGAACCACGCCGGACATCCAACAATCGGAAAGCGTAATAATTGAATGTAAAAATTACAGATTATCGACGATGCCGATTTTGAGCAGCCTGGTGGCGGGGGGGGGGGGGTGTTAAAATCTCCGCTTCCTCCAATTGCGTCCTACAGACCGCCGCCCGGCCACTTATCGGTTTTCTCGGTACTATCAGTATCGCATCTCCACCTACGCGGTATATTGAATGTAAATAACTGAAAGGCGTATTAATATTAAATAATAAACGGGGAACTGTACACAATGTGTACGATTGCGCTGCGGCGAATGATAATATATGTACTTAAAATATGACAACCGGTACCGGCTTTAAACACGATTCGGGGGGGAACAACACGACGAAGTTGGACCGAGACTCGGGCGCGCAGACACGCCGGCGGTGGAAAAATAATACGGACGTCGAACAATATGCGTACGCGTAACGCGCGCACATATATATATATATATATATGTTTTTTTTTAATTTGAAAAATGGCGGTTAACCCGTCGTATTGAATTGTACGTATATTATTATTATTATTATTATTATCAACGATGATAATAGCGAAACGCGCGTAATAATAATATATTGTACGACATTCGCGTTTGTCGTGCGCATAATAGTAAATACCGGGGCCCCGGTAGCCGTGTGTGTATACGCGTCGCGCGGTTAGGGACGGAACGAGGGTGTCGCTAAGTACTCTAATTCGGTTACGGCGCGCGCGCGCGCGCGGGGTTATACGCCCGGGTTACCCGCAGGAGGTGGAGGGCGGGTTGTTCGAACGCGCCCCCGTCGTATTGCGCGTACCCGCCGCGCGGGAAACGTGCGAAACTCGCGGCGGCGTGCGTATTTTATATATATATATATATATATATATATGTATATATGCGCTCACACCGGAGGGATATCCCCGCACGGGCGGGCGGTGACGTACCGGAGGGGTCATTACACATGGATAAGTCAACACACTGGCCGGGATAAGCGGATCAGTGTTTTAATATTTATATATATATATGTGCGTGCGTGTACGTAAGTATAATATATTATGTGTATTGTGTTCGGGGCGTGTGTGTTGTACCGACCGCGTGTACCGGCTGCCCGCGGCGGCGGTCTGCACCGGCGCGAAAAACGCGAAGAGAAAAAAAAAAAAAAAAAGAAAAGAAAGAAAGAAAGAAAAAAAAAAAAAAAACGGCGAGAGGGAGCCGCGAAAACAAAATGGCCGCTAAGCTTTATAAATATATTATTCGAACTCGTACGCGTATTGGCCGCGATTATATTGTATTTGCCCACAATAATAATATATATTATGATATATTGTCTGCGAGCCAGACGCCCCGTGCAAATCCCCCCCGGTCGCCCGTAATTTTCGCAGCTATTGTTCGCGGGGCCTATATTTTTTTTCCCCGAAATTTTTTCCACCGTCGTATAATACAAAAAAAAAAAAAAAACCGATCTATTAGCCGCGAACGGATTTAATAGTCCGTTGCAAATGTTTTAAGACCCGGTTTTTTTTTTTATCGCCCAACGCATTGTGTACACGCATTGTACGGTCGTCCCGCGTGCTATTTATTTATTTATTTATTATTATTATTATTATTATTAATAATTTTTTTTTTTTATCCCCGTAAGCCACTTATTATTACCACCGGTACACACTCAATAATATACGCTCTCGTTTTGCGGTGTTGTGGTTTTCGGATTGACGTGTCAATAAAGAAGTTAGACCGAGTCGGATGATGTATACCGCTGCGTCGGTCCGCAAACGATAAAATTGTCGAGTTGTTAAGGACGGAAAATCCCGATCGTATACGTTATATAATCGCGCCGCATAGGTCCCCCTAGGGCTCGATTTTGAATTCCTACAATGCAATTAAGACGGGTGAAAAAAACCGTTTGGCGCGTTTTTATAATAGGTGTACGAAAGTATAAAACGACCATAATTAATATCCTCGAATACCGACAGAATAGTAGTCATGTCCGCTCTGTTATTAAAGCTCTAGGGCCTATATGACGTCACTTCGTATGCGGTCAATAATAACATAATTATATATATATATATATATATATATATGTATATGTATCGTAGTTTGTACTCATCGGGTCTATTATACTGTTATTATATGTTCAGATCGATATATCCGCAGGAACACTGTGATAATATTGTAAAGTCAATTTTACCGGTGTTGTGTGAGAAATTGTCCGTCTTTCGTAAATTAATTTGTCAATACGGTGTGATACGATTCCGGTTTATGTCAGGTTAGAAACGTTTTTTTATTTTGTTTTTAAACGAATCAAAAATATGCGTGTACATACAATCCAACGTTTTCCGTTTAAATATTTGTAAAAACATTTTATTCTTTGAATTGGTCAATTTTAGATTGAGACAAAAGCGAAGAACTTATCGGTTTTATTATATATTTTATGTGTTTCCTTTTTCTCTCTCCTCTGTCCGCAAACAACTCTTCTACCAGACATTTTCGGGGTAATTTTTTGATTTTCGTTGTAGTTTTTTTTTAAATAATTTTGAAATAACGTAGGAAAATTAATAAATGTGTACGACTTTAATGGTTTCATTATGTTTCCTTTTTGTAGTAAATCGGTTAAAAATAAACGTAGAGACCTTTCTAGACGTGGACGAATTTTCAAAACATTCTGGCCATTTTTGAACTATTTATTGGTTTTTTTAGTTTTTGTTTTGTTTTATACGAATAAAACTGCTTAGGACGATTTGAAATGCTTAACATTTTTACACGAGGTTCATTATCGCTTCGCTCAGAATCGTTTTACGTTAGCGACGATTTATCGTTGCATACGGATATAAATTAAATTCCTATCTTTCCAACTTTCCATCTACAACAGTGGCACACCCATGGTGCGAAGTATGCGTGTCTCGGTCTTTGTTTTCTTTAAATTATTCACTAATTTACCAAAATACTCGTTTCGTTACACAACCCATTATTATAAGTATGATCTATAACGATGAAATATGACCGTACAGTTTAATATTTCAAACCGCGTACTAAAATAACTCGGTAGATATACGGAAAGTATTTTATGCTTACCTAGCGCCTTGCGATTTTTACGTACTATTTATGACTAACTATATTTGCAGAAAATATTTGCATATTCGTTTAAAATCTATTTTTTTTTTTTTTTTTTTATATATATATATATATAAAAAATAATTGATTATATATTATATCTAATATGATATTATAGGGCTGTAAATATTATATCTCATTTCGATACCAAATTAAATACTACTAGCGCAGTGGTAATCATATTTCAAGACAATTAAAAATTAATAATCAAATAATTTTAGTAAATTTTTATTTTGTTTTAAAACTATACGGTACAAAATTCGTTTGTTTATTCGTATATTCGCGTGAGACGTAATAAGTGATATGGGTAAATGGGTGTATTTTTTTTCCCCGCAGACCGTCGACGTGGTTTTCGAAATCGTATTTTCCTCTTGTATTCCGTACTGATTTATATAATATGTGGGTATATTATTATACTTGCCTCGGAGTGCCCGGCGTCATAAATCACACGAGGTACATACATACGTATGGGTTCCCGGCCAGATTCTTCCGCCCCATCCATTACCGTGTTACATATATTTATACCGGGTCCGATCCGCTTGTTAATGCGCATTCGTATATTATAATACGCGACTATTATCACACGGGTATTGTACCCGTCTCTCCGTAGGCGTGCAAATTATTTCTCGTAACGACGCGGTGTGCGATTGCGTACCGAAAACGGTTCTGAGCAAAGTTCGGTTAAACGGGTTTTGATCGGTTTTAGTTTTAAAAATTTTAATTCGTAACTACGTAAATCGAATTATTTTTGTCCGTGTTTTTCCGCCTGGGATTTTTACGGAACCGATAAAGTTTCAACCACATATAAATAAGAAAACTGAATGGACAATCACTATCGTGATTTTAACGATTTCCATCAAAATTTTCACATTAAACATGTTTATAAAAAAACAACGGAAACCATAAGTAAATATCAAAAAATTAGTCAAAATTAGCTTTCAGAAACCATCTCTAATAATGACGGTAATATTTCCAGTAGAAAATTTGTTCACAGACAAAAAACAAGAACACACATACGCTAGGATGAGAATGTAAAAAAAAAATACTTTTTCATTTCGCGTTTTAACTTCGCGGTTAGGAGATTTTTAGCGAATTTTTTACCACAATAAAAAAAAAAATACATTTTAAAACGCCGTAATTCGGTAATGCTTCGTGTGCCTATTGATCCGGCACTGCGTCGACAAATTGTTCACTGGAAAAGTACCAACAGAATATTATCATCAGACTATTGTTTTAAAAAACCGTGCGAAAATGAATACGCGATAAAAACTATATGTATACATTTGTATAATCTGACGAGAAATGTTAAATGGTCATAAAAACGATACTTTTAATTCCATGGAAATTCAGCAAACGGACACCTGTGTGAACCCCGACATTAATTCGTAATCGTTATTTATTTTTATTTTTTTGACATTACACGTTTTGGCGGACATATACGACAGTATAATTATACCGATTATTGTTTTTTTTTTTTTTTCATTTTCGTACAGTTTCCATTTGCATTCGTCCGGTTAATAAATAATCAATAAATATCTTCGTCGTCGTCCACAAAGTTAAAACAATTTGTTGTTGTTGTTTTTTTCGAATAAAAACCAATATATCGATTTTCACAACTCTACAAATCGATAAAAGAGTTCGATCAATTATTATACACGTTTGCCACGGAAAAAAATAACGTTGAATTTTTAGTACATAGGTAATTGATTAAATCCAGAAAAATGTGTCTTTTTTTTTTTTTATTCTTACTGTACCCATACAGCCATTAACATTCGATTAACCGGTATATTAATAAATACCGTAAGTATATATATATAGGTAATAATAATGGTATTTTACGTATTACACACATATATATATATATATATATATATATATATATATATATTATGTAGCCGTCTCGTTGGATATAAACGAATAAAATATGTTAACGATTCGTGTAATAATTGTATCCAAATATATAATCTTATCCGTGACAAATCACAAAAGTACCCGTATATTATATATCGGTATTAAAGAATATATTATTGTTAATTGGACGCGATTCAAATGGGTATAGACGGCGACGGCGAGTAACACTACGACAGAGGAGTGGTTGGGGTGTATATATATGTATATAGTATTGACGCGAGAAAATAAAAAAAAATTGTCGAAAAAAAAAAAAATAAAAAACGTTTTAACCGTATATATGTATATACACTTACTAATTATTTTATCCCGTCGCGCCGAGCATACTTGTATATATATATACGTATATTTTTTAACGTAGTCTCGTCGTCGGCCGGCCCCGGAGTGCCAGACGCAGACGGGTTTGACATTAAAAACTTATACTTAATAATAATATATACACACAGATCATTTATATAATAGCCCCCCTACCCTATCATGTCCCCTCGAATGCTGCCGCAGCACAATTCCGTCCGAACGACATCGATTAAATAATATATTATATAATAATTTAATAATACACGCCGGTTGTATCAAAAAATAAAAAAAATAAAAAAAGGCGTTATAATTCGTATTGTTAATTCGACGTTATATCGTGTCCGCGCGCATACAGGGTGGATTTGTCATTTTCTTTTGGTCGCGATCAGGCGGATCCATCGAACATTTCCGATAAAAATGATTTTTTAATTATTTTCCTCAATCATTGTCGTATTTAAACAATTTTCAAAATTTGTACCCTTATATTTTCCTCTTATTCTTCTTGTTCGTCATCATTCGACCGTTCTTACTGTCAAACGCATTTCTCGCCATTTTCCTCAATCCGTCGCTAAAATATCCCAATCAGTATCCTCGTTTTATACACCGTAAACACATTTCAACTATACTCAATAACACCGGTTCAAAACAGATTCGAGAAGAAAAATGTTTTCTAAAAACGTTGTTACGCGTAAAACAAAATAATATCAAACTTACCATTCACGAGTCATTTTAACACATATCATTTAAAACTGGATATGAAATGTTTTAATCTTCCCCACTTCTCCGGTCTAAATTTTAAATCGCTATAACTCTAACAGTGATATTAATGTATTTATACCCGTATACCTCTGTGCATATTGAAATGTTTAGAAAAATATATTTATTTTTTTTTTTCGAATCCTTTGATAATTAAAGCTAACGCATAAGGTATAGGAATGTAAATTTAAAAATATAATGTTGAAATTAATTTTAAACGATTTCCGTAATGACGATTGACAGAAAAACAAAAAACAACCAGAAATCAAATATTTATCCTCCTATTAAGATACCTACGAGAAAATCGCTGGATTAAGTTAAAAAAACAAAAATCACCCTGTATAATACAATCGACACAGTGTGCCGTAGCGGTTAAAAATCGGCTCGCACGATTACACCGCGATTCTTTTAGACACAATTTTCGGGGGTCTCACTGCGGTTGACGTTAATGCTAATTGATTGCGCCGCCGTGACCGTAATGAAATACGATACGCCGCCGCCGCTACTTAACGCTGCATAAAGTCTTTAAATATTAAATAAAAAAAAATAAAAAAAAAATATTTATATATATATATATATATAGTTGGGTAGGTATACTCGTGTCTATGTATAGTCTGCGCACGGTGGTACGTATGAGGTAATCAAATATGTCTGAAAACTTCTTTTCGTATAATTCAATTAACCGTAAGTATTTACGACTCTGTGAAGTCTGTCGGACAATTTTCGAGTGTTCTGCATAATTAAACGGGGCTCATCACGCAATATTATATATTATATATATAAAACTAGCTCTATCGCGCACGGTGTTGTCCGTGAAAAATGGGAATTACCCGTGGATTTAACCCCATATCCCTCGCCCAACTTTATCGGTCCTATCGCGGTTAGATTTTCTTAGCGGCATTTTATTAAAAATTACAATTAACACGCAAAACGATCGTTTATCGTTTTTGTCACTCTTAGGCCGCTAGGCGCCTACACCATATATGCGAATACACCACCAAAATTTCAAGTCTTTAGGTCCAGCGGATTGGTCTGGGCGTTGATCAATGAGCGAATGAGTGGTGTTTGGCTTTTATATCTATAGAATAACGAAAAAAAAAATTATCTATTTTGGTAACTGAGCAACGATAGATTCCCCCCTATTAACGTATTAATTGTTGATTTGTGTGTGTATATATATACAACCTTTTTCCTATAAAAATCTTTAAATTTGCAATAAAAAAAAAATTGACGGTCACTTATCTAGATAAAAACTATCCTATATTTTAAGTGGGACCGAATCACACACAATGAGCATCGAAATCAGTTGTATAGTTTTAGAGCGCATTGCACGCAAACCCATTGTATGCTTATTTTTTATATATATAAGATATATGGGTAGGTTATTATGTTATGGCCATTTTTTTGTTATTTTTAATTTTATGTGTATTTTTAGTTATATTTGGGATTTTAAGTACTATATGAATTTAAATAATTTTTAAGGTTTTTTAATGCATCAACTCCCAGCCCTCCTAATCGTATTTAAAACGGTACCATTATATTGCATTTTTTCGTCTTGCGATTAAATAAATAACTCCCAACATTTATATACTTTTTATTATCGTCGTAATTAATGCAGTCACGCGTATTACCATCGTATTACCTGTTGGTAATTATCATGTCAGATTTGAAATAGTTTTTTTTTTTTTTTTCCATTATAAAATACTTAAATCGTGTAACCTCGACACCGCATCACTAGCTGTTATATTTACCGCGGTGACAAACGTAGTGGATTTCCATGTCTTACAATAACGTGTTAATTTACAGTGTCGATCAGCTCTACATATAAAATAGTATTATGGTCTGGGCGGTTTTTAATTAAAATATCAAAGAGTCCACGATTAAAATTGTCTTGCGACGGCGCTATAAAAAGCTGTAAATATAAAATAAAATACATGTATATATATATATATGCCTCGTCGTTAATTGGAAAACAAACATTATTATTTATAGTATTGTGGTAGGTAGGTAGGTGTAGTGTTTGCGGGAGGGAGACGCTAAGAATGTAACAGCAACTTGATCGTTTAGACGAGCTGATGATTCAATGAGGCTGAACAAACAAACCCATAAAAATCCTTTTTCTATAAGTACTAATTTGCATAACACGTTTTTTTTTTCCTCTCGAATACCGTCAATTTGTAGAGAAAACCGATTATTTTGATTATTATTGAGGTTTAGATTTTACGATCTTTTTCACGTCTAATTTTCGGGGTCGACCGCGCCGCGTATATACCGCACGAACAAGGTTCGGACCGGCGCGCATTAAAGTCTCCGGAGTGAAAAAAAAATCAAAAAAAAAAAAAAATCAACAAGTTACACGCACGCACGCACACGAGGCGGCTCCGTTCTCTCCGTATAGTAAATTAAATATATAGTTTTTTTTTCGCGGTCTATCCGCTCGAACGTTTTTTTTTTTTTTTTTAAATATACATTATCGGTATTTAACGTACAATTTTGTGCCGCCGAGTGCAAACAATTATGCACGGGACAGAAACGTATTGGTCGCGTTCCGTGTTTCTATATGTAAAAATATATACGTTTTGTGGTTATTTATCGGGACAATAGAGCGTTTGAAAATAACGAAGTTTGAGAGAACAAATAAAAAAAAAAACCGCAGGAATCGTCCGTCCGCCGCGGCGATAAAAAAGGGTTGTAAAGGCTGCGGTAAAAAAAAATGTAAGAAAACTGTCGTACAACATCATAATAATAATAATAATAATATGCGCATTCGTATTTATCCTGCAAGTATACGTCCGCCGTTCTTATGGTGGTAACCACAATAAGGCGGACAAAAAAAAAAAATAATAATAATAATAATAATGGTAATGGTAATGATCAATTGAGCTGTCAATAACGTCCTCACAATGGTAATAAATAATAATTTACGACGATGAATATTATTATTGTTATTACGCCATATAGAGTGTATCGCAATAAAAAAAAAAAAAAAATAATAAAATATTATTTCCGCGCGCGTATACCTATACGGTCTATAGCTGCTTTTTTGTACAATGCGCTTTGACTTTTTTTTCCCCTCCCCTCGCCGGCAACAAAAACCATTGAACCGCGCGCGGTCGTCCGCGTCTCAGCGTGATTTTTTTTTTTTTTCTTATTATATTGTTATGTTTTTATTTACGTATAACCTAACGTATAATAATAATATTATTATTATTATTATTATTATAATGTAGTGATATTACCCCGTGCCTCTATGTGCGCGCGATCGACAGCTCGCGAAATCACCGCGGGGGCACACCGCCGCCGCCGGTACCTATATTGTTTCACCCGATTTCTTCGACAATTATTCGATTGTGTCCCTTTTGTTTTTTGTTTTTTTTTTTCCACGCGATCAACAAGTCGGTGGTACACATTCGATTAATACGAAAATTTATTAAATATCTCACGCTCGGTTTGTTGCCGCACGCGTATTGATAAATATACGATAACAATAATAATAATCGTACATAGACATCACGTCGACAATACACGCGGAATGAAAAACGGTTATGGATTTCATCAGCGGGCCGTGAGTACCTCCTATTGCACAATTATTATTATTATTATTATTATTATTCAATTATAATATCCGTTGTGCGAACAACAATCACGATCGGCCGCCTATTTTAATTATTATTATTATTACATGACATTACGCGTAAAGTCGGCTATTTCGAGGGTAAATATTAATAAGGGCGATGGAAATATTTTTTTTTTTTGTGCACCAAATTTCCCAATAGATTTCCCGGGTTTCCTCGAGTATTTCCCATGTCATCCGTGTTCCGTACGAGGCAGGCGAGCAACATAAATAACTGCATTCATCATTCAAATACATAACTCCACTCTCCTAGTGGCCTAAAAAGAAAATCCTCCGGCCAGTTTCTGATTAAAATCTCGGCTTTTTTTCTTTACAACAAATCATATTTGTTGAATGCGATTAGGATTTAGGATCTATGGTAACGTTTGCGAGACGGTTTTGAATTTGTATGCATCAAAACGTCGTAGATGGCGCTGTTTCCACCCAGGACGCAGGAAATCTGTTAAAATCACAGATTTATAACTTATAGGAGATGCACCGATTATCGAAAAATACTTTCAATTTGGTTTTTACTACTATAGGTTAAAAATAATTACAATTGTATGTGAATAAAACACCATTTGTGCATTCCTTTCTTAATGCTATTTAAGAATTTCTATTATTTTTTTTTTTTGTTAATGTATTGTTTACCGTAAATTAAATTGATTGATTAATCTACAAATCTATGTTTACAACATTATTTTAATTGTATTAATTTTTTACTTAACTGACCAGTGACGTACCCGAGGGGGCAACAGGTTAAGTCAGTTGTACCCCTCCCGAAATGTTTGTTTTCATACAATAATATTCATAGAACCTTTGATATTTCACTCTCTACCACTCCATGAAAATGTTTCTTAGGCACGCCGCAATTAATTGGCTATTGAATTATTTTATTAATTTGATAAAAGTAAAAATATTAAATAGTTTTTATTTATTATTGTTTGTTGGACATTTTTCAATTGGAATTTTTCCGATAATCACAACCATACGTATATTATAATATTAATAGGACGTCGTTCGAACCAGTAAACAACCGTGGTTTTATATCCAGTGCTTGAATTTTTTTTTTTTTTTTTTTATAGTGTGGGGGTGGAGGGGGTTCTAATTTTTACGATTTTAACGACGTGTGGGCATCGTAAAAACATAAAAAATCGTCAGGCGGGCGCATTTTTTTTTTTTCTTTACACATTTGCGTCCCCCCGGTCTTAATATTTCCTCCGCCCGATTCAAGCAAACACTGCTTATATATTACCGTGTGTATATAGCAGCCAGGTACCTACCGTATACACGTGTTTCCGCTGTCGACGTCTGTGCCATTGTTATCGTTATTGTCCGCCCCGTTTTCCGACAATATCCACAAAAAGTGATTACTGCGGTTTATCCGTTTAAGCGCATTGTCGCGTGTGTGCCCGCGGATTTCGATATGGTTTTGTGGCGTCGTCCGAATACAAGACGCGTACCTCTCGTTTGTGCCGTGACAAAGGGCCGAAAAAATTCCGTTTTTAACACATGTCATCCCCGAGATTATCGATCGCCGTCGTCGTACCGCGAATATAATAATACCAGTATACGTATACCACTCTTGTACGTCGCCGCATTGTTGTATACGGCCGTAAAGAGAGGTGGAGAGAGAGAGAGAGAGAGAGAGAGAGAGAGAATATTTTTTTTTTTTCGAAAATTTCCCTATGTTCCCGTCCCTCCGCCCTCCTCGTATCGCTATTCGCTATACGTTATACGCGTATAAAGTTATTAGACGGCATATTCGTATCGTTAGTATTATTATTATGTATACGGGGACGACGACAACAACACCGATGCCGAACACCGGTCAAGTGTAAATAAAATGACATGTGAAACGGGGCCCGTAAAATTGCCGACCGCACCTTTTCGTATCGCGTATTATAGCCGTGTACCGTATACCGCCCGAAAAAAAAAAAAAAAAAAAATTAAAAAAAATCTCGTTAGAAACGTATACTATCGTTACTATTATACCGGGTGTCCCCTCATACAACGTACACATATTATTATTATTATTATTATATTCCGTTGTTAAATCGGTTCGTCATGCCGTTCGGTATATGTCTATACCTATAAATCTTTTAGCGCCGGTCCTCGAGCTTACAGCGATCCGCGAACGCTTTCGTACCGTACGACTTCGGTGTATATACACCATTGTCGGAACCATTTTGGATACTCGGCGATATATTAAAATCCGTGATCCGAATATATTCGTATATCCCGAACATCCATGATTGTTGTTCGGATATCTGTAAGTCCTATTCTGGTATTATACGTAATATATTTACTACACAGATAACATTATTAATCGATAATTCAAAAATGTAATCAAGAATATTTGGGTTACAAATGGTTATTTACAGTTAAAAAAAGTATTTAATCCACAGAAATCATGCTAAGTACTAACAAAATATCAAAACAATAAATATATGAAAACAGATTGGACTTAAACGTTGACTACGTGGACACTACCATTACGATATCTCGTTTATAATTATACAAAACTTAAAATCCAGAGTCGTATTAAATTTATCTCATGGGTCACAGTTAATGTAAAACCTTTGAATGTATAGCAATCCGAATATTATATTCGAATATAGTCGAGTGTATTCGGATTTTACCATTTCAATTATCCGGTGATCCGAATATTTATAACATCCGAATATACGACCCAACACTAATATACACCTAGGGGAGCACACGAGTTGCGCCCCGTAAAAAAAAGCTATACGCGAATTGCGTCCCGACAGACCCGGGACGCAATTTCTGTATTTCAATAGGGTGTTCTCAAACATCATAATAACCAAATAAATAATATTAAAAAATTAGTTTGCTGAATGTGTACGATTAGTAATATAATAAAAACAACAAATATACGTTAAATATAATCAAAAGTCAATGTATCGTCAAGTAAATAATACACGTTGAATCGACAAAAAATCAATATTTTTTTATCCGGTATATATATACACAAAATAAATAAATAATATAAAGCATAACCCAAGTATAGTGTGGATGCCGAGGTTTTACTGACCGCGATGACGATAGACGACAACTTGATTATTATCGCTTATTAACCGGGAATCGGGAACAAAATCCATCCGTGTTTATCGTAATTTATAAGTACATCGTGGAGTCCTCTCAAAAAACGAAAACAAAAAAAAAAAAATGCATTTGCACTATTCGTGTTAACCTCGGCCATTCTGTAATATCCGTTTTCGGCCAGTACGACATTTCAGTCACCAATGTTAAACATTCAAGACATTTTTGAAATTGATATCTCATTCTAATTGGCAACTAAACAGTTACCCGCTGTAGACATGAATGTTATGGCGTTTCTATATATATATATATAAAAAATGTCTATTAAATATTCTCTAATATTCTGTATATAATTACATTATTAATCTTATTAAAAATTAAAAAAATTAAAATTGTACGTCTAATTATTTATTTATATTTAATATGACAATACTGTACAATCCGTGAATATTAATTGACAATAATTTAAAATAAATTTTTAATAATTAACGTTTAATGTTAAATTTGTAGTTAAATAAAAAAAAAAAAACACGATTCATTTGTATTTTTCACAAAAAAAAAAAAAAAAAACGATAAACAATAAAACTAATGAATATTTGAAAATTATAATGAAAAACAAACATTTATTTATTTTTTTTTTTAATTCAAATTTACATTGGTGACAAAAATAATGTACTGGCCCGAAACGGATATTACAGAATGGCCGAGAAAAGGGAAATGTTCATTTTGATAGAAAATAATTCCGCCCGCACCGATCCTTATACGTACCACATTATAATATTATACGTAGCTATTGTTTAAATACGTCTTTTCGTTTATTTATATTTTTATCATAATATTCTCGAATCTTTTACACGTCATGACGGTTTTGTTATCGCAGCGAATGGCGATGAACTCGGCAACGGTCTCTCCGCCGTGCAATCATACACCACTGTACGTCATCGACCGTTTGCGAATCTCTCGGATTTCAAAAAAACTATATGTTTTATTATTTCTTTTTCTTTCCAGTTCTATATATATATATACTACAATATACTAAACGGAAAGAAGAAGGCGTCTACACGGTAATAAAAGACAAATTTAGTTTTATTTTATATTTTAAATACAGTCGGTTATAATGTACAAATATATTATATTCATAAAATTATAGATACTGAATATGTTGTTATTACAAACAAATTATTAAGTTTATTATACATAATTAATTTTGTTCACCACTTAGTGTTTTCATATACGACTTAAAGTATTTTAAACAACAGTTTATATCAGTAAAATGCCAACAAGTGGTATAAATTGAACATAAGTAACACGGTATTTTGTAGATAAAATTCTTATGATCTTGTAATCAAATGAATTTATGTTTTAAACTTTGATTGTATGTATGTACAAAGTGATTTTTTTTAAAAGTAAATAGAAATACTTGCTTATTTCAAAAACAATTAATATTTTTTTTTAAATAATTAAGCCAAAAACTTTTTGTAAGTATTCAGGTTGGTTTTTTCGAGGCTTTTATTTTATTGTTTTTTTCCCCTGAGATTCCGTGTAAATATAGCGATAGTTAGATGGAACAATAAGAAAAAAAAAAAAAAAAAAAAAAAATGAATTTTGGAATGGTGACATATCGCCCACCAAAACCCGGTTTTATACGCGGATCGAAAAAATCGGTGTTTTATGCGTAAGCTATACACATTTAGGAATCTATATTTTTTTTTAGTTCAACAAATAATAGTTTATATTGATGTTTAAAAAGACATATTAAACCTAATTGAGAATAGATCAGTGCAAGACTACTTCGCTCAGAATCGTTTTTCGTTCGCGATGATTTATCGATTATATTATTCGATTTTGTTATGGCAGGTATTAATAGGATCCGCGAAATGCCTGCGTAAGGGGGGGGGGTTAATATTATTTAATTTTTTTTTTTGTCTTTTTAAAAATCCATAACCGCTTTCCTGCGGTTTTCATACGATCGATAACGTTTTTGGAAAATAAACACGATAACCTATATGGATATCGTATAGATCATCTGCGCGATGTTCCCGTCGAGTGAAAACGATGGGGACAGCGTTACAGCACGCAATCGGCCGGAGAAAAGGAAAGCTTTTATTATTTTATTCTTATTATTATTTATTTTTTTACACTGTCTGTTTGTCCGTTTGGTTTAAGGAACAGGCATCATCTTGTAACGATAATTATTATCCTTGTTATGCGGTTCTATCGCGATGGCATAGGAATAAATACGTATTGTACAATAATATTGTATATTATTATAATAATAATAAATATAAGATAGTATCGCCGTCGTCTCCCAATTAAAGCGTCAACAATACGAATCGGTCGACGCAGAGGCAGACGGATACATTATTATTGTTACGCGCGACAGCAATGCGACTATTACAATAACTCGAAACGTTCGGATTATTAAATTTTAATCGTCCTGTTCTCCTCCTCCACCTCCTTTTTCTTTCTTCTCCTTTTGGAGGAGGTTATCGGGGGCCGCTATAGGACCGTCTCGTCAAATATCCAATCCTCAAATACTCCCTGTCAGCCGCTTTTAATTTCCAACCTGACCGTCCACTTAGAGATTCCACGTCTGTCCTCGACGCCTCATCTCAAACGCGGTCTCCCGAGAGATGTCTCTCCTTCCGGATTCACTTCCACTGTGAGTCTAGGCAATAATGGCCAAACACAAAATTGGCCAGAGGAAAATATTATTATTGTTATATTTTTCCCATGAATATATTTTCCTCTGGTCATTTTAATATATGGACGATTTTTGATTCGTCCATTTGTCTTACCGACTAATCCCTTTCACTAAACCGCGCGTAAAAGTGGATTCTGACTTGGCCATAGCGTGCTCACTGATAGATGACCACTGCAATTTTCTATACTCGTGATTTTTTCCTGCAATATGTTTTGTTTCTGGAAGAGTTCCTGTACCTCTTTGTTTTTCCTTATTTCCAGTCCTTTTCTCTATCTCTCTCCTTAACGGTTACTCCGAATAAAGCAAACTTTTGGGTGGAACATCCATTGTATGTAATTTATATAATTTATATAATGTATGTATTAAAAATACCGTATTTTTTATCACTCGGAAGTTTTTTTATTTTTTTTAAATTTTGTTACCGTACTGAATATGTATAACGCAGAAGTTAAAAATTAAATATTTATATTATGTATACGTAAATACGTGTGTTAGTCACCGTCGTTTTCGTATTTTATCGGTTTAAAAATCACATAAACAATGTTATAGATAATATCTGTAGGCAAATTGTCCTCGTTGATAGTGCATATAGCTGGTATACAAATTGATAAAATTAAAATATATCCTAAACAATAAATAATAATAATACGTGCGATTTCCATTAAGATTGTTTAGGCATTTTTAAAGATTCTTTTTTTTTTATATAATATACGATTAGAGATTTTTTAGCGAGATTTAAACAATCGTATTTTATAATATTTTAACTGAATCTTTAATGAAATACGTCGTATATCGTATAATTTTATTGTGTAATACTTTCTTAACATGGTACTATTATAAACGCGTGTATATTCAAATTTTCGCATCTTAATTGGGCTTAATTGGAATGATTTATTTTCAGCGTTCGTCCGAAGATGACTAATATTTTAACAGATCTTATATAAAGTCACATCCAGTTATAAGCATCCGAAAATATGTCTGGCGATACGAATACAGATTATTCTATATTATGTAAATTTAATTTTTAAACACGGTCTCGCGTTAAAATATTGTATATATACATACATGTTTATAAAGCGATAGTTTGGATAAAACAACTTCTGAATAAAAAAAAAAAAAATAGTAGTAGGTATAAATTAGTAACTTACTAGAAGGAATTTTTTTTTTTTTTTATATATATATATAGATAAATGATATAACTTAGATTAAGACGTTAACGGTTTACGTGTTGTTTTTTTTATTAGTGGGCGGGGGGGGGATTTAGTAAATTTCTTGTACGACTAGAGGATTAAATTTAATACTCACTTAAATATAGTGTTTTGTATAATTAGAAATTAGTCACATGCGGGATTATTGTTAAACCATATTTTACGACCACCGCGCGCGGTTGCGTGTCAATAAATAAATCCATTTACCCGAGGTACTTAATCTCGAAAACAACTCGACCGATGTTAATAACAGTCGCTCCAACAGACTGATCAGGATCAAGTCAAGTGTCGTAATAGACTATATTATATTATAATATTATTATCTATTATTGAACGGATTTGAATTTTAAAGAAATTGTTTTTTTTTTTTTTTTTTGATTTCGGATAATCTAATCAAAAAGAAAAAAAAATCAATAGGATAATTTCATTTTTACCTTAATAATATGCAAAACATAACCATATATTGATAATTAGGGCTTGGATTTCAAAGCAAAGCGCTTTTTTTGGTGGGTGGAGGTACATTAAGAATTCATAGTACTTTGTTCGATTTATGTATAGAGATATTTTTGAAAGTAAAACTTCATTTTTGTTGGAATTTTCGTAGTTTTTCAATTTGTTAAAGGAATTATTTTGTTAAAAAGGCATTAGTAGAGCCATTATTGAACGATTTTACAGGACAATATAGTCTTGAAATGGGTTTTTGCCTTCTTACCACTAACCTTCAGTGTTATTATAAGTGTTAGCATAAGTGTAACTGAACCAAAATTTTAGGGGATGCTAAAATTGTTAAAATTGTTAATTTGGTCATAATAATTACCCTCCAAATAATTCCCATTACAGATTTCTTAAAATAATAGTTAAGAAATTCCCTAATCTATTATACTCATTTTTATATAATTATTTATTTTTCATTTTATTTAAGTATTTGTTTTATATAAAAAATTACATATAAATACTATTACTATTTATTAAATAAAAACAAAAACAAACATATATATAAATACATTTGTGATAATACAAAATTACTTTTTTAAGTTTTATTACACTACTTATTTAAAATTTTCTTTTTTCAAGTTATTTTTAATAACTCGTTCAATATTACATTATTAATACGGCGTTACGGGTTTAATTAGATTTAATTTTTCGTTCATAACTTGGTAAATTATGTTGACTTGTGGTCGGGGCGTGCGTTAATTGCTCGTATATTATGATAAATTTATCAATTTACTATTGTCCGACAATATAATACGTTTTTACATCGAAATCACGTTAGGCTGTACAAAATTTAAAAAAAAAAAATTTTAAATTTTGTACCCAAAACCATCAAAAATTCCCCTCTATATTCGTATTATAATATAGTTGTAATGTTAAATAATAATAATAGTAATATTGTATGTAGCCAAGTACCGAATTTAATTTATGTAAATCGAATAATTTTTACAGAAATTCTATTATAGGTCGGTTATATTCGATTTCAATTCTGGAGAGTAACTGCAGTATAAATTGAATAATCTATAGATTACTAAAATCTTTTTTTTTGTTGAAGAATTTGTAAATCGATTAAATTGATCCGATATTTTCAATATCCCTTATTTAAATGCACTAAAACACCAAGAAGAAATAATTGGTAAAACCAAAAGTTGTCAAAAATAAAAAAACGCAAAATAAACTTTCCTGTTCTCATTAAAAAGTACACGAAACGAATTAGTGACGATAGTGACGAGCATCAAGCAAGCTCTGGAAAACCACGCAAAGTGCATCGAAATCCCAGCCCTATCCTATAACCGACCCCGGCAATTTATCATATCATACGAGTAAATTTTAGTTTGGATATATTTTCCGGACGTTCAAGTAATTCAACGGATTGCGAGTGAAATGCGACTATAATAATAATAATAATTACTATACGGATAGAGCGTATCGCGATGATTTTACGTAGGTAACTTATTGCCGATAAATACGGCCCGGGCCAAAACGGTTTCGTCTGTGGGCGGAAACGTAATACGTTTATCTCATACAAATATAAGAAGAAGAAGAAGAAGAAAAAAACAACCGTATAATAACGAAATATAAAAATTACGCGCCGCAGACGTAATAATAAATATTATTATTTAAAATGAAATGTGTTTTTCGTGTTTGTATGTGGACCGCGGCCGTAATTGAACAATACAATAATATTATTACTGTGATAATGATACAGTTTTCGTGTGGTATGGGGAGAAAATAGAAAAAAAAATAATAATAATTATAATAATAAAAAAAATAAAAGGTAGAGCGCGGGCGGAGTTACAAACCGCCAAACGCGGCGTGTTGTCTGTAGTCGCGGGGTACCGAGACGTCCGAGGATCAATCGCGTGCGGCGGCGGCGGCGGCTGTAGTATATACAAACAAACCCTCGGTTACTATACAAGGCGATTATTTCATCACGAACCGCCGATTATCGTACGACGTACGACGGTTTTCGAGCGCCTTAATTTGATTTTGCGGGGAGGGGGGGTTTCTTTTTTTTACTATTGTATTTTCCAGACGTTTTATTGAATCCGTTCGTAACGATTGTTGATTTTTCGTATCCAATCGTCGACGTCGGGAGAGGCCAATAGTATCCGGTTGATGATTTCGGATCTATATTCCTTGTTGGACTCCTAATAACGGGAGGAAAACCGGTAGGAAAAACGGAAATAGTATTTACGTGACGCCTCCGGTGTTTTTTGTTGTTATCAAAATCGATAATTGTTTTTTCGCCGTAAGTAATTCGGTAAAAATCGTAACCAATGCAATTCTCACCCTATGCACCTGTATAGTATAACGTTATCGTATTGTGGGTAATAATCCGGTAAAAAAAACAATTTTATACATACGTTTCAAGAAAATCTATGGGCAATTTACTCGTGATTTTGTTTTTTTTTTTTTTTGGCCAACTAGTTTAGTGATTTTAGTAACCAGCTATTTCGACTGTGTTAAAGAGTTTAATGAAATACATGGTTATTAAAATGGGCTGTCAATAAATGTAAGTTGTAATAACAAATATTATGATATTAATAATAAATTAATTTTTGAAATTCAGAACTTAATATTGTTAAATTCTTTAGATATGAGTTTCATCATTGAGTATATATAACAAATCATCAGATCCCGTCATTTCATTAATCATATGGATATGAGATAACTTTGATTATAAAGTACTCACAACGGAAAAATCTTTTAAATTACTAACTCGAATAAAAATAATTATCTATACGGTACTAATTCGTGTCAACTGTGTCCATTTGTATTATTTCTTATTGTCGTTTTAACAGACGAGGTTACAAAATGTGTTGTTTCGACGATCCGTTGCCATTTGATGACCACAATTAACCGAACCAGTGAACTGTTTAACTATAAACGCGGCGAAGTTTCCCGGTAGTCATAATTGTTGAGTAAATTCGTGAGCGGCAAATGTTTTAAACGTTCGTTAATAGAGAAATTCAGGGTGTCCGTTTGGCAAAACGGCGTCGCAAACGTTAGTAAACTATGCCAACACCGACAGACGACGATGGTTCTGTTTGTTCAATAATCTGGTTGTAACCAAAACCGTAATCATTAAATTTCTTATCATACTTATCATTAAATTATTCATATTATTTTTCGTTTTTGCGACTAATTAAAAATTACGCGTGCGAATTTATAACGAACGAACTATTACTGGTATCATGATATAATAACAGTAATACGGGCTCTCTTATGGGAGCGTTTCATATTTTTGAACTTGAAGGTTTTGTGACTAGTTATCATACGTAGTGCTACCAGTTATCACAGTGGTAATATGACGGCTGTTGCCGAATTTCGACCGTAAAACGTTAGATATAGGTACCACGATTATAGATACAATGATTGGCCCTACGACCTAGGAAAAAGCATCCGTCGAACCGGGCACGTATTCAGGATCAATTTTCGGAGAGGGTTTAAAATATTTTTAATACATAAACGAAAAATACATAATTATATTATTATTTTAATGATACTAATATACAGTACAAAATATAATATAATAATGTATTCAACTATAAATAATGAAAAAAAATGGTTAAATACAATTTTAAATCATAACACAAAGTCAACCTCGCGTGGCATTTTGGAGAATGGATTGATTTATTTCTTCATTATTTATTGAGATATTTCGGTGGACTGACAAATAAAGCAAAACCTGTTAGACGATCTTCACTGCAGCTATTCCTCAAATAGGTTTTTAATCGTCTTAAAGTTGAAAAAGAACGTTCTGTCTGCGAAGTCGACACTGTGAGTATTGAAGTATGTGTATTAAACACCAAATTTTTAGATAAAGGTCCTTCGACATAATGCCACTATAGTATCGATTGCAGATTTCGGAAGTTCTTTATTGGGTACCAATTTCCATTTTTCCATCCACACCTACAATTCTGATTCAAAATTGTCAAAAGTCGGTAAAAAGCTTTTGAAAAAAATCCATGCATTTATTAAAGTCATTGCTACTTGAATTTAATTTAATTGGAAATGTTGGAAGCAAGTTTTTCAAACTACGGATATAATGTAATTGTGTTTTATAAATCAAATGAAATACACGTTATACATTTATATTATGATTCAATACTTTTGAAAAACAAACTGAACTCATAACATTTTAAGATAACGTGTAATGACTGAAGAGTGGGATACTGGGAAATGTACAAATACTTAAAATAAATTGTAGTTGTACAATTATACATAAAGTTAGTAGTTATATTATACCTACTTAAAAAAATTTAACAGTCGAATCGGCTGGATAGCTAGGCCGCTAGCGCTCGTGTGACGGTGTGAGCGAATGTCACGAAATCCCGCGCACATAAGTGTCGACAGCAGCGGTCGCGACACTGTGATATCAGTAATTACTTAAATCTACGTTCACCGACGCTAAGTCGCACGAGCGCTAGCAGTCTAGGGCATCCGGTAGATTCACGAGAGTCACTCGGATTGGTGGACGCTTTTTGACGATCCTATTCACATTTCGGCCGTCGTGCAACCGCAATAGTATCTATAACTACGCGTGGTAGGTACACCTCGTAGGTATACAATGATAATATTATAATAATATCATTACTGTTACGGCGGCGGCGGTGGCGGCGGGTCGGCGTGATTAGTGTTTCGATACCGTAATCGACGTGCGGGCAATATTATGTTATATTATACATCGGTAAAAAAAAAAAAAAAAAAAAAACCCACCGGCAGCAGCGCGTACGCGTTAATAATAATAATGTATTTTCGGTATGGGCAATAATAATAATAATAATATTATTATTATTATAGGCGGTAGGTATATATGTGTAGACGAGGTATAGGTCCTCCTTCATGCCCACCTATATAAATATACGTACGTACACCGGCCGACGCCGTACACCTGCGCCGCGGCGGCAGCCCGGATAACGGCGAGAATAAGATTTTTTCGGTCTTGGAATTGAGTTATTTTAACGTGCCGAGAGGATAGCTCTGTGGGACCGGTGATTATTATTATATACACACACACACACGGAAAGCCGGTACCCCCAGAGCCCTGTAATTATACCCGCAATACCCGCTGTCCGACCTATATAATGTGTATATTATAAACATTATTATACGTATAATATTATATACGGTATACGTACAGTGTGTACGCGCACACGGTGTAATTATTTTTATACCTTGTAAATTGGAGTGTCGGGCCGCTTGTGTGCGAGGCGCGCGAACCGCGTCCGCGTACGTTATAAGAATATTATTATAATCGTATGTGCGCACAAATCATTCGTTTAAGCACACACAATCAGTTATGGTTTTCTTTCTCTCCATCTCTCTCTCTCTCTCTCTCTCTCTCTCTCTGGGTTTTTTTTTTTTTTTTTTTTTTTAAATACGTCTAAACGTTTTCAACGAATCCCGCGCCGAATAAAATATAATAATAATAATAATAATAATAATAATAATCGTTTGGTTAATTTCTCTATTTCTCTTTTGAGAATAACCAGTTATCCGCTCGCGCTACAACAACCTTCCGCCCATCCCATCCATCCCACCCCCGGCTCCCACATCCCGAATAGGTTTATATATTTTAATACTTTTTTTACTTTTTTCCTCCTCCTCCTCCTCCTCCTACTCCTCCCGTTTACGAGGGCCAATCGATATTCTTCGCGTGTGCGTGTGTGTGTGTGTGTGTGTGTGTGTACTAATTTATTTTTTTTTTTTCAAACAGTAACCGTGACCGGGCCTTGTATAATAAAATATAATATTATACGCACGGACACGACGACGCCCGCGACCTCTGCGGGTAGACGAGATATTTTTTCGTAAAACGGGTACCGATCAAAACCCGGCGGAATGTACGAATCTAGAGTGTAAAATTATCGAATCCGCGTTTGTACGGTTCGGATTGCTACGGATTTTCAAGGTTGATATTGAACATTTTTACACTCGAATCCAGACTTGTACATTCCGATTTCGTTCTGGACGCGTCGTATACTCTCCGTGGCGAAGAAAGTGTCGAAATTATGTCCTCGCGTTTTACCATCTTGGAATTTGTCCGTTATCCAATCACATCACGAGGAAAAAAAATATGAGAATTGTCACTACTCATATTTTATTTATATCATGGAACTGTACGGAGCTGGGGCGGATGGGGTGGAGGAATATAGGAAACACTTCACAGATCGTGATAATCACGTGAAACGCGAAACGGATACGTCTCGACTTTACATTATTATACATACCAGATGGTTAACAATATTTTTAGTGGGTATAATACGACGACGGAGACTTCATCACACATTTTTACACTTGTACATACTTTGTGTACGCTATATATATATATACGTATATCGCGTATGATTAATGGTTCCCGGTGGAGAATTTCTCTGTTTCGTTAATTAACTACTGACGTTGTACACGATGAGACGAGGGGAAAAATAATAATAATATATTAGCGTTTGCGTACACCCAAATAGGCCAATATACCCATCTCGTTAAAAGGAAACTCGGGGGCGTTTTTGCACATTTTCGTTGGGAATAATTTAAATTGCGTGGTGTATCGCGTTGCGCTAAAATTTATTACGTTGCTGAACATTACCGTATTCCGCGTATGCCCGTTTGAAAGAATAACGTTATAGTATTGGTATAACTATTGGCCAAAAATGTAGTCGTTAGTTTCACAGTGATTCAAATATAGGAAACTGCGGGACGACAAAATTTGTACAGGACGATCAATTTTTATTAGCGCCGACTCTGCGTGCTCATGTCAGCAAGATAAACGTACGGTTAAAGAACGGCGACCGTTATAAGACGGAAAAACATAAAAATATGATATTTACCATAAAAAAAACGAGAACTTGTACCATTGTGCGACGTCGGTGTTATGTTTTTGTAACTGCAAATTCAAAAAAAAAAAATGTTAATATTGTTCAAAAATCGAATATCTAATTTTTCATACATAAACAACGAATATTTCGGTAAAGATATATTTTTGTTTATTTCACAATTACACAATAAATACCAGAGATGATATTGGTACGCCACTACTCGTCAACTCGAATAATTTCGAGTTGATTGATTTTTGTAATTGTTTTTTTTTTAAAAAAAATTCGAGCAAATTGCCCGTACACAACCCCTTAATTATTACAAGTGGTAGCACGTCCTCGTATTGAAACCCGAGATTTCGATAGCTTTATTAATATTATTATTATTATTATTATTATTACTATAGTAGAATAATCGACGTGATTAATTATTACCGTGTTATTATAGAACAATTATTATAATGCCGGCGATGTACCCGAAGTTATCGTACAATTAATACGATTATCTTTCGGCGGGTATCGATTATATTATACGACGTATATATTGTAATATATACAACGACGAATATATAGGTAGATAATATTATTATTATTTCGACGGAGGATTTGTGCCGAACGAGGGGGGTTGTTTAATATCTGGCCGAAACCGTTTCGTATATTATTATATTACTCCACACATGTAAGTATGTACGTATGTATACAAGTACTTACACTTATTGTTATTAAGAGGACGTCACACCGGCATTTGCCGTCTCTGTCTATCTAACGGGCAATATACCGCAAATTGCGTTGTACTTTGAACGTAAATTGTGGCGTTTAGGTTGAACCCAAATTTTGGGTTTGAACGCAAATGACAAAACTCCAAACGGAGAATATTACACGTGTAATATGAACTATGTATGTAGTATTTTTCTAAAAAAGTGTCATACAAAAAAATTACATTTTAAAACAACAACAACAACAAAAAACCAATACCCAATAACACGACTATGTGACTATATTGTTTGTCGTTTTTTTTTTTTGTTTTTAAAAAAAAGCTACGTATACAGCCCTCGCGAGTATTCTTCGCTTAGAATTTTGTCATTTGCGTTCAACCTAAAGGCCACAGTTTACGTTCTAAGTGTAACGTAATTTGCCATGTCGCCCGTACGTTAGACAGAGACGGCAAATATGGCCGGTGTGACGTCCTCTTAATACGCGTCCGTACACCCCTACACGTGCATATATATATATATATATAATAATAATAATATTTTATGATAAACGAGTTGGGCATATCACCGACACGGACACGAACTTATAATTATTTGTAAATAACGTATTAGGTACACCGGGCGCTCGCCTTTTACTATAATATACTCGTTGTCGGGTCTCGCCGCTCGGCAACAGCAGCCATCACGAAACACCTATTGATTAATAATAATAATAATCGACGGAAACCCGTCGTAAGTACCGTCGCGTATATAATATTATGATAATATTAATATTGTACGGATATGAAGAGAGAGAGAGAGAGAGAGAGAAAAAAAAAATCACGTGTATAAAGACCCCACGGTCCCGGGCATGCGTATAATATATTAGGTACCTGGTATTATATACGGCGCGCCGATGAACGGCGTTACGTTTAACGATCGAAAAAACTCATCAATCACGCCGTTGATGAGCCAAGACGTACCAAGCATAATATAATATAGGTACTGTACCCGTACGTTTTTTTTTTTTTATCCCCATTATAATATTATCTAGTACCTTACCGAGTTATATTTATTTATTTCTTTTTGCGCGTATATCCCGAGGCCTAATAACCTGAGTCGAACCGGCCTATATACTCATCTAGACGAGCAACAGCCAGCGAGGCCTTTATTATATACACTCAATTCGATTTTATTCGTTTAATTAGAGTACGATCTGATTAAAAATCCAATTATGGTGGAATAGGTCTAATGTATAGCGTGAACTATAGTGAAGGCATAGTATACACAGTAAGAGAACGGTCAACCGAGTAACGCCCGCTGATTGGTTAACCCGTTATCTGTATACACGGACCACCATTTTGTTTCCAAATACCCGTTATCAATGTTTACGTTTCTGTTATCTAGGGGTACAATACGTTTTGTCTCAATAATAATATAATATTATAGTATTACAGTATTATTGATATAATTTACTGTCCGCAGAGATAAAATGGCGGTTCATTGAATAGTAATAAGCCGAGTTGATCACTCTCTCAATATATTTAGACTATTTAAGTATGAAGCTTACACGAGATACTATATTGACTATTCAGTAAAATTAACAAGTCGAGTGTAATGTATAGTTATTTGTTTTTTTATTAGCGTTTTATGTTCATATTTCAATGGAAATCGTAAAAACCGAACTTTGTTCAGAATCGTTTTTCGTTAGCAATGATTTACCGTTATTTACAGATATAAATTGAAATCCTCTCCTATCAGTGGCCTACTTACTAATACTATATCCTATACGAGGAGGGTAATGATGGGCTACAAATCACCGGCAATGTACTGGCTTTTAAACCATTACAAGTACAATTTGTGACGAATCTTGTGTGAAATATTATTTGTGTTTTATTCGCATTAAACCAAATACAAACTCTAAGAAATCTAGACAATTCACGAATGGCTATAAATAGCTCAAAAATCGCCAGAATATGTTAAAAATTTGACCACGTCTAGAAATAGCAAATCGTAGTATACGGAGCAAATGACAGGTTTCCGCGAGTATTTTTAACGGAATTACCAAAATAAAACAAAATCGAAAATAACGGAAACCGTTTTCGCGTACATTTTCCCGTTTTATTTCTGCAATTAATAAGAAAACTACGAGCAATATCAAAAAAAAAAAAAAAAAAAATGACATTAACTAGACAAAATTGTCGACAATAAAACAACTAGTCCTGTAGTTGATGTACGGAGCAATATTTCTGGTAGAAACGATGACACTACAAAAGCGAAATATTTTAATTTTGCATTTTTTCTATTTCTAGAGCCTTTTTTTCCGACAGTTTACGACAAACGTGTTGTTTATGTTTTTTTTTTTTTGTTTTCTTACCATATTATATAGGCAGTTCCGTACTCTCTTTCCTATTAATATTATTTACGTCGATAATATAATATATATATATATACTAGTTTTCTCGTCAAGAATTCGTGTGTTATGTATAGGTAGGTAGGTATATACGTTTATTATGATGATTTTTTTTTTCTCCCGAAAACAGTGATAGGTCGTAAAAAGTGATAAATTATTACAAGTTATTTACGCCCAACACCGCCGCCACCGAGCATATATTATTTGTATTCGGTCATAATAGGTAAACGGACCGGCTCTTCTCTTGTCACGTACGTATATATATATAAAAAATATATATACCTAACCTCTAAATAATATTCCCGCGTGTTTACAGACGCACACATACACGTATAATATTTCTATACATGTACGTTTTATATAATAATATACACGTCGTACACGGGCCTCGGGAATCTCTGGGATTCCGTTTCGTATTACTAATATACGTCCACAGAAGTCGAGATAACGACGTGTAGGTTTATTTTATATTTTTTTTTTCCCCGACTTTATATTATTATCTCCGGGGCTAATTTAATATATTATATACGTATTTATTCCTCCCGTCTTTTTTCGTCGACCGGTCTCTCGTGTTGTAGCGAACATATTTTATACTCGTAGTATTTTAATAATAATAATATATATATATATATATATATTTTTTTTTTTTTTATTATTATACCTAATCGTTTATATTATACGACGGCGTCGATCCGCGCGCGTGTAAATGTGTGAAACCGTCCGACGAAATAGCGCGGCGGACACGGTCGTAAAGTCGTGTGCGTTTTTAACGATCCCTCCCGATCGAGAACTCCTCTTTCTCGCTCGCTCTCTCTCTCTCTCTAAACGCGTGTATTTTCACTTCTATTTCATTTAATCCGCCCGAAAACCAGTCGTCTGTCTGGCGAACGTTTCGTCTTCTACGTAGGTACGTCTTGTACGTATGATGATGATAATAATAATAATAATAATAATAATAATATTATTATTATTATTATTACGTTATGAAGATGTCACGGGTCGTCGAGAACCACCTATCCCGTGCCGCCGTCGCTCCTACACGGCATCAGCACAGAGACGGAGAGCGTAATAACTTGTGCGTTGATTACCGCGCCGAACAAACCGGATTCCTATCATAGAGAGACCTCCGCCGTATTTTATTATAGAACCCGGCGGAATTTCGATTTTTTTTTTTGTTTTTTGTTTTTTGTCATTGTTTATAACGCGTAGTATTACAATAATAAATATATATATATATATATATATATCAATACGAGTTAATTATACACTCGAACGTTTTCCCCGGTCCCTAGAATTTCCTATTTGAACGATAGAAAAAAAAAAATCGTCTAATATTATCGCGGATAACAACTCGTAGTTTCAGTTGTATTTATACAATTGTAAAAAAAACGAAAATAAATTCATTAATGTTATTGTTACTATTGAGTGATTTGTCTAAATTGTTGTCCACACGACGACAATTCGTCGTTATCCACTCGTATACGTATACACTCCAGTGCTCCGTTACGTTTCAACAATGCGATCAACGACAACAAAACGCCAAACAATAATTAATACTTTTTTTTTTTTATAAATTTGATGATATAAAAATTAAAATGTATTAAAAAAATAATATAAACAATCTTATATTATATATGCAAATATTTTAACAAATTGTATTTTTTTGGCTAACTAGAACGTTTTTGCCGGTCCCTTTAACTTTGAGTTAACCAGGTGCGACTGTATATGAAACGAAATATGTATTATAACCGATTCTAGGACGTTTTGTCTCCGTAAAAAAAAATCGAACTTACAGATGTCTTAACCGACATTAAGATAGGAACATTTGGGGTCCCCGGGGTATTTCGATTATTTGTTTTTAAAATCATTATTTTATAACGAACTTGAATAAACCCGTAGAAATTAATAATATTAACGATTTAAGTAACCAAATCAGCAGTCCTATATGGCTAATAACTCCCGGGGAACAAATGGCCTATCCTAATAATTGCTGGGGGACGAAACATCCTTTTACCATTACCTGGGGTTCCCAGGGGAAGTTAGGGGTCATACTCCTCATACCCGGGTACTACACGCCCTCCCGTTGAACATTTCTGTGAACAACGCTGTCACGTAGCAATGTATTGCTGTGAAACGCGGTCGACAACCGAAGGGTACGAGACAAATAATATAGTAACTATAACCCTTTGAAAGGAAAGTCGTCTGACGAATATATATACGGACCAGTATATAAATAATACGGAAACGGGCCAGTACGAGTGCTGATATCGAGAGAATCTTCAATTAACGGACCGAATATCCGAAAAACGTAGTCTTGTCTCAATAATCGGACTGAAACGTGCCGGACATATATATGCCGAGATAACGATAGTCTAATGCAGTGGTTCGTCACTGGTGTTCCGTGAACTTAGAATAACTGTTCCATTAAAATTTAAAAATCAATGGAAAAAAAATTAATAAAATCAACAAAATTTTTATCGTCTTAACATTTTGACTTTTATCGATTTCTAAAACACAACAGTATAAGAAGTATGGAATCGAACCGTGCAGTATAAATTTAGGTTATTTTGTTGGTTTAGTTTTGTGTACTTACACATTGTTTAATATATTATACAATTGTAAATTAATACTGTTTTATTTTACGGCTGTGTTCCGCAAAAATCGTATAAAATCGGTCTAACAAGACGAACGCTATTGTTACATAGTCACTAAACCGAATAAAACACGTCCCAGGGAGAAGACACGGCGACAACGATATGGTCAGATCGAATACACAGAGAGATATTTATATCGGGTAGACGAAACGCAATGAAAATTAAAGAAGCCGATAACTTGGTAGAAGCAGCAAAATGACGGACTATAAAAGCCGCCACTAAAAAAAAAAAAAAAAAATAATAATAATAATAAAATTTATATTTATTATTATACGCGCAGTCGTAAAGATTTGATAAAACCGACCGTTTTTTAATTATTTGTCATCCCGTTTAACAATAATAATTGGTCGACCAAACACGAAATTCATAATATATATATATATATTATCGGTACTTCGGTACGGTAAATGTGATAAATGTTTATCGATTAAAATACGTTCGATTATATTTGCCCGCTGCGTAAAAAAACCCGGCGATTTTATCGACATTTATTACTGCAATTTAATAACGAAATAGCGACACGCTACAACATTTAACAACACAAAACAATAATCGTCCGTTTAAAAAACATGCTCGTTTGGCAATTGACTTATTAGCGTCTCGTATACGGAGTTCCAACTGCATTCACCGCCGACAAGTCTGGAAACTGAGGTATTATTAGATGATCGATCGTGTTTAGACGTAAGAACAAACAGGAACCTACCTAATTATTATTCATTTTCGTAATTCAGTGTAATCGGTGAATTTAACCGATACCCGACCGTTTGTTTCGTATATCTTCATAACACTGCCTACATGTTTTTGCACCGGTTCACACTAAACACCTGTGGGGTAGCATACAGTCGTTTACCTAAGCGTAAGTCTAACTTTGGTTAAAAAGTCAGTGGCGGACTCGGGCAAGAGAGGTTGGTTTTGATCCGCAGTTATTTTTTGCTCGATATTATGTGTAGCCCCCCCCCCTTGCCCCTAGCTACTCTGACATAACTACACAAGACGTTTTTCGTTTGCAAAAAATATATACAACAAATAATAGTTGTTTAAAAATCGTACACAAAACAACTGATTTATGCGGAGAGTTTGGAGGGGTCTGAAGAATTGAACGAGAACGTAGAAAAAAATGTCAACGAAGAACACGCACGGTGTAATCAGTAAACTGGGAAATATTATTTTTCAGTCGGCTGAAATACCGTAAAACGTTGTTTTCGATTTTTCTCCTGATATTGTAAAAAAAAAAGGAAAATGTTAATTATTATAATATCGAAGAATGCCGATGTCCGAGGAAAATATTGATGAGGCGTTTTTTTTTTTTTTTCTATTAAACAACTGTCGTGGTTGAAACGTGCGGGTATAGAAGATGAATACCGACGATTATGAAAACATCACTTATTTACGATATAAGTAATATTTTTAATATCAAAAATCCTCAAAACGATTTGATCCACTCGGGATTCTTGTCGCATTTACTCTCTCGTATAAATATATACAGTCGTTATTTTGTAAATTTCCATATATATATATATATATATATATATATATATATATATATAACCGATAATGTGGTAACATTATTATGTTGTCGGACAGGTTTTTTTACTCGTGAGAAAAACTATATAAACGTGTCTTTTATATATATATATATTCGCCTAAATAATAAACATACAAATTCATTATAGGTAATATATCCCCGTTATTGTTATCGAATTCTCAAAGCGTGTGTATACTCGTTTTCTGGTCGTCGTTGAACGTTCGGTTTTACCGCAGCTCATCGGCTCATTTCGAAATCCATTCGAAATATTGTACGATATTATATTATTTATTATTACTGTACACCGGGGGTCACCCAGACAAGTAGGGGAAAACAACAATAATAAATGCAATTTCTTATTTTTGTACATTTTTAGTTTTTACCGGCGGCACGTAGATTATACTGGCGGCCGAGCATAATATTATTTTGACTTTTAGACAATAGTTTTACTTAGCAGCCCGACGGTGAATGGATTAATGGAGCAGTAAGTGTTTTTGCGTGCGACAAAGCATCTCTATAAAGAAATAGAAATCGTTCCAAGTAGATTATAGCTTAAAAAAAAATGTGTTTAATGAAAAGTATTCAAAATCAGAAAATGACAGCTACGATGAATTTTCGTTAAAATTTGTATCGGGAAACAAATTCTCGACATTGAAATTTATGGTTAGTGAATATGTGTACGATGTTTAGTTCCACATTGGTCTGTGAGTCTGTTTTTTTCAACAATGAATTACATAAAAAACAAATTCATATCCCGACTCATACCTGAACACGATAATGAAGCGTGCACTAATCATACTTCAATTTTCGAGCATCTGGTTGAGAGGCAATACCCGTCATTTTAAGATAAATTATTTTATTTTCTAAATTTTATAATATTTATAAAATGTATTGTTTCACACGTAAAGCACTTTTTGTTGTTGTTTATTTTGGTTTATTAAATGAGGTTTTTTTTTTTTTTTTTTTGATTTAGCCTAAACTTAATTTATAAATTGAGTTTTAATGGGCAGCGGAAATGTTCCGAATTCCTAATGTGGCCCTCCGAGAATAATAATAATCGGTGACCCCCGCTTAACACCTATATATTAACGAGTTTTTGGATATATATATATTTTAATCTCGTCGAGATTATATTTATTTTATTCGTATACACAGATAGCTTCGTCTCAATTAGCGTTATACGGCAATAATAATAATAATAATATTTATACGCTCGGCGCACAAACGATTCCGTTTTGTAGACGAACGGATGACGGACACGTTAGTTTATACTTTTTTTCTTTTTCTTTTTTTTCCCCCTTTGCCGCGATTCTATTTACGTTAACGGATTCGTTGGCAGCTGCGTATTATTATTATTATGTTTATCGTATAAACAACGTAAAATGAATACAATTCTACATTGGTGTGTCGGATCGCGGACGGCCGTGCGCACGGTTTATTTGCCTTTTTAGTATACACGACGGTCGACGGCGGCGCGTCTTCTCGACCGGTCGATACCGATAATAAATTTCTTCCGGCTTTTTTTTTGTCACTGTACGGTCCAACACGAACTTATACAGTAACAATAACAATAACAATAATAATAATACAGTAGCGGCTATATGGTTACGTTATAATATACTCACTACCGTACGTGTATATATTATAATAATAATAATAATAATACTAACAATAATATAGTTTTCGTTTTCGGTTTTTTCTTTCTTTTTTTTGTCTTACTTTCCGCGTGCCCTCGGAATTGTATATTTATATCCGAGTATTATAAATTATAATATTATACAGAGACGTCTGTGTGTCTCAATGTATATTACTACGTCCCGCCGTTGTCGTTTGATATTTCCCGGGTTCCTCCGCGTTACGTTTTTTTTTTCTCCCCGGAGGAAGTCCCGCGTTTACGCGTTTCGTAAATAATGTCGGGCGTATCATCGTTATATTGTATAATAATAATATTATAAATAATATAAATAATAACAACGACGACGACAAAAACTATAATATTATCGTTTTTACGACGGCATCCTCCGCATTAACCGAAAAGAGAAAAAAAAAAAATAAAAGAAGGGAAAAAAACCTGGCGCGCGGACGTAATGAGCGTGACGCGCGGTGATTATTATTTATACACCGTGATAAAACGGAAAACGTACCTAATTTTTATTATTATTTTTTTTTTTTTTTTTTGTTGTTCCTCCTCGTCTTCTTCGTCGTCGTCGCCGTCGTCGTCGTCGTCGTCGTCATATCATAGACCACGGTTTTAATACGCCATAAGACACACGACGAGCGTGTCCCTCGAGGGCCAATAGCGTTCTCACGGTTTTCGATTTTTATTCGTTCCTTATAATATAAGTTATAGGTTGGTATTATACGTATATACGCGCTCGGACTACATATTATACGAAAAACAAAAAAAAAAAACTATCCGGTATTATATTATTATATGGCTGCCACAACAGCCTCTCGCGCGCAGCGTTCCGTCGGGTTTTTATTATTATTATTATTTTTTTTATTTTTTTTTTCACGCCCACGCCATCATCGTCCACCCGACCGCCACCCCCTCCGGTGCCGCACGACGCGTATATTTATTTATTATTATTATTATTTTTTATTTTACATCTCACTCGAATATACGATACACGTAGGTATAGGTATAAGAGTACAGCCGCCTCGCCGGTCACTCCCAATCGTTATTATAACATTATAATATAGGTATAGAAATAGGTACGCTCGGCGGCGGCGGCGGCGGCGGCGGCGGCGGGAAAGAATTCTCGGTCGGAGAGGACCCCGGAGGTGTAGTGCGTGAGTGTGTGCGCGGCGCGCGCGCGCGAGCCCGAGCCCGAGCCGATAGGTACGATAATAATAATATATACACGCGGGCGAACACAAAATGTGTGTGTGTAACGTACACGACGATAACAATTTAGTAATTATTTGTTTAGGCCCCCATACGTACGAACCGTTCCGTATATACGTATATATTTTTATTATTATTATTATTATTATTATTATTATATTATTACACGCACACCGCGTCACGTCACCGTCACGTCGACGACGGCTATATTATAATATAATAATACGAGTGTGCCCATACCACCTATACGCATAACCCCCTGCCCCACAGCCGTCCGTCTCGCCGGGACAACGGACGACCGGGGCCCCCATTGTTTTCTTTAATATATTTATTATTTTTTCTCTCGATATAATATTATATTATATTATTATATCGTATACGCGGCGGCCCGTACGTTCCGTATCCGTCGATCGTCCGGTCGCCCGCGGATACTCTGCCGACGAATCCGAACCGATATGGTTCGGACCGGACGACGGGCGGCTCACCTAACCTTAACCGTACGCACGTCGCATACGGTCACTCCGCCCAGACTTGCGACGTCGACCAATTTAGTTTATCTCCGGCAACCGAAATACTCGAGTTCGATTCCCCCGGTCCCCGGCCCTCCGGATTTTTAGCACTATTTTCCGGACGAAAACGGTCGCGTCAGGTGTTCTACGTAGTATTTGGATATTTTATTACGGCAACGTGTACAGTAAAATTCGCTAAGTAAGACCGTCGGTTTTCCGTCGGTTCTTAGACATTTCATATACTAGTCAATGCGAAAACCACCGCTCTTGTGTTCAGCAGATTAATTTTAGTAATTGTGTAGTAATATAAATAGAAATTCTTCTCGTTTACGTTGTACTTATTGTACAATACATCAATATCACCAATATAAAACTAGTGTTCTTGCCACCAAATACTCAAATACTACATCTAAGTTGCAAGCCCTAGACCAGGGTATTATTATATTAAAAGTTAGTCCAGCGATACTTCAGAAACATGGAGAGTACCAACCAAAATTAATGTTATGGTATCCATTCATTACATCAGTGTAGTTTGGGATACAATTAAATCAGATGCAATAAGAAACTGTTTTCAGAAAGCTGCATTCGGTGTGTTGAACGACTCTAAATGGATTGATCATTTTTTAATTCTCGCATAAGACGCTTTCCCATTTAACACGCTCTAGAGAGCTGGTAAACGGGAAAGAGCGTCTTAAGCGAGATTTTACTGTATATAATATTATGTTTTAAGGTGGCCCGTGCGCCGGTGTCTATAGGACACCTCGCCGTCCCCTCAAATACGGGCCCGGCTTAGGTTAACTGCGGGCCTCCGGTCAGCCAACGAATCCAGGGACTCTACAAGGCGTTTAATTTATACAGTCCTATATATATATATATATATATATATATATACTAGTAAAGTTATAAGGTGATAGAAAATACGTGATAGAGTTGCTTGCTGCATTACGAGGGTCCATTACAATGCTAAACTATATACTACACGAGGATATTATGCCCACCGGCGAAAATATGCCATAATTTTAGAGAGGGTCGTTGTTTTAAAATATATTACTGTATATTAACACCACTTGCGAAAATTATCTTACTGCGCAAAACCCAAATACCCGTGATTTGTATTGGACATCCTATATCGTACATATACAAGTATAATGTATAATATTTGAGTTTATTTAAGAGAGACTAATTTCTCTGTTTGTACATTTTTAGAAGACTTGGCCACCTCCCCAATTCCCACCATTGGCGTTAAGCCTAGTTAGGCCGATATCGTACTATCGTGCGTGCGTAATAGTAGACAGTGTCTATCGAAATTCACTCTACACTATCATAATTACTGTCTTCTATATTACACATTTCTACCATCTGTCTGTGCGATAATATTTCCTATCATTCGGGCTTTACAAATGCACACGCCGTGGCGTTTTTAGTGAGGACGCTATAGTCGGCCAACTGATAAATCCCGACGTACCGAGGGGCCCGGAGCAGATAGTTTCTGTTATTTGTGGGAATATTATACAAAAAAATTAGAGGTCTATCCGAAATACACGACGACGGGGAGATTGGTATCTGTTTATTACTCGTACGAAATACGATGTCTGCGGCGATAAGTCGCGAGGGGAACGGTCGATTGGACGTCGTCGTCTAGGGCGCGCATATATATATTTTATTTTCTCTATATCGCCGCTGCTACTGCTGCGAACAACCTACTCTGAAAACGTCGTCACCGCCGCAGCCGAAACACGTGACGCGCGTGTTTAATTAGCCGGTATGTGTTGTTCACGTTTTTCGGGGCCTCCGTCATAGTGTAGTAGCACGGCACTTACCAGTAAAAGAGACCCGGGCGAAATGACTTATTTTACGCGCCATAAAACCGTTCGCAACCGTCGCCCGTCGTGTTATTGCCGCATATTGTTCGGGTCGTTTGATTTTCTCGTGGTTTCGGTTTCTCAAAGTCCCCGCTGCGCTCCTCGGAATACGCGTATTAATATAATATAATGCCCACGTGTGTTATTTTGTTTTTATTTTTACCGGGACCGCCGATTATTATTTTTTTTTTTCCAACGTCGGATTTGTTCGCCCCTCCGCGGCCATTAACAAACCCGTCGTCGGCGGCGTGTCGCGGTCGTCGAGACGGGCAACGATTATTACGGTGACGAGTGAGAGACGGTCCGACGACGGGGGCTGATTAAAGAAAACCGCCGCCGCCGCCGCCGCCGCCGCCGCAGTCACTGAAGTCACTGAAGTCACTGATAAATAAATCCGACGTCGTTGTTTTCTAATAAACACAGTGTTATGATTACTATGTTTTCGTACACCAAACTAATTGCCGCGCACAGAGGAGACAGGCCTAACAACGTTTTCAAATCGAAATTACCGTATCGCGGACGATATAATATAGAATAATACCACAATAATCACCGGCTTACTCGAGCCCGTATAATGATATAATTACAGTCTACACGGCGTGATTTTTGATTTTTTTTTTTTTTTTTTATCACCACGAACGGTGGTACACATTATCTACGAAGATTTCGAGTAGATTTGTTTTTTTTTTTCGTCCAGACACCATTATGCGTGCAATTGTTTAAAAACGTTTTATACAACGGCAAAATATCTTATATTTTTAGCCTACACGTCATAAACACGTCAATCTATCGCAACTATTGATTTTCATAGTAGCAACCCAGTTTTTTTCCTTCGAAATATTTCGATATCACTATTATATTATATTGCCGTGATCACCTCGCTAATATTACATTTCTGTCCAGACTATTATTATCTATAACTAGATTGACACCCCTGCGCTGTTTTCAAAAATCGATTTCGGAGTTACCCTTTCATTCTACAAGAAATACGGAGGCTCTTTTTCGTCTGATTATTTGTCCAGCGCCCCTCTAATCCGCTCGTTGCGAATCGCCGACCAGAGTCCCCTCGTCCTCCCGTCTTCTTTTCAATATATTCCTACTAATTTTAGCCGTATATATATATATATATATATATATATATATATATATATATATATACATATATTGTGTAATAAAATAAAAAAAAAATACCATTCACTACTACAATTTTAATAACGAATAACCCTACCGTCACTCACTTCACACACACACATACAAAAAAAAAAAAAAAAAGGTGTGACCGTAGACACGCCTTTCTAGCGTATTCGGCGCCACTGATGGCTGTTGTTAAATCGTATTATTTTATGAGCACCTGCGACAATTGACAGATCGAATATAGAAAAAAAAAAAATAAAAATCTCGCGTCCGTCGTCCGACCAGCTAGTCCGTGTCGTATTTGAGCGGGGTTTTCGAGTTGGCGCCGAATCAACGATATTTTGTGATTTTCATTTAAAACCGTCGACGAAAACACGGCACTATATTATTGTTATTATTATAGTATTTGTCCGCGCAGCACGTTTTTTGTGATCCGTCCAAAAAAACGGTTTTTCGGCAATTAGCGTAATAATTTATGACGACGTCTTTTATCCCGCCGCAACGCATAGGTGTATATATATATATATATATATACGCAGTAGTCTCTCGACGACAAATATTATACGCTATTACCGTGTAATAATAATCATCGTCGTCATAATATGTGTAGTATTATACGCGCGATTTTACAGTGGCGTTCAGTTCTGGTCAAGTCAAACCGTTATTTTTGGGGTAACAAGGACGCAGGCGCGTTTCTAGGGAGGTGATGGTCTTTGGTGATAAAATACCCTTACCCCCCCCCCCTATTCTCGATCGTATTTAAGCCAGAAATATATTAGGTATATACAAAATAACGTTTCGGGGTTATTCAAAATGTATTCTATTTCATATTTAGTATTATTATTGAACGTGATTAATGAAGATATCAATACATATTACTATATCGAATATTTGATAAGGGTTATGGGTTATGGTCTATACCATGATGGTGACCGATGGAAGAAGCACCAGCCGCCGTTGGACATTTGTATAGATAAACGACGTCGCGGACAACGGACGGTTTCGAAAATTCTAAAATTTGTTATGCGCTAAGGATGTGCAAACTCCCCCGCACCCACCACAAGTTATATTTAAATATAAAAATAAAACACTCCCCTTTAAAAAATCCTCCGAGCACGCCATACCAGCGTTTGCCGTTTCTGTATATCTAACGACAAACATAGGGAAAACGTGCGTTCGCAGACCGCGTGTAGAGCTCGCTTAATTTTGGAGTAAAATTAATATGAACAATTATAAGAGGGTGAGGTGTTAGGTTAGGTTAGGTTACCTATCCATTAATTGAACCATGCGTTTTTTTTTTTAATTTCTAAATAATTAACCTTCCAAAAATGTATAGTAATTGAAATACGTTGAAATAGTCGTTATATTTTTGGAATAATGGAAAAAAAAAAAAACGCATTGTCCGCGCTGCTACACAAGCTACGAAATAAGTAATGAAAAACTACGTTTTCGATATCGAGACGTTTTATTTTTTTTTTTTTTATAAATATACTCGTTAAGTCGTAAATAAACGTTCGGAGAGGGGGGCAAAGCCTTTTAGATTTTATAGCTAAATAGGTAGGCGGTGATGATGACTACTTATGGCTATTATGACCCGACCATTTTAAAACTGATTCGGCGCCACCATTCGATAATATCGTCCAGCGCTCGGTCCGACGGATTATAATCGCGCTAATCGATAATATTATTATTGTATAATTTCCTATGGCGCCAATACCGTCTCGTTCGTGATTGTCGAAAACGCACTCTTCTCCGTTATTACAAATCGAAATCGTATACAATTGCATTTATTATATATTGTTATCTATAATATATATGGATTTATAAAAAAAAAAATTAGTACATCGTGGGCGTACCGAAGGTGCCGGCACTTGCACATATAATTAACATCAAATTATACTTGTTTAAAACTCGAAATTTCAAACACATTATTGAAAAAAGAAAATAAAAATTTGTTTTACGATTGTACCAAATAGTATATATAGATTGTAAATGTAAAATTATTTTGTTCAAATTAAAATAATTTTTGAATTTAACTTAACTAAGGTATAACTAAAAATGAACTAGTTATGTATTAAGTCAATGTAAAAAAACAAGTTAGATAAATCAAAAGTACAAGTTAACTTGTATAACTGTATTTATTTTTTAACTCGTTAATCTGAGCCCATAATAATAATTTATTGGTCGACAAAAACAAAAACAAAAAAAATGAATGTAAAGCTTCCAAAATCGACACATTTTAGAATTTGGCAAAACTAATGGGAATGTACCTACGTATTAGTTTTACTATGATGTATGTTTTTTCGTCTGTAAAAAAATTTTCTACCCGATATCATACTTCGGTTGTAAAAAACATTCTGGCAGTTTTTGAGCTATTTATAGGCATTTGTAATTGTCGATTAAGTTATGTTTTTATTTGGATGTATGTGGATAATATTATTTCGGTCGAGCAGATATGCTGAAAATTTTACATCAAGTTTATCAGAGGTACCTAGAAGTAAAAAAAAAAAAAAAACCGAGCGTTATGAAGTAGTTTTATTTTATGATTGTATAAAGTGTGAATTTTGATATAAATCGTATAAATCGCATTGCGTTATTTTCCAATTTATTCGGATATAAATATATGTACACAACAAAATTCGGGACGAATAAACACGGACAATTGTAATTTATTTCGTAGTTCCCAAATCAATACGGTTTTCATTTTTAATGTATCGAAACGTTTTTAATCGGATTTCGCTCAGAATCGTTTATCGTGTATCCGTTGCGCACAAGATATAAATTAAATGCCCGTCTACGTCCTATACAAATTCCCGACTTACCGCCCACAACAGCAGCGGCCCATCCGTGGTGCGAAGTATGTCGGTATTTTTTTTTAAAACTTTTTATTCATTCGCGTGAATGCGTATCTTGTATATATATATATATATGAAAAAAAAAAAACAAAAAAAAAAAAAAAATACGCGGGGGAGGATTCGGGCGGGCGTGCGCAGCTCGTTATCGCGGCGTCGCCGGGACCGGGGGCGGGCCGTGTAATTTTACGAATTTTTCGCTTGAAAACCGGCGGCGCCGAGCCGACGATTCCGGGAGTAGGTGAAAACCGCAAAACGTGTTTCGTGTTAACGCGTGTGCACACACGACGAAATCAAAAAAAAAAAAAATAATTTGGCGGGCAGTCGTCACCATTTCTGGCGGCGGCGGCTCCACCTTAATGTTGTACCGCGTCATATCGTTAACGCGCGGTCCCTCGTATTTCCAACCCCCTCGCACGTAGTCGACATTTTTGTTTTCGTCTCGCCCTGCAGGGGTTGCCGATTTTCCCGTGTGCACAGTTCAATATTTTTAATATGACGAAAAAAAAGTATATAATATTAACAGTTTTACGTTCCCAAATACACAATAGCCTACTAATAATATGTCCTCCCTATTCTTTGTACTTAATTCGAACACATCACAAGACGATTATAATCTTTATACATTTACAAATGGAGCGGTATTTTGTGTTGTTGTTGTTGTGTTATTAATTGTCGGCACAAGGTTTTTACGAAAGAAAATTATTGGAAAATCCACCGGAAAAATCGGAAATCTGGAGGCTCTTTTTTGAAAAAACATTTATTGATTTACCGAGGAATCAAATATAGTACAAAATAAAACGGCGAGTTCGGTTACCTTGGTAAACAAAGCGTAACGCTAAATCGGTAATTCTCCTCCACAAAATAAACAAATAAAAATAGTGGTCGAGCAACGTTTTGTTTAGACTCTCGAAATTAAGTGAAGCAATTCCGATACATATATAGACCGGAAAATCCATACCATTCCAATTTCCCGTAAAATTACGCTTTTCGATTACCATAATTAAGGCACGGGGACAAACATTAAACGTTGCGAGTTTACATCTAATTGTCCAATGTTTCTATTTTGTGTTCCATGAGACACGTACAATTGTCCTATGGTCAATTGTATGTGTCTCATGCAAACGAAATCTATTTGTGCTGGCCCCAGAACGCGAGGGTGTATCCAGAAATATTTAATGCGTAAGGCCAATTGAAACATAAAATTCAAAATTTTAAATCATGTTGTCACCGTGGTCGTATTCAATTTCCTTCAGTTGTCTTTTGTTGTCAACACCGTACGACCATTTCAAAATCCACTATTTTTAGCATTGGTATGCTGTGTACCACGAAAAACGTTGAGCTGGACCCAACAGCGGCAACGGGGCAACGTGTAGTAAGAACGCATTAACCCCTTGAGTAACTTTAAAAAAAAAAATAGAAAACTTATTTTTTTTTTATTGAATTAATTTTGTCTTTTATTATCATATTACAAAAAAAATATAAAAAATGTTTTTCAAAACTCACATGCACTTAAAAAATGGTGGTTATAACATATAACCACCACGACTCTAGCGATATGAAATTATAAGTAATTATACGTATACAAATGTAATTACAAGTTTATTATTTTGTGTGAAAAGTTGTAAAGCAGTTTTGATCTGATGTTAAACACAAATGCTACATTGCATGTAGAGCATTCCCATCTGGTTCTGTTCGGCTTTTCTTTTGTGGAGCAGTTATGGCATCTACGAATAGTACAACTTTTTGGTAAGTGTGCTACATTTGCAAATCGCGTTTTCAAAGGTATGTTAGGTTTAGAAATGGTACTCCCGAAGTAGTGCCTCACGGCGTTTCTGGGAGGCAGGGGTATTGCAGGTTTAAAAAAAAAAAAAAGAAAAAAAAAAGGTTTGAAATGGTTTACTTTATCTTTTGATTGAGGTAGTTTTCCTCTTGAAGATGTAAATGGAATGCCAACTAGACTAGCAACTACTGCTAATCGGAAATCCTTCGAAGGAATTGGTTTTCCTTGACTTTTTATTTTAAATAATAAATAAGAATTAGTAACAGAAACATCTAAAAAGTGAAAGAATATTCTATGCCACCATTTTTTGCTCTTTCTATCGATTTCATAGTATGATTTCATCATATCAGCATAATCAACATACCCCATATGCTTATTGTAGTCTTTCACCAATTTAGGACATGTTAGTGTGGTCGATGATCCATCTTTTGCTTTTCTCAAGCAAGTTGTAAGTTCATCATAATTAGAGAGAAATTGAATTGAACGATTGTCTTTCCATTTGATCCATGACACATTTGTCGTTCATATTCTTCCCTCACTGTCCTCTCTTTTCATAAGTTTTTCATTAATTTGATCTATAGGGAGTCCTTTCCTATTGTCTCTCATAGTATTTATTTTGTCATTCATCGTAGATTCGCAGTGGTATATAATTATAACCACCTACAAATTCAAAAAATAATATCAAATGAATACATTTTCGGTAAAATGAATTGTATAATTATATAATATGCATACTTACAAGTATAAAAACGTTCGATGAAACTCAATTCATTAAAAAATGTAACAGTAAATGACAAAATTTTAACGAAAATTTACGAGGAAAAAATTGATTAACATTGCTAACATAATAACGGATTCGGGGAATCGGTAACGTAGTTTGGAGCGAATTTTTTTTTTTTGTTTTCGGCTATTGAGTGACCAACTGTACAGATTAATGGTGGTTTCAATAACATACCACCACTACAAATAGGGCAAAAAAAAAAATACAAAAAGGTGGTTTCAATAAGATACCACTACGACTCAACGGGTTAACACTATAACGGTGAGGTACAAGCTGACCACGGATACCGACCGATCACAGCAGAGGATTCTTATGCGCGTGTGTACCGGAAACGTCCGGAATCGCGGTTTGAGCGTGTCTGTTCCGGGCGAACGGAGGATTCGAGTCGTGGTGCTGGTGGTGGAAATGGCGGAAAATTCAAACTCGCCGCGAAAAAAATACAAAACGTCTTCGACGGACTTGTCGGCGATTCCGCAGGGGTTGGGGACGGGGCCGTCAGCTCGTACAATACCTCGACTTGCCCCCTACGCGTATATCCACCACCGTCCTCGAATACCCGATACCGATAATAAAAATACGTGTATACTTACACACTCGCACACAATAACAATATATCACGAACTCGCGATATACCTACCTAATATATATATATATATATACGACGAGTATTATTCAGGTACCATATTATTGTAAGTATATAATATAATACTGGTCCTTACCTTACGACGACGACGTGTGTGTGATTTACGAACACGAATTGTGCAGCGCGCAAAAAAACCGGTGGTGACGGCACGCACGTATATAATAATAATATATGTATATACGATATACTCGGTCTCGACGCACTCGCATACTTACAATATATATATATATATACGATCTCTTTGTGATCGGTTTTTTTTTTCTTCTTCTCCTCTCTCGGGCCGTCGCCGCCGCCGGTTCTTCGCTAATGAACCCATTAAAAAAAAAAAAAAAAAAAAAAATAATACCCATTTCTTCTCCGTCGTCGTCGTCGTCGATGAAAACGTCTTTGCGTGTTTGTTGCCGTGCAGCCAGCAGCATCAGCCCTCCTCTCTCTCGGGTTTATTATTATTTTTTTTTTTTTTATAAATTTTTTTCTCTTCTTTCTCGACCCGTAGCCAAGGCGGCGGCGACTTACTCGTATTATTATCATTATCGTTATATTATTATTATTATTATTATTATTATATTATATACAGCGACGGGTAAGTAAGTATATTGTGCGCGGAGAGTATTACCGTGTCAGCGCGAAACATGATTAATTGACTCCTCCGGTGCGTGTGCGTGTGCTGTGTACGGCGACGATTATTCCTTTTCGTAAATTAACGAGCACCGTCACCGCCGCACGCCACTCTCATTATTATTACGTATATCCGTACATATGTACGTATATATATATATTGGTAATTTTAACACCGGCACACGTATTAAATAATACGCTACGTACATACGAGTAATAATACCCTTATTTTATTTGGTGTGCAAGTGTACACCGTAACCCGGCCGATAAACCGCCACCGAGTTTACGATCCGATTTTATCGCGAATAATTATATTTTCGTACGTTGTGTGCGTTTGTTTGCAACGTACGGATTTAATTTTGTCCCTCCTCTTGAAAATTTGATATTCGTACAAGCGATAAAAATCCAGTGCCGGGCGATTAGTGAAATTTGCGGTCCGGAGCTAGTCCGTTTTCGGGGGCTCTAATTTTACCAAACAAACCATTTTCTCATACGTATTTGTTCGCGTGTGCATTTGTTTTTTTTTTTTTTTTTTATTTATATTATTCATTGTTAGTCGAACAAGAAAACATTTTCACGTCACAATGTAAATTAATACAAATTACAATTTCAACATTTTCCCGGGGGGGGGGGGGGCTATAACCTTTCTATCTTAGCTCCCCTTTTAATCCAGCTCTAGTAATAATAATATTCTTATTTCTTCATCATGTTGGGCGCTGGTCAACGGGGCGAGCCCCAAACCAAACCGTTTATTTATTACATGTAAACTGATTGGGTGAGCCTATCGTCGAGTTTATTATGTTGTAGTCAGATTATTACGCAGATTTCAAATGCAAATTTTTTGGCTATTGCATCATTTCGATTCTATTCGCAATGGGATAGCCAGAGGCCCTTTCGAAATGTCTTCGATATACATTTGTTTAAATAAGTTTTTATTTAATTTGACCAATAATAATAATATCCTATTAGGAGTAATAATTTCAAATGTTCTCCCCTCCCCTCTCCCGAAATATTTTCCTGGTTCCGCCACTGTCGCCATTCGTGTACTTCAAAAATTAAATTTTCCAATTCTTTTTCCATTTTTTTTTTTTTTTTAGTATTTTTAGTATTTTATTTTTTTATACATTTTTTAGACTTATTTTATATCTGTGAATGTGTTTAGGATCTTTTTAAAATTTCCCGTTTTTTTTTTTTTTTTTTTTTAGTATTTTCCACTATTTTGATTTTATCATCGTTTAACAAGTGAAACAAAAATTATTATCGGACATTTAATATGAATTGTTCAGTTTTCCTATACCTATTACTCAAAGTGGTTTTTAATCTATACGTGACATTTTTACTAATTATTATTTAAGTTAAGTATAATAAAGAACTAGATTTTATCTCGTATGCGGTCGTATAGGACATAAAAAACTTGTCATTTGATAAAATGTCAACAAAATTACACTTACTACCGAGTGCCAGTTTTTTACGGTTTAAAAAAAAAAAAAAACGACAACAGAAAAAAAAACCATTAGGAACCTTTTTAATCTTCGATGAAAATCTAAAAGCGAACGTCGGGCACACGTCATCTCACTTCGCTCTTGTTGGTCTGGGATTGTCCGACAGTGTTTTTTTTTAATTTTTTTTTTTATTCTATCTTTTAACGCCATGTCGACCAGAAAATTCGCTTCAATTGATAAACATCACGAGGGGCTTTTGATGAAAGATTTTTTTTATCTAGTTGGTACGTTCAGAAAGAAATTATTTAAACGTCTATTTATTTGTCATTAAATAATACAAATTGGACAAAATTACAACAATAATGAAAAAATGTATGACACGTACAGACCCGAATTGTTGAACATTGGCTGTGTGACGTCCCGAAGCCACCGATTTTCAAAGTTCAATTCCTATATCGGGACTCGTGCGGTATTGGATTTTGAACATTTTTGTCGATTTCTATAGGTTCCCTTGATTTCGTTGATTTCCAAATTTAATCGGATCTGTTATAAAAATTCGAAATACCGTGTTTTAAACGGATTTTAAAACTTACTAACAAGACGTGCGGCTATATGGAAATGCCACGACGACGATGACGGACGCCCCGGGGGAGCGGAGGGTGACCTAGGTATAATTTACGAGAGATTATTTTCGTTTCGATTATTATTTAATAAATATGAATCTCAAAACCGAAACGTTTTTAATCGGTTTTAAGACCCCGGGAAACCGTGACTCGGCGCATAAGTCCGGACGCTAATGTTCCTCTGGAACGCGAGAATACTATGTCTGGTCGTTTACAAGTGTTTCGTCGTTGCTGGGAATATGAACGGTTGTTTTTTTTTATCCTATCGGCTTTATTATAATACATTGGTATACATAGTAGTAGTAGTCACTCGACCATAGAGTTTTCGTGTCGATATTATAATATGTTTGTGCGAGAAAATGAATAATATTTAAATTTCTCCGTTTTATTGACGATTACGATTGTTTATTGATAAAATATATTTTATTCTAGAAAAACGTTCGCAGCGTAATGTTTGCCACGAGGAAAAGAACACGGCCGACACGGTTTTAATGTTATGTACGCGTTAAAAATTCGATTTGAGTACGCATCTGCAACATAATCGTAATAATCAATCGGTACCAACAGTAGCGATATATAGCGTATTTAGTAGAGCAAAAAAATAAATAAAATATATTTACGAAAAAAAAAAACCTACTTCAATAAAACACATAAACGATAAAAAAAAAAAAAAAAAAAATTGTAAATAATAATACTTTTAAGATTTTCTTTAAAAATCCATTGAAGTCGGTGCCAAATTAACAATTGGGCGTTGAAACGTTTAGTGATGTATAGTAATACAATTTTTACTTTTTACTATAGTAGTCTGACGTGGCTGTCACAGTACGCGGATTGTAAGTGTCTGATTGATCAGGTCGGTACGTACAAGAGGCGAAAGAGTAATTAATTTGTCGAGTAAGTTGAGCTATACGTGTAATAATTAATAGAGCGGTTTATTTTGCAAACGAAAACGTGTGTGTGTGTGGTAAATTAATTCGACGGGTTTCAAAGAATGTCGTAAAAGTATTAATTGTGCTATTTTAGAGCTTTTTGTGTTTTTTTTTTTTTTTTTTTATTGGAGTAGAGGTGATCTCAAACTTATACGTTCGGGAGGGGGAAAGGGGGAACGGTATCCTAAAAGACCACGATCAGGTTTTGATCAAACGTATACACGAAACCACCTAGGACCTATACTTATTTCGAAAAAAAACTATGCATGTTGAATAACACGATTTTCTCTTACGACGGGATTCGGTTGAAAAATTTCCCACCGAGGCGTAAACATTTGGATTTTTCTTCCGAATACCGTGATCGTACGCTGTGACCAGTGGCGCAACCATTGGTGTTTCGGGTGTCTGAACCCCCAATGAACCCCTCGAATGTATTTTTTTTTTTTTTCTAAAGCATATGTATACGAAAATAATTACGCCCTCGGCATTTGACAATTGCGCAGACTAACTGCGTAGATTTCTAACGATAGTGACACGCGCTTTTCGGTTTCCGGACGGCGTGTTCAGAAATAACGAGTAACGGGAGAGGGGTCGTATTTACGCGATACGCCGCGGACAGGAACATTGCGCACAATATAATATATTATACGGATAAATCAAATTGGTCGTACCCATTATTTATTATAAAATATTATGTGTAATTCGACCGGACGCGAAACGATTTCCCCGGCGAGTGGTTGCGGCGCGCCGCGTACGGTTTTCGCCGACCGCCACGCGCGGGGCAACGGTTTTTTTTCGTCACGATTACGGCGTCGTACTCACTCGGCCATTACTATTATTGTGCGCACAGTCGAGTTTCGTGCTCGCCCGCGGACGTGTACGCCGGTGCAAGCAGGGGGTACTGGGGTTTGATAACCGCCCCCCCCTCCCCCCACAATAATTTTTTTGTTTCGTTTATCGCGGTTATCGTAAAAATTAAATGCAAATATAATTATTCGACGTTAAATTCAATTAAGATGACGTGATACCGGACCCGGCCTGCGGTATGCACAACCGATTTTTTAAATGGCGATATATCACGAAATCGTATTACAATAATTGAAATGTCGACAGACACGGAAATATACGATTTTTAAAACGAGCAATCGAGTAAAGTTTTTATCATTACGCGTGTCTACTTGTCGCGTTTTTGATAAATTAAAATTTGACTAATTTATTTATAACTATTTCCACGGATCATCTGATCTAATTACAATATTACAACAATTTACACGAAATAATAATTTATTACGAAAGAAAATTCTAAAAAGCTAAACACACGAATCTAAACCACAAATAAACCAAAATAAAGAAATATAATATTAAAAAAAAAAAATCTATTCACATAGATTTCGAATTGTTTAACGGAATTAAAATTAAATAATTCAAGTTTTGCTTCATTAGCTAATGACACCGTCCTATTGATAGGAGAAGATTTTTGTAGAAATAAATTTTAAAAAAAATCACAATAGATCTGGACATGCAACCATTTATATCAGCTTTTGTTCTAATGACAAATCTTTCTAACTGTGAAACAATTGAATGAAATTTAATAAATTGAATAATAGTTGATATTGAGAATGAGGCTCGCAAGTGATATTACATTTAAAGGCCACGAGGGCCACCAGGGGTTACCTTGCCTTTGAGTTTGATAATTGATCAACGATATTCACTCTAACAATACAACCGACAGCGCAACAATAAAATAAGTTCGATAACCTATATGATATATGTCGTATGGATAAATAACTTGTTGTGACCATAAAGTCACAAATAAACCTTTCTATAAAAATTATTTACCGTGGTTCTACGGTGTACGGTTACATATAACAATGATATAATTTAATCGTCATCGGTATCACAGACATAAACCAACGCTGATTTGCCGTGTACACTCTTGCACTCAGATTTTCGTGTGAAACGTGTATGAAGAGACAAAGAGGCACAGACCCAATTCGTACGGTACGGACAAAATTGTGAAAAACTGAAAAAGATATCGTGTAATCAGTACGATAAAGTCAACGGAACCGTTTTTAATATTTATCTAACTGAAAGCCGGGTGATTTAAATTATAGAACCCATAAGTGGTTATGTATCGAATCGGTAAAAGACAATAGTCGTTTCCGCAACAGCCAATTACTATTATTATTATTGCGATCAAATATCGCGTATCGGTGCACGTTATCACAACGCATCAAGGTTCCCTATTTATAAATAACCTTATCAACATAAGGCCATAACACTCGTGTGATCCTATCGAATTCATTATAATTTGTTAAAATCGTTCCATTAGATCAACGGCTCGACGAAGGAATAAACAAACGTATACATTGTACATACTAAACAGATAACACTCCGTAGTCTGATAAAAATGTATTAGGCCGGGAGGGGGTGTAGTTTCTAGGTTTTTTTTTTTCAGGCGTATATCCATTAAAAAAATTTAGGACTACATATCACTGGCCGTATTACGTTTACTAGCTGAACCGCACGGCCCTGCCCGTGACAAAATTCACTAAGCGAAAAATGCATTGGTTTCACTATGATTGTGAGCTTTTCTTTTGTTGTATCTTTTGCTATAACATTTATAATTTTGTTAGCGGTTTAGAGTTTCTCCGTACATAATTGTTGACGTCTTATTATTTTCGTGTAGTAAAATATATCGTTTTGTGAAACGTCCGACTCCGTGATAAATCAACATAAACATCTGTCGGCGAAAGAACTTTCGGAGTCGGATATTTCGTTCCGGAAATTACACCCCCTAAACACCCAATGTCACAAACTAACAAATGTATCTTCTTTATGCGTGCAATGCGCTCTAAAACTATACAACCGATTTTGATAAGATTATGCTCATGTGTGCGATTCGGTCCAACTTAAAATATGGGATAGTTTTTATCTCGATAAGTGACCGAGCAAATACTAAATAACCGGCAAAGTGTATGTATCTAGGGACGAGAGAATGGTCAGAATTTGTCCTCGGTTGGGGGCTACCGCCGCTACTCTTCGCTATCGTATCTTCGATCCCTCATCTATTTCGAAAATCATAACGTATACGCCACTGACGGTCACGACGACGACGACGACCGCGGCCATTATTATTATTCTTGTAGAGTTTCGTGCGTGCCTCTCCCCCCCCGGGTCGTCCGGGCGCGCCGACGGACATAATAAAGTCGTAAAGCAACGATAGATCGGGATAACGTGTGCCTATATACTCGTCGTAAAATGTACAGACGACACACGTTGTCGTGTGCGGACGTCGTCGTACCTATGGCCGGGTAACAGTTTCGGAATATTATTACTTAAAACGTGTGCTCGCGCGTACAGATACGGTCTCGCCTGACAACGCCGAGGTTCACGGGCACTCGCGTGCGTCCGACTGCCGCGTGTATACAATGGCTTTTGTGTGACATTTTTTTTTTTTTTTTTGTTTTTTTTTTATATCACATACCGTATTATACACGTATCTGACCTCCGTCACTGCCGTAGCTCCCTCTCGCTCACTCACTCTCTCTCTCTCTCTCTCTCTCTCACCCTCTCTCTTCTCTTTCTCCCGTCAGGAATCTACGGTATAATAGGATAGGGAATAAGGAAACAAAAAAATAAAAAAAGGGCTCCCGGGTACGGCGTGTAGACGACGGTGACGACGCGATGAGTCGGTTTCTCGACGACGACGACCGGTGCCTCGCGCTGACGGATACAAAAGAACGCGCGTATTATAATAATGTAAAACTCGGTTGTTCGGTCGTTCACGCCGCCGCCGCCGCCGATGATTATTATTATTGTTGTTTCGGGACGTTGTAACGCTTTTACAAAAAAAAAAAAAAAACTACTTGTCAACTCGTCAAGTATACGCAGATAGAGATAGATAGATATATAGATGGATAGAGTGTGTGTGAGAGAAAGCGACAACAAAACGAATGCGCGGGGGAAAAAACCGACGGTAAAAACGCTCCTCTTTTTATTATACCGTATGCCTCCTGCCTACATAATATTATAACCATCGTCTAGTCGTCTTGCCGGGGATAATAAAGTAATAATTATTGTCGTTGATTGTTAAAAGTGTCGTCCCGGAGACCGTATTATTATTATTATAATGTGTACGACGGGTCCGGACCGGACCGTGAAATCGACCGACAGACGACGCGACGGTGTGTAATGCGCGCGCGCGCGCGCGCGGTCATTTTCTCGGCCCGTCGTCGTGTCTTCGGACAAGACGGCTTCATAGAATACCGCACCGGACACGGCCCGTATCCGTGTTACACAACGACGGCGATAATATTCTTCACAATAACACAATATCACAATTGTTGCTGGTATATTTATTGAAAAAAAAAAAAAAAAAAAAAAACACAAAAAGAATAATGTAACCGTGGCGGATGTAACTGCAAAGTGAAGTCGAGTAAAGTGGAATCGGCCGGGGAGAGATACTGCCAGTGTTTGGGCGATCGAAAAAGCCACGACTAAAGGGTAATCGGAAAACCGTATAAAACAGTTACGAGGCCAACTAGACGACGTACGACGAATTTACTGGAAGGGCCCGAGTGTTGAGCATTAATTAAAATAGATGGAATAATATACAAATGGTGGAATTATTTGGCAGAAATAAGAATTCTATGTTGGATAGGATTAGTAAGGCTGATGAATAGTAAGATAAAAGATAAGAAAAAATAGGCGTTCGAGAGATTAGGATGAAACTATAGGTGACATTCGTCAAGATAGGTGAATTAAGTGCATTCGATTATAGGCCAATGAAAATGTGGCTAGAGTTTAAGACGAGAAGATGTGGCGTCGTAGAAGACGAATTATATTATAAAATATTATGATATTTGTTGTGTAGACGACGGGCTCGGAAATGTTGAATTTGACGTGATAAATACTGAGGTATACGTAATCAATAAGCTATATACGAAATGAACGATGATTTTTTCGTAATTTTTACGAACAGCGAACCGCAATCCGGTGATCTGCCGTATGGGCCATCGAGTATAAAACGAAAGAAAAAGAAACTTGCGATGTTTTCATTGATTTATTATATACTATTGTTGTACTGTACAAGGAAAAGCATCTTCGTTCGTTTGATTTTCGAGCGTTTCGGTGCGAACAAAACGTCCTTTCCATTCCTCGACAGTAAAACGAACCGGATAGGTTTTTGAAAATATCTTATACATTGTCGCGACGAATCCTTCTGCTTCGTTCGGTCCGTACCCGTGTTTTTACGACTCTACATTTCTTCGTCTCGTTAACAATTGTCGACCGCGTCGTAAAAAGAAAAAAGAAAGAAAAAAAAAAAATCAAAAACCACGCTAACGAGCGCGATAATGTATTATTGGGGTCGAATTTTAAGAATCCTCTGCCCCGGTGATGGTCACCGCGGCGGCGGCGGCGGCGGTGGCGGCGACACCACAGTCCCAGACGCGCGGACGGAGGGACCCGCACTTTCCGATTCACGCGATTCCGTGTATTTGTCCTTAACTCAAAAGAGACGACGGAATTTTTATTTCGTTGCTCTGCGGGTATTGTATACAGGGTGCGTCAAAGACTCTATATATATAATAATAATAATAATAATAATATACGACGACGTATGGGCATATTATATTATACTATAGAAGAAGAGGTACACGCACATTGTGCGTGCGGCGGTATTACACCGGCCTGTCGGATACCGTACGGTACCGGCGGCGGAGGGAGGGTGTAATATATCGAATATTTCTGTTTTTATATATATTTTTTTTTTTCGCTTTCGGATCGTATTTTACAAAATCGTCGGTTCGCGCCCTGTCGCCCCGGCATCCTCTAGCCGACGGCCGCGGGGCACCTGCTCCTGAAATATAATTTATATATACACACCTATACACGTAGGTTATGTATTCGATATCGCACCTGTCGGTATTACCGGTAGGCACCAATAATACGCGTATATAACATAATAATATTATAGTGCCGGGGTATATGGCGAATCGCCCGGTCATCCCGCGCGCCCGACGGGAGACCGTCCACATAACGTTATAAAAACGATTGTGTAAAAGTGTCGGCGGGAATGTCGTGGCCGCGCGGTACGACAAAAGGCCCGCCGCCGCGGCGGTTCCTCCCCAACGGAATATTTTCATTTTTCTTCTTTTTTTTCTCCTCTTTTCCGTTTCTACGCCTCTCGAATCCCGTCCCGAATGGATTCGCCGCGTTTTCGTTGCGCAAACATCGCACGGGAGCTCGTAATAATAATAATAATAATAGTATTATAATAGTATTATAATAAATAGCATACGGCCGTTACGGTGTCGTTATTGTCGCCCGTTTATCGTATAATATTATTTTGGTTATGTTATTGTCGCGTACGTGCGCTCGCGAAAATTCGTCGCGGACGGCCCCGTTGTTGTGTAATGCGTAAAAACGTTTACCTCTTTCAGTTAGTTAAACGCTCGGTACTCGTGCCCGGACGCCCGCGGACGAAAAAAAAAAAATAAAAAATTGGGGAATAAAAAAAAAAAAAATAACGCTTAATATATACGTACACGGTTGCTGTCGTTGTACCGCGGCATATAATAGCAATAATAATAATAATAATAATATCGCGATTATTGCGTGTATACGCGTGTGCGTAATGTACGGGTTTTTTTTTTTTATGAAATAATATGAGGTAAATACCGCGTAAAAACGACCCACGCGACGCGGGGAAAAAAAAAAAAACAAAACACGTGCCTTTCCATATACGTACGGTACAATAATAATACGCGCGCACTATTCCGCCAATTTCCGATACGCTCGTCCCGACAGACGATTTATTCGACCGATGTGCTGCGCGCACGTTTTTTTTTATTATTATTATTTTTTTTTATTTTGTTCGAAAATATACGAAATCCCGTGGGCGAGCGTAATGCGACGGACGAACGCATGTCGAGAAACGATCGCGGCGTTTCGCGCGGATGTCATCCGGTCGCGGACGCAACAATATTTTTTTTTAAAAACGTTTTTTTCACTCAATTATAGCGCCCCGTTTCGGACGATAAGCCGAAACTCTATTAATCGCGCGCGTGTTCCGATTGACAAATGCACACCGCACTATTTCGTAAGACTACCGAGTCTATAACCAGTGGTCTTCGGCCTTTTTCACTCGTCATCCATTTTTTTCTAACATACTTTTTTCGCGTCCCGCCGTTAGCTTTGTTAGCCGTGAAAATTAAAAAAAAACAAACAAACAAACAAAAAGCTAAAATTGTTGAATTACTAAATAAATACAAATTTAAATGTTCGTAGGTAGTATTTAGTTATTATTATTGGTAATGGTACAAACGAATGCGATATTTGACTGTTTTCACATAATAAACTCGATTTTAAACAGTACAATCCGGCTTGAAGTCTATTTCCTTTTAACATTTTCTACGGTTTACTCGTAATTTATTATATTCGATGTTGTAGCACGTACAATTTTTTACACTGTATTCCATTTATTCGTTACGTTTGCTAAGTAAAATTTTTATACCTAGTTATAGTTTTATAATCTTAATTTTTTTTGAATTTTAAAAAGAACCTCGCCGGACCAATTAATGATTATAAAGCACACGTGACCCAAAACTTGGTCGCGACCCACCGGTTCAAGTGTTAATAGTGGTCTATACTATAGTATTGTTTAAAAACGTATAATTTTTATATTCTGTCGTTGGGAAAGATAATGATAATCATTTATGGTTCCTATAATAAAACAAACAATTACTTTTTCATTCGCTCAATACTGCGTTTCAAAGGGATTTACTATCTGACGGTAAACCAGGCTCTGTTTTTAGTGAATACCGACACAAAATGTGTAGTCCGAAATTGTACTAATAAATATGTTCTTTTGCGTAAAAATTGTAAATGCAGTTATTAATTATGATTATCGACAAACTACAAAGAATAAATCGATAGAATGTTATCATAATGGTAAACATTTGGTACGGTAATTTACGATATTTTTGCATTTTTCTATTGTACGGTAAAATTCCACTATTGTTATGTTTTTTTATTATTTAAATAATTTTAGGCGATCGGTTTTTTATTTTTATTTTAACGGTATGGAACTAGTATAAAGGGGTGTGGGAGTACGTCTCTGTATCATCTCAATAAATGCCAAAAAAAAAAAAAAAAAAATGTGTAGTTATATTAAAAACAAATTTTTATTTTGAAAAATAGGAGCTGTGGTATACGTGAAAATTCGTAAAACTTGTATAGATATATGCAGCCCACACGGGTGGTTTAGGGATAAAAAAAAAAACGTTGAGGAATCGCCGGTTAAGTGAAATAGGTTAGATAAAAACCGAGAATCTTTTGATCGAAAAAGACGTTCGAACCGTATTGTATTTATACGAACGAAACAAAAATAATAATATAAAGATCGGGCAGGAATTTGTATTTGTAGTTTTTCTTTTTGTTGTTAAAATAAACTATTGTATCGAAACGGTACGGTTCATTAGATATTTTACGGACGGACATGAAAAGAATAACGTCAGACCGGACAAATAATACATTTGATATAAATTATATTATATAGTACGGAATCATCGGACCGGAAAACATAACCCGACAAAGTAGGCGTATTAGTAATATTCTTAGTGGACTTCCGGTAAATATTAGTTTTGAAAACGCTTTGATTTAGATAACGGGGGGGGGGAATAAATAAATAAAATAAAAAATCACGACGATTATTTATTTTTTGCGTGTACACTCATTTTATATATATATACATATATGTTCATAAAAAAATGTACGCGTATAAATCTCGATTTAAAATGTGTTCGGAATTGTATTGTAAATTTTGTGATTTATGCGATGCCCGAACGATTGCAAATCGTTAGACGATTAAATATAATTATACAATTTAAAATTCAAATAAAATTTGAATATTTTATTACTTTCGATATAGTGACTTATTTCGCTACAAGTCGTACGGCACCTATAGGAAATACGTTTATACGAATTTACATAATTTTCCAGAATTACCATAATATTTTTATTATTGAAAATAAGATTTACATGGTTGCTAATAGAACGCATCGTGCGGTTGTATACATTATGTATTTATAAATTTATTCACGAAAAACGATCGTTTGAATTTCTTTTCGTCTTACCTTTTAGGTAATATATTTTTTATTTTTTTACAGTGATGATTAACTATGGAAAAAAAAAAACAAAGACGATCGTGATTCATTGATACAACAATTTAATTATTTGTACGCGAAATAAATATTATTGCACCACTACTCAAAATATTCTAAACTATAAATAACAAAAGCGTCCGAAACACAACTTAAAACGATTTCGTGTTACCTTTAAGTATTTACGAATTAATTTCCATATATTCGTGCCGTTTGTGATTTATCTTGAAACAGTTGAAAATAATAATATTAGAATCAGTCAGTCTTATTCGTATTTTCTAGTAATTGAAAAAAAAAAAACACAACACACAATTAAAAATATTCTCTTGTACTATAAAGAATAGAGACGACATTTCGCAGTGTACACTACAGAGTTACGTTTTGGCCTTTTTATTCTAAAAACACACTTGTACACTAGAATTATACATTGCAATAATATTCTTCTCGACGACTGTTGTGTACGCAAAAATAATATAAACCTAATAATGTTCAGACTTTGATTAAATCCTTTATTTTTAATGTGTATAGAATACGTACTACGAATTGTATTCCGATTATGTATTCGAATACCAAACAACAATAGTATAGATTCAAAATGTTCCGAATACTTAACGGAAAACATTTTGAATATTTATTAGGAATACAATTAATTTAAGGTAATGTTGGACGACTATAGGAAACTTAAGTTAAAGTCTACTTAACTAAGTAGAAGAAGTTAAGTAAAGTAATCAGTGGCACATTTAGTGGGGGAGGGATACTAGGATAGATGCCTCGGGCGCCGAATTTTAGGAGCGGGTAATATCAAAATTTGTTTGTTTTTTTTCTTAATGAAAGAGACAACGACACCGTGTAGAAAATCGATTTACGAAACAACAACAAAAAATCAATTCTATTTCCTCTGACGGATATAAAGATTATAAACGGTATAAAAAAAAAAAAAAATGTATTGTGTAACTCTTAGTTACAATAACTCTCCGTGCACAAATAAAAATTAATATTAATTGTAAACTAAATATATGCGAAATGAACGAAAAGTTGGTAAAAAGGAAAAGAAGGGGACAAAACAAATACGAATAAATGCAATTTTCGAAAAATAAAATCTAGAAAATAAAATCAGTTCCTATAGGTGATTTATTTGGAGAAAAAAAAATACTCATTAATAGTTTGTTTATACTAAAATACTAAACTGCACAACAAACACTTTCAAACGGTAAAAATTACTTTACAATATTTTATTTATCATGGTCCAGCGACTCTCTATTAACTTATTGAGTAAAAATTAAATCGTTTCCGTATCATCTCAATAAAACCTCCCCCAAAAGTGTTCAGTATGAATTTTTATATAAAATAAAATAGTGTTTGCTATACGACTTTTTTTTCTACGGGGCAGGCTGCAACGACGGATAAACGGATTACACAAACGTGTATGTTTAAAGCGATAAATCGTTTTGTCTGTTAACACCGGGGTTTTCGAATAACCGATAAAAACCGTTTGTATAATAATAATATTATTTTCGAAGAATATCGTTTTACATATCTCGGCCGTTTGAGTACACAATAATGTTATAGTGCACGTACATAATATTATAGTGACACCTGTATATAATAATAATAATAATAATAATTTATCAGTAGCCGGCCGTTGCCGGCTTTGTCAGGTAATTTTATTGTCGTCGTCAGCAGCAAAAGAATTTTTCGCCGCGTTTCGACGGGTTGTAAAAACGAAAACGAACCGCGCGCGCCTGCCTACACACGAAATTAAATTCAGACGTCGTCGTTGATAGAAAAAAAAAAACCTGGTGTAAATGTTTATTTCTCTCTCTCTCTCTCTCTCTTTCGTTGCTTTCGTGTCGTCCAGACGATAATCTGTGTATAAATTGTCATCGAGCATAATTTACAACATAATATTTTATTTACGAACGTTCGAAACGTCAGCGTTTTCCCAATCCGTGCGAGCACAACAACGCGGGTGTGTGTATTATTACTGAGGGCTACTCGTGTATTCTCTCGCATAATATACGCGGCTTCGGTACGGCGTAATAAATTTAAAAATAAAAAATTAACAATTCGATTTTAAATTATTCAACAGTTTATCGACGGGACCGTTGAAACCGCGGTAGAGGTATAATATTATAATATACGCGTCGACGAAACGGCAAAAAAAAAAAAAAAAAAAAATCAACAGAAGAAACCGATTAAAACGTAACGTGTGGTGTAATATTACAATTTCGTAGGGGGTGGCTAATGGAGGTAGAGAGGAAACAATTATGATTCGAGTATACCGCGGATTCGGGTTTACCGCGGTCGTGGTATACATAAATCGTGTAACCGTCGTCGGACCGCGCTCGTGTATACGACACCTACGCGCAAACACGTCATCGGCGTCGTACACGTAAAACGAATCGTGACTCTATGGATTTCCGATAGATCCGTGAGAACACCGTACGAGGATTTCGTGTTCTCGAGCAGCGAAATAAATCGCGCCCGCATAAATCGACCAAAAACCGGACGTACCATTCGCTCGGTCGGTAGGCCACCGTTGTTGTTTGGTGGCAGGATAATTAAGTTTATGCGCACAACGCAACGGTATGCATCGTTGTAATCAAAAAACGATTCCGAACGGAACTCGGTAAACTGCTAAGGTTATCTGTATGTCCGACAAATACAGAAATCGACATAAAACATAAAACTAAATATATTTTTTTTTGATTTTCAGAACAACCGTTGGGCGCCGAGGAACATTTTCCAAATAATGTACCATTTCGCATCACTTAGAGTACCGCGTTGAAAAATCTGAGCGTTTTATTTATCGAGAATAAAAATTTACATTTTAATATAACCAATAACTTAGCGCTCATAGTCTAAAAAATAACTATCTAAAATAACTCCTAATCCAATTCAACCAAACATTTCGCGGGTCTCTAGGTCTCTATGATTTCCCGAGTTATATTTTTTTTAGAATAGGCAAGTATTTCCGAATTTTAGACACTTTCGTGAAAAGTAGATGGGAATTTCAAAAATCGACCGGAGCCAAAACGCTAGATAATATATATACGAGAATGCGCCTATGAAATTATTATTAATTCGTGAATTCGGCGGGGTCGGGGTGGAGCTAATCTACCGGTCTGAAATTAGTCCAGGGAAATAATAATAATAATAAAAATCAAAAAAAAAAAAAAAGCACGAAAAATCCGCAACGAACGAGCAATACACGACGGGGAATTCCTCGGTCCGCTCGGGATCTGGGAAAATAAAAATTCTACACGTCATTCGGGATTATTTCGAGTACCGCGGCGGAACCGTTTGTTAAAGATCGCGTCGACGATCCCCAATAACGGCCGCGGCCGCGTGATGTGATGGTTATATCATATTGTATTATTATTATTTTTTTATATATATATTATATTGTCTCTCTGTCGGGCAGGTATGCCTAACACGATGCGATGCGGTATTATAACGTAACGTTAATATAATTTTCGGGTTTCCTATCTCTATTGTAAAGCGTCGACGCGTGATTAAATTCTAACACTCTCGACGCGTTTAAAAACGTATATACGTACGTATAGTCTACCCCTCCTCCCGCCACCACCGCCCCGAGGCTTGTGGAGATGTCAGCGGCACACCGTGGGTCTTTATAGCATACGAACGCGTATCGATGTGGTAACAAAACCGATATATAATAAATATAAAATATATATATATATATATATACGAGGGTTGAATGCCTTTGACCGGGTAGGTATAATACCCGGGTGTACATGAGTGTTATGACGATGACGGGGCAACGTTTTTATTAACGAATTATTAACGGGGCGAGCGTTACGAAACGGATGCCCGCGGGCAACGCACACGCACTATAATAATTATATTTATATATGTCGTAAATAACGATTTATTACCAAATCCATCGCGGGATTACGCACGTCGTTTGTACGTGTGTGTTTATTATGATAATATTATAACGCGCGGTGTTATATCGTTTACCGTACTTTAAAAAAGAAAAGGAAAAAAAAAATACGTAAAATACACCGGGCGTATAACTGTCGTCGAGCAATCGACGGAATTATCGTTCTTTACGAGCTCAGATACCGGGCTTTTCGCCATGAAAATACAAACGACTCTCGATAACTCGAAATTCGGACGACCGAGCTGAAAATTCGATTTATGGAGGTTTACGTTTTAGCGTAAAGAGAGTTCGAATTATCTAGGGGAAAAACAAATAATTCGAATTAAAGAGAGTTCAACATTTTCATTCCATACATACATATCATTTATTTTTATTGCAGGTAGATATAGACAATTTCAATATATTTATTTTTAAAAATCAGTTATTTACACAGTTTTTTAGATACACGTTTGGCCACAATCTATAGTCCATAGGATACATAGGATTCGTGTTATCTAAAGTATTAATGGCATTGCATTTTTCTTCATCCATTTCTGATTGCTCGAAGAATTACGCAATCCTATTATGAACGATTCGGCTTCTTTTGACGATACGATAGAAAACCTGTACCTCTTCTTCCTCGTCATCATCAGAACCTTGGTTATTGATCGTATTCTGTATTATCTCATTGTCAGAAAAAGTACCACAAGTGGAAACGTTATCATCGAAATAAACAAATTCTTCAAGTGATATAGAAACCCCTCAAGTCTGTTAAGTGTACTTAGCACATACGAACTTTAAGGCGCCTCACCTTGAATTGCAACTTATTCGCCAATTATTCATCCTTAATAAAATCGCAAGTTTTGAAACAATTCGCGATAGTTTGTGCACTCACATTTTTATTTTTATTTTTGAAACAACGTGGTTTGCTAAATTTTCCGATCATTAAATGTTGAAGTTTTTGGGAGCCATCCATATCCACAGTCAACATCACTGTTATCCTTTCTTTACTATTTTTACCAACATGACATTTTTCGTTCTTAATTGTCAAAGAAACCTTGTAAAGCGATATGATAATTTGGGCGGCGCGTGTGTAGATATCAGAAGGATTAATTGGATTTCACACACCACGGGACCCAGAGGACGGCCAAGATAAAGGTACAGAGTATAGGAAGGCTATAATATAAGGTTACCGGGAGTCAGGAATGTGGAAGAAGCTGCGAAACCCACCGAAAAATGTCTAAAAGGTAATAAAAATACGTTTATCCTTAATCGTGCCGATTTAGAATTCACCGATAAATAGGTATTAGGCACCGTTCTTCTCTGTCCCAGTTTGTTTCTTCAAGTTGCCGGTGTAACATTTAATATTACAATGTAATTTGGTAAATTCCCACGACGGTTCAATTGTCCGAGTGTGGGCTCGAGGTTGTGGGTGAATAAGATACCGTTGACGGTTAACTGTTTCGTGTTTGAACGTTTCAAATTGAAATCATAATCTTGGAGACGTGAATATACGCGCTCGTCGCACTAACCAACTTCTACGTCCGCTCGGAGTACGAGAATAAAAGCGTTTGTTTATCTTATTTTTGTAAATCGTTATTCTGAGATACCACTGTTGTTAGGCCACCAACACAACCCGAAAACGAGATCGTATAACAGGCGGTCGGTCATATATTAAAAAGTAAAAACTATTCGGGTCCCATAGGTCACATAATTATTATAGGCCCACACGTTGGACCGGTCCCGAAGCTGAAAATGATAGGCAGGAATGGAGGCCAGTGGTTTGTTGCCTTTATGGCCTGCATCCAAGCTATCAACAACAACAACAACAACAATAACAACAACAACAATCAGACATGCGTTTTTTCTCGTACACAAACGTTATAAAACAGACCGTTATTTTTGTCAAAAACGAGTAAACAGTTTTCGGGTAAACAATATGAAACAATCCTGAATTCTTGGTATGTCCATCAAAACTATTTATAAAAGTCCTAAATTAGAAAAAAAAAAAATTTAATAGCCACTTATCACAAATCCTTTTTGTAAATTACATGATAAATAAAACAAAAATTATTATTTACTCGTCGGCGATATTTTACTGAATAGAATGAAGTATAAAAAAAAAAAAACTGTTATACACTATACTACTGGTGTTTTTTGAAAAACTAAAAAAAACAGCTCAGTTGTAAAATGTAACGTGCTTTGTGAGCTAATTTTTATTTTTTTTTTGGGGGGGGAGAGGGTAAATGTTTCTTTTCGTGGTTTTTAAGCGTATTAAAAATCACAATCCTACATAAAAATATATACATTGTACACACCGCAGAGTCGTCGGAATCGGGAAGAATGCAGGGCGAAAAAAAAATCAACGCTAATATACAAACAGACGAACCTCACGGACGCAAGAAAACCCATCGCGGCGCACACGGAAAATAATCGACCAAACGGTCGCGCTGGGTTTTACACAAATACCATCTAATCTCATTATCATATACGCGCACGAAATTAGTATTTTAACGGGATTACGACCGTAATTACGGTAATGCGTGTTGGGAGTAGTAGACAAAAAAAAAAAAAAAAAAAAAAAAAAATCGTCGTATCATCGCATCGTGTATAATAAACACCGCCGCGGACGGGAAGGGGCGAAAAAATCAAAAAAAAAATCGTAAAGATTAAGACCGCTGCGCTGTGGTCGGGATAGGTGATGGACGGCGGTGGCCGGTAATAAGGGAACCGATTTAAGTATAATAACATACGAAATACGACACGAAACCGCACAATTATCGCGCGGGGGGGGGCGGCGGAGGGGAGGAGAAACAGAAGAAGAAAAAACAAAAAAAAAAAAAAAAACAGTACGTCATCGCGACGGCGCGGCGCGGCGTTGTACGACAGTAAATTAATGGGAATTAAAGGATCCGGTGGCGGGAAGGAGGTGGAGTCGGGATATTATTGTGGGCTCGAGGTATTATAACGTGTACGTATGTCACATTTTTTTTTTTTTTTCGTTTTGTTTTTTATTATTATTATTATTATTATTATTTTTTTTCGGTACAATTAAGTATTCACCGCAGCTCGCGGGGTTCCTCCGGTCTCGTATAAATCGTGTTTTATACACGCGCGCGCCCGTACACACACACACACACACGCGCGCTCATATTATTATATATTATTTTATTCGCCGCTGCCAACGCGTATTAACATGTCCACGAAAAAATATATATATAATATAATGTGTGACGTGTGTGTGTGTGTGTGTGTGTACTTTTTATTTTGTATATTATTATTATTATTATTATATAGACGTGAAATAACCAGTTTTGGAAATATAGCGCCTTCCGGAGCCGAGGTTTCTCTCGCTCGTTCTCTCTCTCTCTCTCTGTCTGTTTTTCTGTGTATAGGTACGCCGCCGCCGCCGCCGCACCCGTCCCCGACCGCCGCCGCCGCCGCTACACTGCCGCCGCTTAGCCGATCGTCCACCGGCCGAGAGAGAGATACCGAAAAGAGATTATAATATTATTATTCGTATTGTATATTATAAGGCCTCGCGGAGGAGGAGGCGTTCGGTCGGTCAGCCGGGTTATTTTTATTATTATTTTATTATTATTTTTTTTTTTTTTTTCCCTCTACGGCCGCGTTTTATATTATAATATTATAATATATTTTAATGGTTCTATCTGTCGATTTATCTGGTTTGCTCCTTGTACGCGCCACACACTATATATATATATATATATATATCTGTGTATCCGTGTATTATACTGTACATCAGCTCTTGTCCCGCTGTTTTCCCCCCGGAGTATATCTCAACTCTTATAAAACGTCCACGTATTATAAATTTCTCGGACAAGGGCGAGGCCGCCGCGGCCGTCTGGAGGCAATAAGTTTCCTACGAAACAGGACTTCTCGTCCGCCGTCGTCGTGTGCGTGCGCGCGTGCGTTTGTGTGTACGCCAGTTGCGTTGTACCTTGTATATTATACACCGCCGCCGCCGCCGCCGCCGACAAGAGAGCTCCGTGTGCAGCAAAGACAATCCGATATAACAATATTATAATAATATCGTGTCGTGAGTAGGTATTTTATTTTCGAGCGCCCGTTTCGATTTATGTATACGATGATATAGGCATCACGTCCGTATCTCCGATCTCCCCGGAATACCTATATTATCCGTGACGTCGGCCGTTTAACTCTGCCCCGTGCCCCGTATCGTTATATTTTCCCCAACGCGCACGAACGCTCCGCGTACTCGCCGTCGTTTTTCCGGAATTCCAACGTGTATAACCTCATCAATAATATATTATTATTATTATTATTATTATTTATCCGTCCGGTCATTCGGCGGTAGGTCGACTTTATTAAACCACCGTTCGCCGTTAAGCCGTTTAAGACTTTAGAAAAAAAATAAAATAATAATAAAATTCACTATCACTGCCATGCGCAGACTACAATTTTAGGTCGACCCCAAGACGATCAATGCCCTAGTGCGTGGACTATGTGCCCTTGAACATTTTCTTTTTGTAATATATCAACAGTAATAGGGTTTCGTTAATTTATAATTTCAAACTATATTTTCGGTCTTATCCCTTCAATCAGCGCGTGTACATACAAATAATGATTTGCGAGAAATTTCGGGTCAATTAGAGATAAGGTTAACCCGTGCTCGAGCTTGTTACATTGTTTAAAGTGTATCATACCGATTACCGGTGGTAATTTACTTGAAATATTTTCGAAACTTCCAACATTTCTTCGGTTAGAAAAACTACTCCGAATTGATCGCAACGTACCTTAAAATATGCACGTTTTTCACCTAGGTGTTATTTTATTTGAAAACGTTTCGCAACAGTTTTTCTAAAAATTAAAAAAAAAAACCTCACAACGATGTGATGATTTTTGGGTTACTTCATAATAAATAAATACCGGTTTACCGATGCTCACCCAGAATTGTTTTTCGATTGCAATGATTTCAGTATATAAACTAAATTACCCTACGTCCTAGAGAGATATTTAAAATATGTTTAATATTGTTAATGTCCTTAACATATTTCGGTGCACGCCTGTTCTCACCATCGATATATCATTTTTTAAATTTAAATATACATTATTTGAACAGGTATAATAATATAATAGTCGCCGGTTAATGTAAACCTACACCTAACACTGTCGGAAGCCGTCGTATATTATAACGACGTGCCGTGTTAAAAAATTGTTAAATAATGTTTTATTGTCTTACGTCGTCGTCGTGATATTGAACAGCCCTACGCACAATTTACCGTTTCCTCGATCGTCGCCTGTGACATTTTTAGTTTTAATCGAAAAAAACGCGTAGGATTTTCCGAGAAGGTTATATAGACGTGTACGATGTAAAAAAAAAATAAACCAAAAAAAAAAATCACACGTCGTCGTCGTCTTAATGACTATATCGGATATGCTCTCCCGAAAAAAAAACCCTCTCTGCCCTCGCCAAAGACAAAATGTACACGTCTATATAAATGTGTACATACTTTAACGCAATCATTTTGTAGACCCGACCGGCGATCCTTTCGCGACTGGGTGCGGCTTTTTCGTGTAACCCGATCGTGTTCTGGTTCGGAAATACCAACAACATAATAATATACCCACGTGACGTGTACAATAATATACATATTACACTGTACGTATTATAATACGAATCGCAGTCGTTTTTTTTTTTTTTTTATAATATTATAATTATATGTAACGGTCAATATATGAAATGTGCACGATGCCCTACAAAATTGTTCAACGCCAAAAATGTGTCCTTAAATTGTCCGGACATTGCGTATACAGTTGTTGTCTTTGGGAAAAAAGTAGACGAAATCGCCGACTATACAACAAGTTCAAGTAAATAATATCAGGTCCGTATATATGTACGACAGTATTAACGTCGAAAAATCGTCGAGTGCACTACTTTTATTGCGTTAACCGATCTGATAAATCTAATTTCGAGTCGTCTCCTTTTGTCTAAAGCAGTGTTTCTTAACCTGTGTTCCGCGAAAGTTCTTTTATCAAAATAGTATTTTAGTCCATTGCTAATGTTGCCGTTTATCGCCATATTTTGTGTACTCATCTTTTTAAAGATAATTTTTATAGGGGTTCCGCGTAAAAAAATATTATTGTTGGGTGTTCCGCGATATAAAAAAAAAAAAAAGGTTAAGAAACACTAGTCTAAACGCCCGTGTCGTTGTGCAGCCGCGTAGCTAATGTTTTTTTTTTTTAAATTAAGGATGTTGTAATTTTATATTTAAATAAAACTAGTGGCGATGGGGGGGTGGGGTCAGATATCCTTATCACTTAACAAGTTGTGGAATTTTCGTGACGGTCCGCTACGTCGTTTATCGATGAAAATGTTCAAAAGCAGCTAGTGCTTCCATACAGGTTACCATCACGGTGTATGGTAGGTATAGAAGATAATCATTATCAAGTATTTGATATAGAAATATTTTATATTAATATCAAATATGAAATAGGATCATCGTTAACTACACATTTTATAAAAACTCCGAAACATTATTTAGTATATATACCTAATATATTTCTGGCTTAAATACCGTCGGTGGGGCAGGGTGTATTTATACTCAAAACATCTCCCTAGCTACGCGCCTATTGTAGTCAAAGCCAAATATACCGATCCTTGGCCGATTTCCTTTAGCGTTTTATAATTCGTATAACTATAAAGTCTGTGCGACATAACGCTTTGGAGGATAGATGTTCTAGGTCTTTGTCTAGTTCTCTTGCAACTCTCGCCTAAAACCTTGTCTTTAATGACGGTGTTTGAAAAACGTTATGTCGTATCGGGTGTCCAAATATATTTGATTTCCATGGATTCATGGTTTCGTTCTTCATTTACTTTAGCTCGTATCTGTTCAGTATTTGTCTTTCTAGCCGTCCAGATTGTAATTCTGGAATTTTATAATTCCACGTTTCTGCTGCTTCGCTATGGTGCGTGCTTCACACTCGTACGTAAGTCGCTCTGTACAAACGTCTTTAAGAACCTTTTTCTCGTGGTTGTTGACAGGCAAAACGATTTCGAGTGACCAACGATTATTAATTATCGAACATTCTGAAAATAAAATTATTAAAAACTACATTTTGAAAATGTATTCATTTTAACATAGACAAACCAAGTATTACGGTAATTTGTATTCAAATGATTTGATTTTTTTTTTTTTTTTTGGGGGGGGGGGGGCGGAAAGTTAAAAATCACTAGGCCATCTCTTAACAGGTCGATACGTGACGTTTGACGATTTTATTGTATGGATTCTCGAACGATTCGTTATACCGAACATTATATTGTATAATATTGGATCAATCATTGCCAAATTAACTGGCGGACGACACTGGCCTGTGTGACGGGACATTGTACAGGAGAATATTTATATTTTCGTCGGTATGATTATTTGGCTGTCGCTTCACCCTTCTCTCGAGCATTGTGTAGAAAAATCCAAAACGTTTATCCGTGTAGTATTAAAAAAAAAAAAAAAAACCATTCAAGTGACATTGGACAATGGTTAACGTCGGTATTTGGTCTACTCAAAACCTGAAACCGTCGCAATTGCTGCGGAATTAGGAATTTCACGAACATTAAATGTACTCACAATTAAAATAATATATTTTGCATGCGATTATCTTTTATTGGCACACATATTTTGCGAGAACGCGAAGTTTTTGGAAATAAAGTATAACCTATACCACAAGTAGTTACTAAAGGTTTTGTAACTGTCAGTTGTAGTTTTTTAAATATAATTTTGTAGGTTAGGTAACTGTATTATTTACTGTCTAGCTTTGATCTTCAAGTACAATTTCAATTATTGTTATAACATAAAATACTTTTGGAAAACATATTTTGTAAAAAAAAAAAAAAAAACGAAAACTTTATCTAATTCTGTTTCTTCTGTGTGCAAATGTGATTATGTTTCGGTAGTTTAATTATAACGAAATAATTTATTAAAACGCCGCGTCACGGTCGGATGGTTTTAATAAAAATGTAATTGCTAGGCGTGAAGTTAGCGGTACAAAATTGAACGAGGAATAGTTTAAAAAGGAGGGCGCCAACGAGTCTATTTGAACATTGTGGGATATGTTTTGAAAAGTTCTGCCTAATAACAATGTAACGCCAATTTTCACGTAGATGCGCGTCACAACGTTCGGAGAGTTTTTACGGCACGATTTACGGTTTATTAAAAGTTAGCCAAGCCGAGAGTTGTGGTAATAAACGTTGAGAACAAAAAAAAAAAAAATTTAAAATGTCCATCTGCTTTACCACGACGCTGATAAATTGTCTGTAATTAGGGCTAAGAAATGGTGCACTAAAAACCTACAGAAGTGCTTTTCACGAAAATGCTATTCAAAAATGACCTAATTATGTAAAAATGTTATTGCGTTCCATAATATCGCTCAACAAGTCCGGGCAGTCGATTACTCTCCAATCCATCATCACTCTGGCCATATCTAAGAATCTATTTTCAGTAATATTTACCGACAATATTTCATCATATGTACAAATTCCACTAGAAAACAGTGTCTACAATAACGTAATTTATGAAGATAATTTCTATTTAAATTTGTTAAATAAGTAGGATGTACCCATTTATTAGAAGCATATAAGGTAAGTTGAAAACATTGTAAATAAAAATATTTGTGTTTACAATTAAAAAATGTCGAAAATGCGTGTAGTTAACAAAATACGAACACAAAAACTAATAAACTGACGCTAAAGTACCGAAAATGCATTAATCCATAAAAACCATAAGAAAACGTAATAACAATTGAACGCGGAATAGTTAAAAAAAAAAAAAGGAGGGCGCCAACGAGTCTATTTTGAACATTGCGGGATATATTTATTACGTAATAAACGTCGGGAACAAAATTAAAAAAAAAAAATTGTAAAATCTCCACCGGCATTACACGCATGAAACGTTCGTGAAAAATGTTATTATTGCGTAATTGGACGTTTCGTTTAACGTGTGTAATACCCTTAGTCTAGAGTCAATACGTTTCGGAACGTTCAAAACGAAACACTCGTCGTGTTTACCCGTATAACCGCCCGTAATACCCGCACGCCGGCGGGAATCGAACTACCGTATTTCGAAACGAGCATTCGGAAATATTATTCGAGTACCGGGACGACGGTGGACGGTATACTCCGGGTTTACACCAATGCCGGTACGACGACGATCCGTCAAAAACCGAATCTAATACACAAATGATCGTAAAGAGGACGGGCCGGCCCGCGTCGAGTTCGCCGTGCCGGCGAATAGCCGAAACGATTCGCGACAATTGCGAACACGTCCGGGGTACCCTTTCACCACCTCCACCGCCCGGTTGTGTTGTCCGACAAATGCGAAATCGCCCCATAGTCCCGTACCGGACTAATATAACGAATAGAACAAATCTCAACAAAAAAAAAAAAAAAAAAAAAAAATACGCCGGGAATACGCGTAGGCATCACCGCCTGTTGTCCGGCACGAGGGTATTTTCGTCCGGATTATGATATTACGGGCTCGGGTACCCGTGTGATTTGTATTATTATTATTGAAAAATCGTTGTCACCGCGGGTGCGTGAATAATCGGAAACCGATAAGAATCCGTCCGACTCGCGATGGCGTCGACTACCGCCGCCGCCGCCGACCTTCGTTATTATAATAACATTATTATTATTACTTTATTACTTTTTATTTATTTATTTTTTTTTTTTTGTACTGATAGGTGTGCGTACGGCGGCGTGTCACAGCAATGATTTTCGTGTGTAACGAACGAATTTTTTCTGTTCATATATTATTTACCATCGAATCGGAAATATAATTTTTTATTTTTTTTTATTTTTTCCTATGCGCACAAAAGGCGCAGACGCAGACGCTGACGCGTACCTCTAGAAACATGACGTGTGTCTAATTAAGAATGCGTTTTCCGTATATATTGAAAAAAATAAATCGTCGCCGGCTAGACCCGCACGCATAACGGTGGCTGCGGCGGCGGCGGCGGCGGCGACGTCGACAAACGATAGCGTGTGTACCCGTTGGTAATATCGTTTATACGGCGGTTTTTTATTCGTAATAATTATTATATTTTTGTATTATTAATCGGTTTTTCGCGGGGTTAACGACCTTACACATACGCGTCGTACAAATAATACTGCTGCTCCATCGTATTATTTTATTATTCCTTTAATCTCGACAATACAATAATAATTGTTCACTGACAAATCAGCGGCGTGGTGAACGCCGTTCGCCCAATGCAATTGCCTAGCCCTAGAAATACGCTAAAGGGATGCGGAGAGAGGCGGTCGTCTTGAGTCTTTTATTTTCTTTTTTTTCTCTCCAATAACTTTGCTTAGGGTATGATCACGAGACGACATGTCAGGGAAATTATCGACCTCGACGCCAATGGCTTCTGTGCAGTATCGTCTGGACGCGATACTCTATGCCCGCGCGTAAGAAGACCAAAAAGCCCAGTAAATTCAATACGAATCGTCGGGAAATGGTAAAGAGCCGTTTGATTGGGAGAATGAAATCAGGCCGAAAAACTCAGTGAACGCGATTTTCAAACGGCGTAGAAACTCTGGAGAGCCGATCCGAATAACTATAGAATCCCGATAGCTTACATATAACACTTTGCCCGTAAATAGTGGTTTGTCTTAAATATATAGAATTAGAACGGGGCATGAGCTGTGATTATCTGTACGTATATTGTGCTTCGTAGACGGGAAATCGCTGAATCGGACCGGGGTGTGACTGGTGCAGAATTCCGGATTATCAGACACATAATCTCCGAAAGCCCCGAGCGCGCATTACACGGTGTCCTTCAACCTGGCTCTGGGGTATCCGTCGGATGAACGATTTAAACTCGGGTATATATATATATATATATATATATATACACAAATATCGTCGATTATGTAAATACTATTGAAAATCGCGCTAAACTATTTTTCAAATCGTTAATTGTCTATAATTAAGGCTAGGAAATGATACATTAAAAACCTACAGAAAATGCAATAAAATGTTACCATTAAAGCTACGAAAAAAGTGCTTTTCACGAAAATGCTATTCAAAAATGACCTAATTATGTAAAAATTATTATTGTGTTCCATAATATCGCTCGATAAGTCCGGGCAGTCGACGCGCCACTACTCTCCACTCCATCATCACTCTGACCATATCTAAGAATCTATTTTCAGAAATATTTACCGACAATATTTTATCATGTGGTTATTTATCACCCTAAACAGTGTCTACAATAACGTAATTTATGAAGATAATTTTTACTTTGATTTGTTAAGTAAGTAGGTACCCATTTATTAGAAGCATATAAGGTAAGTTGAAAACATTGTAAATAAAAATATTTGTTTTTACAATTAAAAAATGTCGAATATGCGTGTAGTTAACAAAATGCGAAGACAAAAACTGACGCTAAAGTACCGAAAATGCATTGATTCATAAAAATCATAAGAAAGTGCAACAGGAATTTTTATATTTGAACTCTGCGGTGTACGAATCGAATTTTGTGTTTGTGCTAAAACAGTGGTGTACTAACGGGGGAGGTTATCCCCAAAACCCTCCCCTATATTTTCGCGAAACATCAATTTCCCCAGAGATGTATTTCTGTTTTGTTCAATAACAATAGGTATATTAGTAGTGAGGCAGTCGATATTTTTTTCGGCAAAAAACTGAAGGCTTATGTTTCAAAAAATGTCCTTAATTTTATGTTTACGTTAAATTTATTTGTATATACCCACATACCTACTTGTGACCAAGTTTTTGTTGATTTAAAACTATTGTATGCATTATATTATCATGGCATGCCAATTAACAATTAAAACTAATACAAATTAATAATCTATTATAGTTTACAATATTTTTTGTTTTGTTCGGGTCGGTCAATTTGTAAACTTAACCTGCTCCCCCCTCCCAAAAAAAAAAATCAAAAAAATTCAGGTCTAGGTACGCCACTGTGTTGACGTACTAAAAAGAAAAAAAAGATGCAAATGCTACAAATTTCTAGGCCTATCAATCGTATATAATTTTTTTTTTCTCCGTCGCGGGTACCAGTGAGTGCGCGCACAGGGGACGAAAGGCTTTGGAGCTAAAGTCTCCGGCCCCAAATTGTTTTTTTATTACCTTATACATTATTCTGGAATATTGATTTGTCAGAATTAAATTACGGTGATTTCTTTTTTCGAATTTGACCATTAAAGTTTTATATTTATTTACAGATTTATGTTAGATACAGATTAATAGTTTGTACACAATAATAATAACAACTGTCGACTGTCGATGCCATTTTAACGGTTCAGTCCAATTGATTTTGCCATAATGCATATTACGTATGTGTACCTATTCGAATTAAATTGTTAGTTTAAAAACGAAAACCAATTTGTTCGGTACTTATCCAGAAATAGGCTTTTAAATGAGTCAAAAACGAACCGAATCTGGCGTTATCGGTACTCTACTTAACTGTCTAAGTATTAAACCAAAAATTACAATAACCGATGATCCACCCAATCCTCAAGCGCTATTTGTCTTCTTACGGCATATCAATTATTTGTCGATAAAAAAACTTCATGAGAAAAGAAAAAATGCAAGTTTAACAAAATGCGCGGGTCTCAAATAACGTATAGTTTATCCAATTAACACAAATCGGCAATCGAAAATGTAAAATTTAGTGTACTTTGGTTAACTTTGGTACTATTGAAAACGACAGGTAATTGTATATTTGTGTGTAAGCAAAAGTAAGAAAATGTCTAAGTTAGCTCCACCCCAACAAAAAAAAAATCCCGAGTGCGCGCTTTATGGACACTCAATCGGGGTATGTGTCAGACACAGATCCAAGAAGAGGGGGAGGAGGGGCGATCGCCACCCCCGCCGTAAACTCTGGTTAAATTTTATTACCAGTATCGTTTCATAACTCTTCTCTATAGTTTATGTCAGATGTTTCTCGACCAATGGGTCGCGACCCAATATTGGATCGTAAAATATTTTTGATGAGTAGCCGTTCGCAAATTAATTTAATGTTTTGGCCCTAAGATTTACGGGGGGGGAGGAGGAGGCCGTAAACGAGTTCTGGATCCGCCCCTGGTATGCGGTGAAACGTTTGTATCGTTCTGTTTATCCAAAAAAATTTAAAAAAAATAGCCAACGGTACACCCGGGTTTCGGGCAAAACCGATCAGGCATTTGTCCGGCCGAAACACACGATGGCTCGTCAAATATTACCATCGGGAAACGACACGCGAGAACCGAACGATAATCGTCTTTAGTGCGTGTGTCCGCGGAACATCATCATCGTCGACGTATCTATTGTTCAAATAATAGTAATAATAATAGGATCAAGTAGACGATAGGAGGAGCGCCTCCTGTGCGCGCGTCTGTGTATGTGTACGTAGGGTACGCACTCCGGAACAGACGACGTCGTTATAACATTTGAAATCCTTTTGTTTGTATTCCTGCGGTAAATCCGTTCGCCCCCACTCTCCCGATATAGGTATACAAATACAAGTACCTAACCTTTTTCTTCCTTTTTTTTTTTTTTTTTAATTTTTTTATTTTTTATTATCTGTTGTCTTCTCGTTTGTGCACACACGCACGCCACGATAATATTCTTTCCGATACCGGTTTGCGGGTTATGTTATTCGTGTTGTTTCTTTTCGGCCGTCCTCTGCCCGCTCTTCCCCCGCAACGCACGCGCGCTCGTATATATTATACTGTTGTATATGTATTTTTTTTTTTTTTTTCCCTACCTTTTCGCCGTCGTCGGGTTTTAGACGTCTCTCTTTCTCTCCGCCGCGAGCCCCCCGAGGCACGGGCCGCGCAGCCATTGGCCGAGACCGGAGACCGCCTCATTACGGCGAGAACGGACGTCTTTATTCCGGTGCACGATCTCGCGTACCGCGATCCCGAGAGAGAGAGAGAGAGACTTGCTCCTCGTCGTCGTCGTCGTCGTATACATAACTTCTTTTTCTTCTTCTTCTTCTACTCCGACTTCTTCATCTTCTTCTTTTTCATCTTCTTCGTCTTCTTCTCTCCGGTCACTTATATATATATATATATATATATATATAGAGGAAAGACGAGATAGAGATGACGACGGTTTTTTTTTTACTCTTTTTTTTTTTTTTTTTTTTTTTTTTTTTTTTTTGCCTCTATATGCCACCGCAACAAAACGCGAGGCCGGCGTGTACACGCGGCGGCGAGAGCACGCAACGAGCACGCCGCCGCCGTCTCTCCTACACACACACACACACACACTGTTTGAAAAAAATAAAAAATCCGGCACATACCAAAAGTTTTTTTTTATTTATTTATTTTTTATATTTTTTTTTTTCTATTCCTCCTGCCGCCCTGCCCCCCCGGACCGTCGACAACGATGACGTCCCACGCACACGCGCGCTCACCGACCAGCTCCCGTCGCTTTTTATATAATAATAATAATAATAATAATAATATAATATACAGAGCTGCAGACGGCCCGGAGAAAGAGAGACGTCGTCGTTTTTGTTGTGTTGTTGCTCTGGCGGCGGCGGCGACGACGACGGTGTCAGAGAGTGTCGGATGACTAGGCCGGTTTTCGACTCTTTTCGTTTTTTCTTTCATTTTTTTTTTTTTCTTCTTCTTCTTCTGTCGGGATGTTTAAAGAAGGTGGTTCCCGAGTGTCACGGAAAGGTAGCTGCACAGTCATTATCGCTAATAACGAGCCATCCTAGCCGGTCGGTCCCGAGCCGATTATGACAATACACAGCGCCGCAGACGTCCCGCCGGTCAGCCCGCGTTTAAAATATTATATTTGTATAAATAATATTATTATAACCGTACGCATTGTTATAATATCGTCGTGTGGGCGTAAGGTTACCTTATACGACCGTATACTATCCCGATTAAGGGTCTCCGGACTTGGTCGCGAACACCTTGACAACATCACCGGCCGGACCGCCCGTGCCAAATAAGTTTTTATGAAATTCATTTTTTGAAATAATAACGACCGTACCGTATCGCAAAGGAAACCCAGATATAAACGATCGAAATTTGAAAATATCGAATTAAATCAAACCGTGCGCCGATATCCCTCTTGAAAAGTTGAGATGAACCTGCGGGGATTCATGGGGGCGGATTGGCGATTTTTGTCGGCCCGGGAAATATCAATCTAACCCGGCTCGTGATTTTCCGTCAATGCCGAACGATAGTACTATAAAATCTTCCAGGGGGCTAAGGGAGGAACGGGAAGGATCTTGGCCTACATTCAAGATATCACCTAAGATATGTCGTGGGTTATAATTTTTAAGATGCGAATTTTAATGTGGATTTTTTTTGTCGTATGTTTTAGAACGCAATAGTCGTAATTCGGTGTTAAAATTAAACGTTTTATTTTGCGTATATATAATTTCCATTGTTTCATATCATTTTTTATTTTTTTTTGGAGCACTTTCTCAATTACAAAAGGTAATTTTTAACGCTAAAATATTGATTTAATTTGAAAATATCAGTTCAAGACATTTTGTTTTCGTAGTATTGTTCGCATTAATAGTTTTTATAGTTATTCTTCGTCTATTGTACTTGTAAATCGTTTAGGGATTTTTTTTTTTGTTCTAGTATTCTATACCGAGCACGCAATTCGTAATTATATGTAACAGATGATTCAAAAGTGTATTTTTAATGCATTTTCGAGTTACTTTTTAACGGCATCGTTTTAGCGCCATTTTAGTATTGTTTTTTTTTTAGACCAGTCTTCTGATGATTTGCAGATCGTTTCGATGTGTTTAGTACGTCTGAATATGGGCCCGTAGTTATTATTATGTATATAATAGTTATTATTTTAATACGCTCCTTGACCTGTTCACCAGCACATGTGTGTGCGACGACACCGCAATACGAACCGTGTCAGCTGGTACGCCGTCGACCCCCTCCAGCGAATGTTCAAAAGGAATGGGGGCGGAGGTGAGAGGGGAAATCACAAATTATTATATCGAGCAATAAAAACCGCACGTGGTCTTTTATATTATACAAATATATAATTCCCTATACTTGGCTGTGTTATACTGTCGTACGATCGTATAAAACGCTCTGCAATTGTCGTCTCCGAGCCCGAGCCCGTCCTGACCGCGTAATCAGTGGCGTGGCTCTACACGTCAAAGCGCCCCGGGGCAAGACGATTTATTATTGCCCCCGTGATATCAAATAGAAATTATACCTCTTTGATCTTCGTCATTAAAACAATGACACCGCGATCGTATTTTTCACCGAGTAATCGTGTTGTTTTTGTTGTAAAAGTAATAGTTACACTATTACATTAAAAATGCCGTTTTAATGTTAAATCGGATACATTTACATTGTACGAGTACATTAGATATATATATTTGTACTTTATATTTATATCTATATCTAATACATTTTAATGAAAATAAATTAAAACCTAACCTTTCTTTATAATTAACAATAAAAATTAAATTCGCAAATTAATAATAATAATAAAAACAAACTAATTGACATTTTTGTTTCTCCATGCTTTTTTTTCGGCAAAAAACATCAATTAGAGTATGGAAATTTTATTTCGGCGCACTTTCAGCATAGTATCGGCTCACATAAACCGCAGACAATTAAATTGACGTGCACTATTTTAAGCCTGTTTCGCATGCACGTTTATATTGATTTGATTTCGACCATAATTCGTCTACCAAATACTTATCAATCACTAGCGCCCCGAACAATTCGAAGTCCCGAGGCAATCGCCTCCGTTGCGCCCCTGCCTGTAGCCACACCACTGCGCGTAGTGTTTTTTTTCACGTTCTTGTGCGCGCGAGGGGGGAATGGGATTGACTTTCATTCGGGTGCAATATTCCCGTCGTACTGGACGAATTCAATTAATTAATCAACATGAACGAATCGGAACATTAATACCATTGGTCGCCGATAGGGGACCCAAAAATCCCACAAAAGAATTGCAAAAGTGATATTAAGTTTTGTTACGAACTCTTGCACTTCAAACATTGCCCTTGGTGTTTACAAAGATATTCGGACCATTGAAAGTAAATATTATAATTATAACTATAATCGCATTGAAACACAACGAAATGCCATACAAGCGTTTGCTACCCATACGCACGCACAGGTGATAAAACATACGGTTTGCCGTTTAAAAAAAAAAAAAAAAAACAGTTTCCGAACTTTAATATTTTTCATTATCCGTTCAAGGCTGCGTCCGGGCCCACGTTCGTCATTTGCAATCGTCACTCGCCCAAACGATTTTGAGTTTTATTTTTTCATTCTTTTATCCGCGTACAATATACATTTTTATTTATTGTTTTTACGGATATCGGATCGAACTCGGTGTATAAACTTTCGTCCCGTCGCAGGTTTTATACTCGCAAAAACGCGACCGACGACGAAAATCAAAATAGTCGTGTTGACTCGATATAATATTTCGACGAAAAAAAAAAAAAATAAAAAAAATTGGATTCATTACAACATCAAAGCGTTTTATATTCTGTGGCCGTCGGCAGTGTACAGTTTTTTATATACAATATATCTATATATAACGTTACTATCGAATGAGACTCTCTTTCATAAATATTTTATGAAACGCAAAAAAAAAAATCACATATTTTTTCAACTACGACTAATTTATTTTTTTTTTAATTTCGTATATTATTATGTATTTAAAAAATAATAATAATAATAATAATAATAAAATATAAACTCTTGTTTGGCACAAATAGTTAAACGATCGGTTGTTTTTTTTTCTTTCTATAATGTCATCGTCGCGCTGTAAAATCCCTGGCGTTTTTCTATTTATAAGACCAGACACCCGTAATTTTTACGACACTTTATTGATCGTAATTTGAAATTTATATTATTTAGCCAGCGGTTGTCGTGAAATTATTTCGAAAATCTTATACACTGTTTTTTTACCAATGTGTACGTGTAAAAAAACAATTTTTCCCTTTTTTATTATATTTTTTTTTATACAATAATTTTCGGAGCTATTTGAAATTAAACGTCATACATAAAAACACAATATTATCAATGTACGTGGCACCTGTTTAGCTCAAGGGACGCATATATTATAATTAAGACGGAAATAAAATTATGATTGTCTATAAAATGAAAATGTCACGACTGGTTTTGGATTTTCTATAGATACTCTCTATAAAACGTACAGGCTATTATAATATTTGTCTAACAAAACTCGTTAGTTATTTCTATAATATAACATTATATATTTATACAGTTAAAAAGTTATATTCGGTGCACGCGGTAACAACTAAATCGAATCAATATTATAATAATTTACGTACCGGTGCGTAATACAATTATAAAATATAAAATATTTCCTGACGTCGAGAACCAAGTGAAACTCTAGGGTTTTTTTTTTTTTTTTTTTCAAAAATATTTTATGTTTTCAATGCGAATTGAATTTGCGGATTGCAAACTCGAACACCTTGAACGCCGCGCTGACAAACGGATTTCGCTCCTCCGTTCTCTATCCAAGGCTAACTCAGCCAGTGCATCCCTCTCGCGCGCTCTTTAGTTTTTACCTTAGTTTCTTGTCCGATCTTCCCGCCTCGCGCACGGACGTCCCAATAGTATTTTACCTTCAGGATCTTCAGGATAACCGACTTTACTTGCGATCCCGCTTTCCTGCACTGCCGTTATAATTCATTATTGGTACGTATAGAATTTACGTTTTCTATCAACTGCAAATACGAAATTTGAATACGGAATATTGTATTTGTATAATCGAGCACATTGAGCGCCCTCGAGTTCTATACAATAACACGCAAGTAATACTATATAGTTGATTTGAAAATGAAACGGATCTTTCAAAATACGAAAAACGTCATTTATTCGACTGTGGCGGACAAATGTTTGCCATATAAAATGTATTAGTTTGTGTAGTAATAAGAAAATCACACTAAATCGCATAAAATAACAGTGAAAATTCAACGTAAAACGAGAAAACCCGGTAATAGTCGCAGAACAAACACCGATAACGAGTTTTAGCGGTGTTGTTGTCTTCGAAAAAAAATAAAAGAAAAAATGTATAAAAAGTTGTGTTGTATACAAGATAACAAAAATCGTCAAAGGTCAAAATAATTATTTAGTTATTGTTTTGAAATAGTAGAAGTACTTAAAAAAAAAAAAAATACGGCCAAGGAGAGGGGATCGAACACTCTTATCCACCACACGATTAAGCCACTGTAGTGATCTACATTTTTTTTTATTATTTTTATAAAGTCGGTTGAATAGATCAACAATCGTAATTCGCACACGCACGCCATACCAATATTTAACTATATTACAACGTTATTGTTGTACCCGGCCATTTTCGATCGGTTCGAGATTGTTTAGTAACATAAAAATATTTGTCGCAGATGTTTTTTTTCGCCGGCGGCCAGAACCATTATTATTGTAAGTATTAGTCACCGTAATATTATAGGATCATTCATTGCACTTGTCGGCTATTGCAAGGGGACGCGGATTGTCTCCCGCTGAGAGACGTTATAAAATCACGATTGCGACGTAGAATTCTTCGAATATGGGGTGCTGAAATCCGTGCGGATGGTTCCGCCGGTGTTCGTATTCGAATATAAAGGAGATAAATTAAGTGCCGCCGCCTTGAATTATTATAATCGGTTCGTATACAGAGCGATTACCGACCAACGCAAATCGTTTGGTTTTAAAAGAGCGGGAAAAATGGTCGCTGCCCGCGCGGTGGTTAGGGTTTATTAGGGCGATCGCGAGTGGCGTTCGGTTGGTTTTAAACGATTATTCGCTACATTTTGTTTTATTCGTTTTTAACGGGAAAAAACAATTGATGTTCTTCGTGATTTCCCGTCGAAATCGGAACTTTAAAGAAACCGGCGTACATTTCTTTTCCCCCCCCCCCGCATAAAGATCACCAACTGTATTCATTACCCGGTGAAATATCGCTTCCACGAAGTTTTACGATTTGTCATAAAACTAAGTTCGAAAACTTGACGGGATAAAATTAATTCCTCGCACCGTTCAAAATTTAAAATATACATTTTTCGAAATTATTGTTTTCACCGTTTGTCCACCGCATTTCTTTGCGTTACAAAAATAATTGCCTATAGTGTGCAGGAAAATAAATCATATTTTTATTCCCCCCCGTCCGTCCGTGGATAACTTTTCCACCAGATTTCCCGCTCCGATTTTCAAGTGTTTTAACACCTTCTGCCGAAAACATTTTGGATCTGATTGGTGCATTAGAGAGGTCGTTTTTTTGAATATCGGTGTAATTATAATATTTAGGAAAAAACCAGGGAAATGTACGGCAACGGTTTTATTATTTATGATTTTTTAGGGGAGCATAAGTTATATGGCCGGAGGCGTCAATATTTTAAATACGGCCTTGAGTGTATTTATATAAAAAAAAATATAGATAGGTACACACAACGTTTGCTTTGACGGGCTATAATTACACTGGGTATATGAGATATTTTATAGTTCTTTCAAAATATTCTCTATCCTTTTATTTCATCTTTCTTTTATAGTACTTTCTAATAATATTTCATCATTACTCTTGATGAGACGGGAAGTGCGCGCATTAAAAATTTAAATATTTTATTGGAAAATCCGATTAAAAAAAAAATAATAATAATAATTCTTCTTCTTATGTAATTAATTTAGCCTTCGCCGTTTCGACTATTTCGTGTCGATTGTTCGCATTTCCCAATTTTTCTCGATCGCGTTGTCAGCTTTCGTCGGTCTACGCTGACAAAAATTAATACCGATTAACACGACCGTTATAAATATTTATAAATAAGTAACGATAAGCACGATGACGATTTCTACTATAAAATACAGAATAGTATAAATAAATTGTTGAAAAAATCGATATAATTGTAAAAATACAATATTGTAACGTAACCTTTGTTTTTTTTTTTTCTTCGATTTTATGTTTAATGAAAAATAATTTCTGTAGCGTTTTGGACCGTTCTGCAGGGAATTTCGTCCGTAAGAGAAACGGTCTCGAAAAAACGACAGCTACGAGTACTTACCGCTCAATAACGATAATATATACCGGGTAGTGTTTTTTTTTTTTTTTTTTATACGCGTCCGTGAATCAACAAGGCCGTCGAAATAATATTATTTACGGATAACCTCCCGACCAGAACCGACAGTGGAACACTATACAGGGCGATTGTTCAATCGCGGGACAGCGATTTACTAACTAAAACGTCGAGTAGGTAAATTTGATTTTAAGTTTTCCCCCCACACCCCGGTATAATCTCGTTAACAAACGCTAAATTCAAAAATGTAACGCGTAATTTCTAATTTGGTCAAGTTCGAGTTGTAGGTTCGAGTACAGCGGACGTGACGAACCCGCCTAGACCGATAATCGCCCTGTATGATATGGTTATATATTTGTAAACGTATACTCGCGGTGTCGACGTCCGACGGGATGCCGCGAGAGACCAAGACACGCACCCTCGTCGTCCATCCACCCGCCACCGTTTCAGAGGTCGAATCCCATCGTTTATCACGGAGATTTCGACCCGCATTCACGTATATGTATAAAATCATATTGCATTATACGCGTATATAATAATATAATACATGTTATTATAATAAATTGTTACACGCGCACACTGTGCGCGGTCCTCTTGTGCGCGCCCCCTGACGGTCGAAGGTGTACACTATATACGTATATATATATATATATATATACACACGAGGTCTGTTCAAAAAGTACCAGGACACATGTTATTACGGCCAATCTGCACACGGTAACGTATCGAATTATAAATAAGATGTGTTCCCCGCGAATATGTGGATATCCCAAACAAAACCCGAAGTCGCCGCCTTATCTCAGTTTAATATTGCACGTGGTCAAATCTAGTCAGTTTTTTTCCCGTTCTCGACATGTCCGAAATTAACGAACAACGCGCGTGGTGTGTCGAGTTTCGTTCGAAACTTGGTAAAAAAAATAATGCAACCGAAACGTACGGAAATGATTAAAACCGCTTTTGGGGATTAATCGTCAAGCGGCTCCGTGACTTTCGAGTGTTTTAAACGTTTTAAGGACAGTCGGCGGTCAACTGAAGACGATCCACGTTCTGGAAGACCGTCGACGTCATCCAGAAATGACGGTGTGGCGACAATTTGCGGAAAAATGCGAAATGGCCGCCGATTAACTGTTCGTCAGTTAACAAAGCGAATCTCAATTGAGTCTTGTCATGCAATTTTACAGGAAAATGTACAGACGAGAAGGGTCGCGCTGCCAAATTCGTTCCGCGATTGTTCACCACGACAATGCACCGGCACATTTAGCGCTGTCGATTCGTGAATTTTTGGCTGATAAAAAAATTACCGTGGTCCCGTGGACTCTGTCTACTCTCCGGAACAGGCCCCATGTGATATTTTTTTCTATTCCCAAGACTAAAATCTGCGCTTAAAGGACAACGATTCATCAAGACGTAGAGGAAATCAAAGCTGAACGCGGCAACAGAACTCATAGCTTTAACTTTGGAACGGTTCCAAAGGACTTTTGAAAACTGGCAAGATCGCCGGCATCACTGCATATCGCCCGGAGGAGAGTAACCCGGAAGGGAGACATCTTTAAATAATATGCAACTTTGTTTTTGTAATTATTAAATATAAAATCGCCTGGTACTCTTTGAACAGACCTCGTATGTATATATTATGTACGTAAACCCGGAATATATATGTGGACGGTTCTATAATAGGAGAACCAGGAGTGCAGCGTCACGGAGGACCGTGTCAAAATTCCCTACTTCAACACTTGTCGTGATAATCGTACGAGAAGAGGTCGTTAAAGATGTTATCTGTCTAACGCGATTTGACACAAACAGGCTACTGCTCGAGGTATACATATTTATATATATACACGTATATACAGTATACACACACTGAGAGCTGGTACCAACACACCCGGTAAAAATGAGGTACCTATGGTGTATATTTTTATATATATTTTTTTATGTATAATATATTATCGTTAGTAAGCCGTCGCCGCCGCCCTACGGACTCATCGGTCTGACGTTTTCTCCGGCCGAGAAATAAACGAGAAACGATCCCGACGAACCTCGGTCACGATAATATTACGTGTATACGTGTATACATTATACGGTCCAGGGCTGTGGATTTAACGCACCCGAAAACCTATTAAACACGCACTTTATAACCTGACGAAATGCGCATAAAAAAAAGTACTAAATATTTCATTTTAATTTTTATTTAATACTATAACTATTATCGGTGTTATACGAGTAGTTTTAACACTAGAAATTTCTACGCGTCTCGGACTATAGTCATGATCTTCGTTGTGTACGAGCCATTACATCAATAGATCATTTTAAAATTAATTATCGACTACGATACTACTCGACTCGGGTAATGTTCAGGAAAACTTAATAACAACTAGTTATATTTATACCGTCGCCACGAAAATCGTACATTTACCGATATAAAAATAATTTCTTTCTTTAAGGGGATTTATGTGGGGCCACGAAAAACAATAAGAAAACAACAATAATAACAACAAGTAAACGCCACTTACAGTCTCGAACCCTGACTAACGTATATAACCGGGGGGAAAAAAAAAATATATATATATATATATATATTAATATTGATTTGTCGTAACGATTATTCGTTTTTTTTTTCGACGGTATAATATTTATATCGTATTCCAATATAATATACTGAGTACATAATAACCCGTGGCGGGGCGCACAGTTCAATACGAACAACAGAAGCACATATAAATAATACAATATTATTTCCCGGTGTATAATTCCGCGTGCGCTCAAATCAAATATTTATTTAAAACGGTGTCTGAACAAATAATAATAATGTTTGTTTGGAAACGATAGCGGTTATAGTAGGCCGGTATAATAATAATAATAATAATAATAGTAATACTAATAATATAGGTGGGTACCTTGTGATTGGCCCACTCGGTTCGTCGCACACTATTTGTCCGTCGATCTCTTTTTATCTCTTATTTATCATATTATTGTATTCCGTGCGATGTACTCGTGTAAAACTCCCGGCCCGAATATTACACGCATAGGAGGCAGTACCCGCATAACGTATTAATTTTAAATTATTGTCTTGGGCGTCTCGGGTACGAAGTTACGAAGTTTACGCGGTGGCGGTAATACGTTTACATTACAGAGACGCCTTGAGTAAATATTTTACCGTCTCTGTACGATTATTCCCATTCGGCGGCATAGCCGTTTGATTGAATAAATAATACACCGTTACAATGTATTGTATGCGATACAGACAAAATGGGCCCCTAGTGCCAGTGCCAGTCAAGCAACGACTAAGACGACAATTGATAAACAAATAATAACCGAACCGAGGGATATATTAATATAGAAATTGATTCGAATGAACAAAAGTTTACAGGGAAATATTACCTTAGACACGTCGAATACGGCGTATCCCATTCGACGTGTTTCGAGACGCCCAAACGAATCGAAACCATCAGATAACGTCAAAGTCAGTGGCGGATTCTGGTGCAAGAGGCTCCGGAGGTCACCAGACCCAGTTCATTTTTCCTAGTACAATCGGCCTCTTATTAAACCCTTGAAATTAGAATGTATCTGTTTGAACATTATTATTATTACTATTATTATTATTTTTTATAACGATATATAGGAAAGTTATTCCGGTGTCTCCAATAATAATTTTTTTTTTAACTTTTATTTTTAACACATACAATTTATAAATAAATTTTACAATAACCATGTTTAAGGATTTATGTATAAATTGGCATGGTAGATATGATGAAGTAATCATCCAGCGGCAACACTTACTGGCTAGAGAAAGTTAATGTTATTTCAATTCACGGTTCCAATTTCGTTTCAACCTTCTAGGTGGATTTCCAGGAATGGAATCCGAGTCCAGCGCAAAGATTAGAGGATTGGAGTGGTTTGTAAGGCGGGCACGGAAATGTTTATAGGAATTTTTGGCTTTTTCTAGAACAGTATGAGTTTTTAGGTCTTACATTCAGGTCTGGTTAGAAACATACGGAGGAGCACAAGTAATCATTCGTAATGTGATCGATTGGAATATTTGAATTTTATAAATGTTGGATTTTTTTGCTGCTCCCCAACAGTTGGATTCCGTATAACCAAATTGGCTTAAGGAGCGTTTTGTATAATAGCAGTTTTGTATTTAGGTTAATTTTTGCTTGCCTTCCTATAAGTGGAAAGAGTGCTCTTCGTCTGGCATTTAGTACGAGTCGTTTTTTCTTAATATGTTCGGCCCATGTAAGTCTTTTGTCGAGTGTCATACCCAAATATTCGACATTGGAGGAAGAAGGGATGACTTTATTGTTTAAATAGACTGGAGGTACTGTGCTTTTATTGAGAGTGAAGGTGATGTGGGATGATTTTTCATTATTTAATTGTATTCTCCGATAATAAATTAAAATAATACTATTTAATAGTAGATGATTCTAATGTTCGACCCTATAAAGCTGCTTCTCAACCGTTACTGGTCAAAACCGTATAAAGAGCGTCCCATAGCCGTGCGTTTCAGTCTTGTTATGTATTGAATAACAATAATAATAAAAAAATAACATAATTATTAGCTGAAAACGATCAAAACTACGAAAATACCGAAATCAAATTTACTCAAATTCATCAATTAAAAATCATAGAACAGATCGCTTGTTCGTAATAAAAATACTGACCCTATATTAGTGTTCACATCACGCTGTAATACAATCGATATTCAAAGCCAGATAAGATCGTAATCAAATAATTTCGCTGTTTATCGTGTTGATTCCGTGAGAAAATGTTTAAAGGTAAAAAAAAAAAAAACCATTTGTCATCATTTTTTTTTTCTTTTGAAACATTTACCATCATTATCTTAGTATTTTAATCTGCAGTGTACGTCGAAAATCTTATCGCAGTAGTTTCAAAATTATTACGTATAATTGTGTTCATTTGAAATATTATAATCGTAAAATCACTTACGGAAGCATATTACGACGTCTATACCGAGTTTCCTGATACTTTTTTCGATTACAAAAAAAAAAAAAAAAAAAAACCATTTTGAAGAACCGATATGACAATAATTATTTTCAAACAGAGTGTTTTGGACCATCTACAGAGAACCACAGATAAAGGTAATCGGCCGTTCTGTGTTTCGACTGGATACAAAATTTGTTTAACCAAAGGCAAGAAGGTGGGTAAATCCGTAATTGACCGCGGGACGCATCGAAATCTCAAAACAAAACTTATTAAACGACGACGATGCGTTTAAAATTTTACTCGAATCAATCGGAAAGCACTAGAAAGATAGAAAACAAAAAAATATATGACTAAAAGGTGCCTCTACACATACAATACGACACCGTCACAAGTACGGTGATATGCGATTTGTTTTTTGTTGTTGTTGTTGTTGGCTACACTGATTTAGGTGTCATTTGTGGAACGAACGACTGGATTTAAATATGTAAAGGTTTTTAGATAAGTTTTTTAGGTTAGCCAACGATGTACTTTCCCACTGAAAACGTCTTCTAATTAATTACACATGTATTATATTTTCAATTATTATGACCGCTCGGGAGCGCGGTTACGAAAGGTCGTATTTTATTAATTTTTTTTTTTTTTTTTAATTAATTACAATCTCGAAACGGTTATTTGTTTTGTTCTTCGCATCGGTTTTTTTTTTTTTTTTTTTTTTTCATATACAATCGCTTTGTAAACGCGGTCGTTTATATACTTAACGACGACGAGTGTGTCTCCCCCCGAGACGTCTACAACGTAAATCTCGTTGCGGTCGCGCCGCAATCGTGGGATTTAGTCGCATTTGTTTCGTATACATAATACATATATATATATATATATATATACATATAAGTACGAGTTTGTAATATATATATTTTATATTCACGAGCTTTTTTTTTTTTTTTTTTCATTTTTAATTGACTAATAACGAAGCACGATTTGAACCCGACGACGTGGTTCGCGTTTCTCGAGATATCGATGTTCCCTAAGCGGTAGGTCATACTTACGACGGTGGACGAGCCGGGGATGGAAAATACGCGGTGGGGATGGATGGCGTCAAAAGTCCATTTAAAACGGAAATCAGTAATTTTACAGGTCAAAAAAAAAAAAAAAAAATAATAAGTTTTCCCCGTGTCTCAATAGTAGTGAGCCACACATCGGTTTTACTACGACGTGTGCTTTTATTTTAATTTTTCTGTCCGTTGACCCGCGAACGCGTCCGGGGAACCGGCCGAGTTCAATTGATGGCGACGAACAACACCAGAAGAAAAATCATTTATAAAAATTGCCGTTCAATAGATGACGAAAATTGTTCGTGTAGGCATTTAGTTATTGTACATGCCGGAACGTCATAATATTCTATCGGTTTCCGTGTACCATGTGATTTCCGCGTCATTATAGACCAGTGGTTCTTAACCTTTTTCGAATGATGGAACACTTAACATTTTATATGATTTTTTGCGGAACACAGCCGTAATACGAAACAGTATTTATAGACAATTTTTTTTTTTTAATTTTTACAATATATTAGATAATGCACGGGTACATAAAAATAAACCAACAAAATAACCTAGAATGATTATTCTACACTGTCGTGCACTGTCTTTTAATGTTGTGTTTTTGTAATCGATAAAAGTCAAAAATGCCAAGTCGGTGAAACTGAAAAATTCGTTTTATTTTATGGATTTATTTCCACTGGTTTTTAAATTTTGGCGGAACTCTTACTATAGGTTCACGGAACCAATCTGTGTGTTGATATGTATGAAAACATGTAAAATTTGACGATTTTACAAAAAGGCCACTCAATTTTGATCTTACTCCATTCGATTTATTTTTTATCGGGCCGCTCCTATAAATCGACAACATTTAATAGACAGAATAAGAGCAGCACGTGATCGCGTTCTAACCGAAACACAAATTACGGCCGCATAACAATAATACAGAGTTTATACCGATTCGCGTTTCGAACACGATTCGAAGAGTTTGTAAGATAAATTGTAATTATATTATATTTACTATAAAGTTTAGCTTACCATTAGTTTTTTTTTTCCCCCCCCAGCCATTTAGGCCTTTTGTCGCTTCCTTGTCAAAATTCCTCCAACGGTCTCTGCAGTTGACTGCATCTTCAATATTCTCGCCGTTTCATCTACCCGGATTAAATTTCTCTTTACTTCTGGGTCCTCTTATTCTATTCGGTTTAGCGACTAGTGCTTGTCTCTTTAGACATTATCTCGTCACGTGCGTCCCGGCCATTTCCGTCATCGATCGAAATATCATCAATCGCCCGACATAGTCAGTAAAATACGTCACAACCATAGAATTAGTTTTAATTTTCCTGCAATAATTTCCAGTTTTTCCGTCAATAAAACGACGGCATTTTTCGCGAAAAACATCGGAACGACTCGGCACTAACATTCGGACTACTAAAGCCGTTTCGGCCGCTAATACTAGTGTGAAAAATACGGTGATGGCGATGGGGGGGGGGAGGAGTAGGAGAAGGGGAGAAATAATTTGCGGTCAAAGGGGATAGGGGATGAGCGGTCAGAATTAGGATAATATTAGTGGAATACGCGTGTACCACGAAAATGTGAATATTACTGCAAATATAACATAATACTAATTAAAAAGAAAAAAAATCAAATCGCACGACTCTGCGCGGAGACGTCGAGTGGTTTTTTTTTTATTTTTTTTTTTATTTCAATGGCCGTTTCCACGCTGTTATTTATGCACGCTCGCACGTTATTATCATAATAATAATAAACGAAAGTCGGTTTGGCACGACGAATATAATATATACGGCCATACAATAATATTATTGTCGTTACGTGCGTAATATTATTGGTCGTGTTTGCGCGCGCGACGACGACAAAGGAAACGCGCGCAATACGATTTACGACGACCGCGACATTGGTGCGAGACGTTAATTTTTGGACGGACGAATCCTCTCCACGGCTATCGACGCGTTCGGACACGGCCGAAATATTACGCAAAACTGCGCAATACCTTCCCGCCCCCCTCCCCCCGATTTGTATTAATCGTTTTATTTCTTCTAATGAAGTTGTACAATATATATATATATATATATATGTATTATATTTTACTTGTTACTCGTTACTATAGACAGATATCAAAAAATAAATTTTAAAAATTTAATATATATATATATATATATATATGCAATATAAATAAAAAAATCGTGTAGAAAACGTACGAAAACCCGGAGCCGTTGTATAGGTTGAGTGCAAATACGACCGGTTTCGTTTTAATACGATCGTCGTCGGGTAATAGACGAACGGCAAAGACGAACAAACAGTATACCTGTACGTACGTACACCGGAATAATATTTCAGCACGTGCTTCGGCGTGTACACTCCTTAAACGAGATAAAAAAAAAAAAAATATATGAAAAACCGTTTTGTTTTTATTTTTCCATAACGGGATAATTTTATTATACAAAATGGCGGTGGTCCGCGGTTAATATAGATTACGGGTCCGACCAATCGGCGCGCGGCATCCATCGTTATCTTATGGTATATAATTTAGGCTCTCTAGTATCAAACTTTCAGTGAACATTTACGTACAATTGTAGTTGTTTTTCGACAGAATGACAATAACGACAGAAGTCGAAACGATGCTAAAATAGTATCGCCGGCGTATCACTCGCTTTTGTCGACATACTAGCGAATTAATAGTAATATAGTACAAGTGTCATTTAGATATCTATTTTATTTCCACGATTCGGTTTTAACAATTCTAATTAAAAAATACTCTGCAAATCAAATTCCGCCTGCAATTTGTTTTTATTCTACGCCTGGTGTAGATTTCCAAAATTCCTACACCCACCCCACCATATATTGAAAAAACTCGAGGAAGCTTTTTTTTTTTTTTTTGGTATACTTTGCAAATAAACGATACGATATACGTATTATATGACCCCGGCAGAGATTACGAGTGTTTAGCCGTTTAGCGACACGCGGGTAACCGGTCGTAATCAATTTTTCATTTTTTCCCCCCGTTTATGTAAAATAAAACAATGTAATAAATACAAATTTTACTCCTATCGCTTGCGCCTCTCCGACAATGTTCGTTTAAGATATTTTTTTTTTTCTGTCCGCTGTAGCGTACGACGTTCCGAATGTTTTTTTTCTCTTCAAAAACGCATTTGTTTCTAGCGCGCGGCGCAATAGCGTTTTATTGTTTTTATTATTTATTTACATTTTCATTTCGCTTCTTATTATCGTAATCGACAGCTTACGAACCGCGGGCCGCGTAATATTTACGTGGTTTTTATTGTTCGTGCCATTTCGTCAGTGCCGTCGCACCGCAGTCGGGGGTATATTATTTTTGTAGGCATAGTGGCCGCCGCCGTCCGTATTGTCGACGGCCGACAGGGAAAGAGAGGAGTACACCTCGCACTTTCGAGTATACTCGACACACACACACACATAATAATAAATATTATTATATAGATCTCCGGGTACAAGAATAATAGAAAAATAATATCGATAATATATTGTAATATATGTATGATTATTATTATTGTTGTTATCATCACGCGCGCACACCTGCAGGTTCGAGTGGCCAAAGCGCGGGAGACAGACGTGTAAGGTCACCGGCATGTATACCCGAGGTATAAACGGTCGTACGCGGAATATTATTGTAATATACCGACGACCTGCCTTCCTGTCTGCTTTCCTGCCCGTCCGCCTTCCCGCCTGTCTGCCCGCCACTATATTGTTAGTAGCGGTGCACTTTAGTTGCGTCCCGTCAATACACGAATTGCGTCCCGGTGCCTATTGGTCGGGTAGTACAATTTTTTCGTTTCCCCCGTCCCCCCGGTGTACTCGTAAACTACGGTAAACACGATTTATGGATTCCCCGATTCCCGGATTCCTTGTTTCCCGATCGATAATCAATAACAATCGAACCGTCGTTTATCGGCTAATCACGGTCAATAAAAACTCGGCCTCTATACTATATACCAGGCTTTATATTTATTTATTTATTTATAATGTGTACAATATTTAGTGCGAAACTGTTCTGGTTTTACCAAGCTGACATAAAAATATCCGATTGGTTACAGTGTAATAAATAGGGCTTGGATTTCAATGCATTTGCATCATTTTTTTTTTTTTAGAATGTCCTACACGGTGCTTTCCAAACTGCAAACGTGTTTTAAGTACTCCATGTTGTAACTACGAATTTTTTCGGGGGCATTTTTTTTTTTTCATTTTTCAAGACATTTTTCGATCTATTTCTGGTAGTATGACTAAACAAATTGACTTCATTGAAATAAACATTGTACTACGTAATATAAATCATTATCATTTTGAACTATATAACATCAGACAATCGGGTTTTGAACTTGACAAAGCTGAAATTTATCTTTATGCCAATTTAATTGCAAACAACTTTTCTGAATTTGATTAATTCATTTCAAACGCAAAGAAAATTATTATTACCCACGATACTCCATATCTTCCCGCGTTAAACAAATGGGAAAAGACTTCAAGGTCTATATCACTTGATAAACGTACTCTGAAGTATCGACTAGTTTTCATAACGCAAACCAACGGTTGGGGGGCAGACGTCCAAAAATTATAAGGATCCGAAAAAATGATAACTGTTCGAAAAAGCGAAAAAGCACTGCCAACCATTCGGAACGATAATAACGAAAGCACGACTCCCACGTCACTCAAAATTCGAGGCCCCAGCGCTAAAAGACTAAACTGTTTGTGCCATTTTCAAAACGATATAAATGTTGTCTTTTATGAGAGTGCTCGAAGTACTCAATACGGCTTCGGTTCTTTTATTCGCCTTTATTTTGGTAAACAATTGGAAATATTATTATATATTTTCGTCCGATGCGGGGCACGGGGGAGGAACTCGATATTAGGCACGTGGCTCTGCGCGAACAATGTATATCCTCTAGAGAGCGAGAGAGAAGAGAGTAGGTTTTTTTTTTTTAAATATTTTTTTTTATAAACACACTCGGCCGGGTAAAACAGGAAACGATGTTATCGTGACGTACGCGCGCCCGTATGCGTAATTGGAATCCGATGTATTCACTAACGACACGACCGGAAACGATCGTCACCCCATAAAATACCTTTGTGTGTTAATAATCAAAGCCGGTCACTACGTTATACGTACCTCGTTAAACAATTTTTTAGGTAAGATGAAAACATAGTTTTGACTTAATTATAGATCTGGACGGTACACTAGAATATTCCAATCTAACGCCGCCAACAAGACAGTGAAGTATTTTTTTTCCCAACGTCTATGTTGAAATTTCCAACACATTAAAATGTGAAAACAATTTCGATGATTTCGCTACCGATAAAATGCGTTTTGTGATTACACGAGACGCGCATGATAACCGGCAAGTTATCAACAATACGAATCACTCGATTGGAAAGAAAATTGTCTAAAGAAATCCAAGAAACAGTTACATTATGTAAAGTGAAACACTCACGACGAGTGCTCGAGTAGAAAGGTTTTTTTTAGTCTGGCAGACAATTGTTACACGAAAGAATATGTTGGCCTTGTGATGGAAATTTGATAGTTTCAAAATAATAAACTCGATCGTTTATTTATAATAAAATTGGTTCGACTCTAATTTGTATTTTTTATTATTTTTTTTAACCAAAATTATTATTTTCATCGAATAACTTTGAACTCGACCAACTCGGTCATTTTGAGAAAAATTAACTTTCAATTCTAGTTTATTGGATTTTTTTTTTTTTTTTTTTTGTAATAACAAACTCGAATTTTAACGAGATATATTAGCAATGTTACGTAATTTGTCCAGCTTTGTTGATCATTTATTTGATCGCTTATTTTTTTTTATTTTTTTTTTTTTTTACGTCCACAATAAACGTTAACGTACGTACCCCCGAATAATATTTAACCCCCCTACCCCATCCCATCAAAAGGGGTGGGATTATCCAGGGGAGGGTAAGATTACACCGGTGTTAAATTTTATACGAAAATCTCGCGCATAACGTAGTGTATAATATTAAATATTTTGACGAATTGAAGACGCGTACAACAGACGAGTTAGATATAGGTAATTGTTTTTTTTTTTTCTTCTGTTTTTATGCGCGGGCGTGTCAAATATAATACAATATACAGACGGGTATAGGTGAAAGCCGAAACGACCGGAAACGATCTGCGGTCGTAACGTTAAACGCAATCATCGTAAAAAACCATAAACACACCGGCCAAACGTACGTGCGATTTTCATTATTTCGTTTGTGTCGCCGTTTAAACCCTCCCGGCCGAGCACGAGGGCTGACGAATACGATTTGTTTTTTTTTTTTTTACTTAAATTTTTAACACGTCTGCAATCCTGCGGCTTGTCCGTTATTATGCACACCGTACAGCGTCGTTTGCGTTATATTTCGCGTAGATATAATTTTTCGTCGTGCATAAACCGAATAAGGAGGGATAAGGATCGTTTTCGAGTATTGAAAATATAAATCGCGACTACATTTCTGCGGCGGATTATTCGAAATGCAATTTGAATATCTACCACTGTGTTTTTTCGATGCCCGTGGCGTATTTTATTTCAAACGCGTTTCTCTAAGAGTTTTTCAACGACTAATGACGACTGCGCATCTCGAATTTCGGAAGTGTTTTAAATTAAACTTTACCTATACATTCATATTAGTCAAACCGGTTAAAGGCGACCACGTTAAACGATAATTCCACACGAGATTTTTTTTTTCTTTTTTTACTTTTAAATTAAGTCAATAGACTTCCTAATTTTTGTTTGTTTTATGATCTAGCGATTATCTGACACAGAGATCGTTTCAAGTGAAATTGATAATGTTACAATATGTTTGAAATTTGTTCCGTACACCGACCGTTCAAAAAGATAATATTTTTTGTATAAATGTCGTTGCATTGCGTAACATTATAATGTCGGCTATCTATTTACGAGCTATTATTGTAATAACAGTTGCAGGTCTCGTATACATTTTATATCGATTATGTGGTGTTGGTAATAATCAAAAGGTTTCGAGGCTGTAGGCAAAATGAGTATTTAGAGCGGCGATCCCCAAACTTTTTTCCGTCGCGGGCACTTTCACGTAATTCGTTTCTATAAGTCGCGGCACACATTGGATAAATATTGAAAAGAAAACAACTACAAAAGTTTCCATTAACAGCAGATATTGATCCACGTGGTGAAAAAACGTCCGTTTAGATTATTAACCCCCTTACAGTTTTAAAAGAAAAAAAATGAAGAAATATTTCCCGTCATTTACCGTTGACGAATATGATTGGGCGCGCAATCCTTTTGCAGTAACATCAGATGCTATATCTCATTTAAAATGAATTGAACAAGAACAACATTTGGAAATTCGATCTGATCGTCCGTTGAAATTAAAATTGAATGGATTTTACACTCGTCCTTTTTTGGAATTTAATTTATACCGACTATCCGATAATTACAGAAAAAGCATTAAACAGGTTGTTACCATTTCGTATAACATACGAACCTTTGCGAACTCGGTATTATTCGTATTAACTAATACTAAAAAAAAAGGAAACGTGAACGACTTCTATCAGTTGAACAAGAAATGCGTGTTTGTTTAACGTCAATCCCTCCTAGAATTGAACTGTTGCGCAACCAGCATCAAGTGCACGTTTCACACTAAAATTGTACTTATTTAGATTTAGAATTTGAAATTTAGATATTTAGTTTAACACGTATACTATTTATATTATTACTATTTTTTTTTTTTTTACATAATTACATTTGTTAAAATAAAAAAATTCAACTTTTCACAGCATACCGTTTGTGAAACACTGATTTAGAGGTACAATGTTTTACAACGGCCGTAAAAAAAAAACCAAAACCGGAGACGGAAAAAAAAAAAACAACAAACGATATCGATAATATCGCATTTGCGCGCCCGGTTCGTAATAATTAATAATAAAAAATTATTATTAACGCCGTGGTTAAAACAAACGTCGGTATTGAGACGGTATTATAATATTATTATTATTATTATTATTATAATATTTATGTTTGTTATTACACGTGCGAACGAACCTAACGGGTCGGCATATATCTGTGACGTTACAGTAAACGCACGTCGGTAAATTAGTATATCCCAGTGAGCACACGATAAAATATATATAAAAAAAAAAAAAATATATCTATATATATATTTAGATATTCGATCGTATTCGATACGCACGCGAGAAAAGTCCGAACCGAACGCCCGGAGGACCGTCGTATACACGTTATAATATTATAATATATTGTGTATATTTATATATATATACACGACTATACGTCATACAGACAATATGGGCGAGGCCCGAGCAATAATAATACGACCGGGGGGACCAAAGCGAACGAGCATAAAAAAATAATACGTAAACCAGATATTATACCGTAACGCCGCCGCCGCCGTATAATTCGGTTATTCGTATTTTTCGTGCGCGGACCTCGGTCCGAAAAACCGATCGGCCCCCGCCGCCGGTCGAGGGCCCCTTGCCGGCATTTCCGACGAGTTTACAAGGACGGCACAACGACAAAAACACAATTATAATAACTAATCGTAACAGGCCTAACGCGTACTATCGGGTTAGATATTGACGAAAGCGGTTTACTTATTCCGCGTGCCGTTTTGTCGCATGAGCATTAAGGCTAGGTTCGCATGAATTTACAGATTTTACGCGTATGACTCGTATAGTCAGTCGTGTTTTATATTCCGGCGAACGTGGACGTAGCAGAAACTGTACGCTTATGTGGACCTTACATAGACGAATGCACCGTCGTAGCACAGGGAAATACGAAATACCGGGTTCATCCTGTTTTATAAAAAAAAAAAAAAACAGACCGAGTACAAGCTTGTACATTACGCTGTATCCACGTTTGAGAAACTGTAACCAAAATCGATTTCATCGACGAGAAATTCAATATTGAATTCTTCCGGTGTCGAAAGAAAAACGGACGTAACGCCTTGAAAAACGCGTTGCAACCGAACACGTCAATGCAAACCCGTACGATGTTCAAACGCGCGTCAACCTGCGCTGACAGGTCTTTTGCGTTATCGCTGCGTTGAACGCGCGTTACCGTGTCTACAGTTAATAGGCCATCAAAGGCTAGGTTCACATGAAGAGCGTTAAACGCCCGTTTTTAGTCAGTGTTCACGTGAATTGCAGATTTTACGCGTTAAGCGCGCGTACAACTGTAGTCAGTAGTGTTTTATATGTAATATTCATAGTTTTTAATGTAAAATATTAATAAGAACATAATATAATGTATATTATATTGCTTTTAATGTGAATCGCTTTAGAATTATTCATTATTAAATATACATTTGTTTATGATTTAAGTAATTAAAATAAAGTAATACATACCGAGAACTTTATTTTTTTTTTCATCTGTACAGCCATCTTCAGAAAAAAAATGAGTACTATTTCTTCCCAGGCATTTATTTTTATTATTTTATCTGAGCAATCACGACTGGCCGTGTCCCAAATCGAGGGCTTTTTTTAGATTTCATCGATGAAAAATGCATTATTGAATTCTTCCATTGTTGACGAGAAAAAGACGTAACGCCTTGAAAAACGCGTTGCAACCGAACACGTCAAATGCAAACTCGCACGATGTTCAAACGCGCGTCAAACTGCGCTGACAGGTCTTTTGCGTTATCGCTGCGTCGAACGCGCGCCGCCATCCAACGCGCGTTACCATGTGTACAGCGATTAATACTAATTGTAACCGCGCGTTTAACGCTCCTCGTGTGAACCTAGCCTTATACGTGAAATTGCTCTATTTTCCTTATTGTGGATCCTAAGTCCGAGCACGTACAATTCTATCAACCGTATAAACAAGAGGAATGTTTCGCACCTCCGGAGACACAGTTCTAACTCGACACCCAGACATTTCGGACTCATACTCGCCGTTGCACATTAGAGGTAACGTCGCCTCCCTGTATCCATTACCGGTATTGTCAAGTGTACGTTGTCACTCGTCACCCGGGCCGACTAATTAAAGTTCCGTCCACAAAATTTACTAAATTATCATTAAAGTTCTATCGTAAGACTTCGAGTCGATTTATGTTATTGTTTATTAAAGTAGCTTCTAAAAGAACAGTGTGTGTGTTTTTTCCTTCTAATTCCTAATTGAATTGGTGGTCGACCATATATTTCATCGACTCCTAAAACAGAAGCGTCGTTAAATATTTAGAGTCCGTGCGTAGTAAGCACGTATCACCGAGCGCAAGTAAAGTGAGCTTACTACTACAATAGCCAATCGGAAATTATAAAAAAAAAAAAAAAAAAAAAAAAAACCGTAAACACACCGGCCAAAACGTACGTACGATTTTATTTATTCCGTTGTGCCGCCGTTTAAACCCATCCGGCCGAGCGCGAGGGCCGACGAATACGATTTGACTTGATTTTTTTTTTTTTTACTTAAATTTTTAACACGTCTGCAATCCTGCGGCTTGTCCGTTATTATGTACACCGTACAGCGTCGTTTGCGTTATATTTCGCGTAGATATAATTTTTCGTCGTGCATAAACCGAATAAGGAGGGATAAGGATCGTTTTCGAGTATTGAAAATATAAATCGCGACTACATTTCTGCGGCGGATTATTCGAAATGCAATTTGAATATCTACCACTGTGTTTTTTCGATGCCCGTGGCGTATTTTATTTCAAACGCGTTTCCCTAAGAGTTTTTCAACGACTAATGACGACTGCGCATCTCGAATTTCGGAAGTGTTTTAAATTAAACTTTACCTATACTTTCATATTAGTCAAACCGGTTAAAGGCGACCACGTTAAACGATAATTCCACACGAGATTTTTTTTTTCTTTTTTTACTTAAATTTTTAACACGTCTGCGTTTTTCACGTAAATATAATTTTTCATCCTGCATAAACCGAATAAGGATCGTTTTCGAGTAATCAAAATGTAAATCCGAAAACCGCGCCTACGTTTCTGCGGCGGATTATTCGAAATGCAATTTTCATTTCTACCACTGTGTTTTTTCCGCCCGCGGCATATTTTATTTCCAACGCGTTTTTTTCGGATTCCCTAAGAGTTTTTTAAATTAAACTTTACCTAGACTTTCATATTAGTCAAACCGGATAAAGGCGACCACGTTAAATGATAATTCCACACGAGATTTTTTTTTTCTTTTTTTACTTTTAAATTAAGTCAATAAACTTCCTAATTTTTGTTTGTTTTATGATCTAGCGATTATCTGACACAGAGATCGTTTCAAGTGAAATTGATAATGTTACAATATGTTTGCAATTTGTTCCGTACACCGACCGTTCAAAAAGATAATATTTTTTGTATAAATGTCGTTGCACTGCGTAACATTATAATGTCGGCTATCTATTTACGAGCTATTATTGTAATAACGGTTACACGTGTCTATCGAAAAATTCGCTCTACTCCGCCCAGAAACGTTTTTCGTCAGCAATGATCTTAAGCGGAAGTTAGAGGGGGCAGGGGTTGGTCTAGCCCCGGATAAGGAATAAACCGAGAAATTTGCCGCCTTTAAATATATTCGAAAATTGTAAATACCTACACATGTGTATCCGTACGGTACAGGATGTCTAAAATATTAATACCATACTTGCACGGTTTTGCACGGTTAGATCTGATTTTTGCCACCGTTTTCGTATACGGCAAAATATTTTCAAATATCAATTCACCGCCAAAACTATAACGCATTTCCGTCAATGGCAATAATATATTTATGATTGTCTGTCGTCGCGTACGGATATAAATACAATATATCCAATTCTACTCCGACTTAGCGCCCACAACTGCGGCGGCCCGCCCAAGACCACCGTTTTTTTCTCTAACTTATTATTCATTTAATTTTTTTTGTTCCTTAAAAAAAATTCGCTAAAAACACTCGAGTGTATATACCACCCGACTATATGCCCGACCACTGCCACTGTACCTACGTAGGACGCCGGTCGGCCGTCGCCGCGGTGCCACTGCGCTGCCGACGGAATGCGGCCGGCATAATATAAAACGGTCTCGCGTAGCTTACGTGTGTATGTATGTATATATATATATATCTTCATTTTTTTTCTTCTTTATATCTATCGGTTTTTATTTATTTATTTTTTGTTCTCGTTCTCTGTCGTTTTTCGTACCCGTAAGCGAGAGCGCGTTTTTCTTTTGTTTTTTTTTTTTTCGGCCCGACCGACGACGACTTTATTCCGGTCACGCGGCCCAATCTACACATGTCAATCTATCCGCGGCATACGCACACAACAACAACAACAACATCAACAACAACAACAACAACAACAACAACAACAACAACAACAACAACAACAACAATAATAATAATGTTAATAAATACGTACGACGACTCCGGCGGGTTTTTTTTTGTTCCGGCGGCGACCGATGGCTTTATACGGTAACCTGTACGGTAATATCATCATCTCTCGCGTACGTACGATATAATCACATAATAATCGTAATAATATTATTATAAGCACTTGTATCGTAGAAAAAAAAAAAAACGGGCCCCGTCGATTGTTCCCCGTCGGCGGCACGGCGATAATATCGTTCTCGTATAATGCCTGCGCGGGTTTTATTATTATTATTATTATTTTTTTAATTTTTATTTTTATTTTTTTTTTTTTTTTTGACCGCCACCGCCGCGCGAGTTGTAAAAGACAACACGCGAATCGGCTGGACGAACGCACAAATAATATAAACAAATACGTTTTGAAAACGGGAAAAAATTGATCTCGGACGCGAGTCTGCGGTCGAAATTCGCGTGTCCAATAAAATATACCCCCCGAATGTAATATAAATTACACGTTACGATCGTTTCGGTCAAACCCGTCGACGCGATTCACTATTACGGCATGCGTGTGTGTTTTTATTATTTATTTATTTTGGTTTTTTTTTTTGCAAACTGGCCGGTTTCCGGTAGCAAATTTCGTCTAGACGGATCACATTTTTGCGATATTCATCGCGTGTTTTTTTTTTTTTTTTTAATAATCGGAAAAACAGCATTTTGTTATTTTCGATTTTGCCGTAGCTCGGTTAAAACTAAGACATTTTTTACTGAATACACTTATATATTCGCTCTTTGTAGGACATGGTACTAATTTCAAAATATTTTTTACATACTATATATCGTTACGTAATATATTTTTAGCTATTTTAAATTTTCGTGGGTTTTTTTTTTTTTTAGTTTTCTTTTGATTTTATGTTAACTGACGTGTGTTTCATGGCCCTGCAAAACTACTCTGACAAATCCGACCGAAGGTTCGTGTAGTAAATTGTCTTGCGAACCATACGAAAATATCGAAAATCCGTACTTACGATTTCTTTTTAATGCCCGTTCGAAGTATAGATTTTCATGGAAATCGTACGATTGTCTTCTCGATTATTTAGATTAAACATTTTTGGCCGTACACAAAATACGCTCGACAATTCGATACTACAAAACGCGAACAATTTGCATTTATTGTGTAGTTCATTATTATTTTAATAAAACGCGTTTTACCCATATGAAGAATGTGTTAAACAAAAATTATGGGGGTGATAAATATGATAAAAAGATAACATCTAGATAACTGGGAATACATAGAGTGGGAATAAATTACAGAAGAAATGTATTTAGTGATATAATAATTTTCAAATAATATATTTCGTCCGGGTTTCAGGGAAGAGCCGAGTCTGTTAAACGAAAACGTTGGCTTATCGGATCCGGCTTTTTAAAATCCTATTGTCGGATGATGTATAGAAAAAAAAAAAAAAAAAAAAAAAATTCTATAAGAAGATTGATTCGCGATTATTGTTTACTACATGCTCTCCCCATTGATTTCGACGATTAGAATACGTCTACTTTACGAAATCGCGACGTTAATCCCCTGATAGGCGACAGGGTTCCACACGGCAACCCTCCAATTCGGCGATTTGTATACTCGCAAGCTTTATGCGACACGTACATTTTTAATACCTATAAAAACGGTCGTACGTGACTAATAAAATCCGTTGGCATTAAAATACTCGTATACGAAACCGTCGCAAATAATCGATCAAACTGTTCGCGGTTAGCATATTCCCGTCGCCGGGCATAATAATACGGTTTTGTAAAAATTATATACTAACCGCACATGTTACGTAGTATTTTTTTCGTTGTTGTCGTTATTCGGTTAGAAATAATCGTTTGTACACGAAATCTTCGCCGAGTAATTAACATTGGCCGTTTCTAGACGTGAAAATCACTTTGAAAACATTCTGACGATGTTTGAGCTATTTTTATAGGTTTTTTTTTTTTTTTTTTTAGTTTTATTCGGATTTACGCGGATGAAATTGTTTCGGCCGAGCAGAAATGCACGGAAATCGCACACGAGGTTCCATTTTATTAACTTGTACTAAATAGTCAAGCCTTTCGTATATTTGTTTTGATAAGCGTTGAAATTTTGATGAAAACCGTTTAAACATTTAATTGCTATTTGTCCAATGAAATTTAAAACAAAACCTATTAGCTGTAAAAAATTACACGGACGATTGTAATGTATTCCGGTAGTCGAAAATAATAAACGTCGACGCGGTGACGGTGAAATTTACTATTAAACTACAAATATTTACGTGCATTTTTTTTTTTTTTTGTTGTGGTTGTTTTTAACAAGTATGTATTAAAAATACAATATTTTATGTACAGATAGATTTGATAAATGCCGGAAGGGAATTTAGGTCGTGTAGTGTGGGGAATACGTCCTCGGCCCACGCGTCAGTTTTTTTAACATATTCCCTAGATTTTCGTCCTGCTCCACGCGGCGGTGGCTGTAGATATATAAATAAATAATAAAAAATAATAAAAAATAATAATAATAATGTGTACCGGAGTTTTGCCGCCCGGTGAATACCGCCGGTCACGGTAACGGTTTCGACACGTCCGTCGCCGCCGTCGCGGATATTCCGGTCGTGTCTCGTGGCGAGGCCGTAATGAACACGGACTCTAAATCACCGGCGAGAGACCGAGTGACCGAGACGGAGATACCGAGAGAGAGAGAGAGAAATATATATAAAAAAAAAAAGAGACTTATTGCGCGCGGAAAACTGCGAATTTATTTATATATATATATATATATATATATATTATTATTACGATTAAACCGATTACCATACTTTTTCATCTGTTCGAGTATTCCGCGCGCACACCACACCCGATATACAATGTATTATAATGTACAACTTAAGTATAATATATCGTATATATATATATATATGTCGCCGAGTAACAATATACTCATGCGTGTGTGTCCCCGTTTGGCGATACGATATATTAAATACGATTTATATCGTATATTTTTATATATGTGTGTATACATATTCCGACCGGATTGTACAATAATATGCGAATATATTGCGCGATAATCTCCTCAGTCTCCGGCCGGTCTGCGGCAACAACCGGCAATGATAACCCTGCCCCCGGCGTACGGACAAAAAAAAAAAAAAGTATCGGTTTTACTCATATTTATACCACTGGCCGTTACCCGCCGCCGACTTTGTCCACGTAGACGTTTGAAATGCGTCCCTTACGCATTTCCAAATGTCCCGGAACGCGCGCGCGCGCTGCGTAATTTCACACCGGTACCCACACACCCGGTTGCCATTTTCCCTCGTCCGCCGGACGTCGCCGATCGTAAATAAGGGGTCCCCGTAACGAATCAGCGACCGCCACCCTCCCCGGTGAAAAAAGCCGTAAAAAGCTGACCCGCCGCGCAGCGTCGCCCGTGAAAAACTCGTGAATACCTACCCACCTGGTACTTAACACTACACTGTGTTTACAAAAGGACGTTCTTTTTGAATTGGCCGTCATTGTTTTTGTGGTTCAGTTGGTAACACTGTTGTTATGATATCTGTTATCTAGTATCACTCCGGTTTATTCTTGCCTGCTTAGTTTTTTGTTGATCGATCACCATGGAACGGCTAACCGTGGACATCCGTGTTTTAGTTGTGAAAACATTTTACGGAAACGGCGAAAGTTATGCGGGGACAGCTCGTCGTCTCCGTACGCAACTCGGGCGAAATGCGGCTCCTGCAAGATGTCATGCGACCTTACTCCCTGCGACTACTTCTTGTGGGGGTTTGTGAAGTCTCAAGTGTACGAGAGGAAACCTCACACGGTCACGGATTCGAAGGAAGAAATTCAGAGAGTCATCCAGGATCTCACCAAGGAGAACTGTAGGGCAGTAATCGCCAACTCCCTTAACCGTGTGACAGTGTGCCAACAGGCCAGGGGAGGGGTCACACGAATGATATAATATTTCATACCTAAACCGGAGGTTCTCCTGATTCCAATGATGTCATTTTTTTTGTTTTTTGATTAAATTAAAGTGTTATTTTGGCATTTTTAAAAAGAGCGTCCTTTTGTAAACACCCTTTACTACCCCTCGCCCAACTTTGCCGGTCCCGTCGCGGTTTGATTTTCTTCGCGGCATTTCACTAAAAATTACAATTAATACCGTTTATCGTTTTTGTCACTCTTAGGCCGTTAGGCGCCTACACCGTACAAAATACACAACCGAATCTAGGTCCAGTGGATTGGTCTGGGCGTTGATCAATGAACGAGTCAGTGGTATTTGGCTTTTATATCTATAGAAGACCGAAAGAAAAACAAAATATATGTATTTTGGTAACTAAGCAACCATAGATTCCCCCTTATTAACGTATTAATGATTGATTTGTGTGTGTGTGTATATATATATATATATATATATATATATATATACAAACTTTTTCCTATAAAAATCTTTAAATTTGCAATAGAAAAAAAAAAAAAATTGACGGTCACTTATCTAGATAAAAACCGTCCTATATTTTAAGTTGGACCGAATCACACACATGAGCGTAATCTTATCGAAATCGGTTGTGTAGTTTCAGAGCGCATTGCACGCTTTATTTTTATATATATACATAAGATACGGTTCAATGTTAGCGGTGAAAAATATCTTTGTTGGCCGTTTTAACATTTTACGATTTTAACTCGTTGAAAAATTACGGATTTTAATATAAACTTTTTATCCCCTTTGTTACCCCTGTGGGAGTGGAATTTTCAAAAATCCTTGTTCGACGCATGCCTACCGGTATAAAAGGCGGTATAAGCTGTGCGTTAATAGATCAGTCGGTCTCGTTTTAACAATAATTTTCAGGTTTATATCTTAGAAAAAAATCCTTATTCTCATAAGGCATAATAAAGTTTTTGAAATATAATATGCATTTTTTTTTTTTTTTTTTTTTTTTAACATGGATTGCGGCCTGTTGAAGATCAAACTCCCCGGCCTCGAAATCTGTAAATCGGCCCCCGACAGACACGCATAAGAATAGTTACAAGGATACAAAGGAATTGATAAGTTATACGAAAGGATAAGAGGATTATAGAGATATGTATTCTTTCGATTAAAGACGAGAAGTAGAATAGATAGTACAATAAGGCCTGTTTGTTGGTATCGAAAAAAAAAACGGCCAAAAGTCGATCGAACAAAACCACAGACATTTTTTTTTTTTCTTCTTCTTCTTTCTTTTCACGGCAAATTTCTACGTTGTCCCGGATCCGCTCCGGCGAATACGAAAATTCTACAAAATTACCGTCATTTTTGAAGAAAGCAAAAAAAAAAAAAAAACACACACACACACACAAAATATATTGATTTTTCTATATTGTAACGCGTGAGAAAAACCTAAATCGAAGATTCACTCGAAATGTCCGTGTACGGATGAAATCGCCGTGGGTTCACGACGAAAAAAACCGTCCTCGACAATAATATTGTGTGCTGTTCGACGGATCGTGATTTTAGTCCATCAATTCAACGAAATCGTGTGTTCTACAACGGATCGGACGAATAAATAATATCGAATGTGTGTTCCCTCCCGCCCCCTAACGTGTGGCGTGTTTTATAGGAATATACCTAATAACAATGATGAATCATGTCCCGTGAATCCGAAATGTCAACGGGAAATAATAAATTTAACAAAAAAAAAAAAAAAATAATAATAATAATAACCGAGCAAATTTTACAAGTAAATTGTACAAGCGGGTACCGCCGCTTCACCCTCTATTATCATCGTACTCGTTCTTTCGGACATTTTGTCGGCGGCGAACCACACAAAGCCATTGACGGGGCCCCGAATAAGACAGCTGGGAAGAAGAATCGTGTTTATAAATCATTCGGAATGCAATCCCGGAGGAGGAGGATGAGGATATTATAATAGAATAACGTCGTTCCCGCAGCAAGACAACGAGTTGCGAATGCTCTTTTCACGGACAAATCCGTATTATTAGTATTATCATCATACCCGAAATCCGGCGATTTTTTTTTTTTTTTCTTACGGCCGCTCGGCTAGGTACCCGCATTACTATTATTGTACACACGGAACGCTAATAAAAAAAACTAACAATTTGTAAAAAAAAAAAGTATAAATCGATTATAATCTATTATAAGACCGACAGACCATTGGAGAGGGGGAGGGGGCGAGGAAGAGTGTTCGACAAAACCTTTTTGTTTTTTTTCTATACGGTCGAATTTCGGACATAAATTTTTTTGCAAGAGTTTTATATTGGTTTTTCACTACGATATGTGATTTTAATTTAACATTGTTTTTTTTTTTCGTTTTTGATTTCAGTTTTCACCAGAAACTAACACCGTCCGTCAAATGGTTTCTGGTTTTGAATATCGTCTAAACCGGTGCGTTGTCGGGGAGGTAAGTTTTTTTTTTTTTTTTTGATTTTCCTTGATACTTTCCAACGGTATGTTTAGCGAAAATGCCAAGTGTCTACAATTATGTTTAGCCGGATTGAAATACAAGAAGCAAATCCGAAAAATAACAGAGAACCGTTATTGCGGAATGATTCCCGGTTTCCACCACCCCATTATTTCGCAAACTGCAAGGATAATCATAAAAACGGCTCCAACTAGATTGTACAAAAAAAAAAAAAAAAAAACTCTCTTGTACGTTATTCGTTCGGAGCAAGATTTATACCCGGTAGAAGAGTTGTTGGGCAAACGAAAAATTAAAAATAATTCAACGTAGCTACGCTCAGCATCTAAACAAAGGTCCCGGTTATAACATTTTTTTTACGATTTCCGGTATATATATATATATATTGAACCGTCGCTGTAATATACCGTCGATAAATATCGGATAATATTTTTTTTTACATTTGTTTAATTACTGCTATGCGTTTTATCGCGACATTGTGTCGTCGATCTCGATCGGCAACGTTTAAATTCACTAAAAAGTCCGGTCGAATTGTTTGCGTAGCCCGAGTGTATCGTCAGTACGCCGCGCGTTCGATGAATATTCATAAAATATATTAATACGAAATGGTTTTTTTTTTTTTTTTTTTTTTTTAGTCGGTTTTCTATCGGCCGGTAACACGTATAGGTATTGTGTTCGCAATAAATTCGCGTTGAACGGTCACGATCGAAAACGGTGAAGTGGTGCCAAGAGTTATTGTTATTCGAACAACAATAATAATAATAATAATACGTATTGTGCAAACGTATATATTATGCGAATACAATTTGTTTGTCAAATTGCCGACCCTGTAAATTAACCATTCGCACCGTTGTCGCAAGTCGCATAAAAAAAAAAAAGGTTCTTTTGTCGCGGACCAATTTGGGGCGCAATTGCCTACGAACGTGTGTACCTCGTGCAAATATCATTTCAGTTGCTTATTATTGTTTGCCGTTATATAGAATCGATAAAATGAGGTGTTTTTTTTTTTTTTACGTTATTTTCAAACATTTTACACTTATTTCGTACATCAATACGACAAATATCGACACGCGAACATTCGGATCGATTCCACTGTTTACGAGCCGTTACGACGTTTTTGGGGGGCGGAAAAATTATATTGATTTTCACGAACGTTTTGTAAATCGAAAGCCGTCGCGGGCGATACCGGTGGTAAAAATTTTGAAATTATCGCAAATAAACGAACATTGCGAACGATACTCTATAATATCGCATTTACACGAAATCTTCGTAGGTGTGTAGATAATCGCTTGTACGGTATCCCCGGCCCTGTCGATCCTGGCGTTCGTTCCGTCTGTTCCTGCAGTCCGCGTTCTTTTTTCGGTGGTCAACACGCGATCCCGTTCTTCGGTCCATCGATTCTTCCTTATAAACGTCACCCGCTATAATCAAAACCCCCCCCCCGTGTTTGTCCGATTTCACTTTGGCCAATCCACTCGTTTCGTATAAATGGTCCATTTTGCACTTTTCACCATTTGGTTAGTCCCTCGGCCAGTGACGTAAATGAGGGCCCGTAGATGTCACGTCGCGAGGGGGGGGGGGTCACGATCATTTTGGGCCCTTGCTCTCCCTACACTCCCGAAGTAAATTTAATTCAAAGAAAAGAAAAGAAAAAAAAAAAAAACATTAATTTTTTTTTCAAATTGAATTAGTTTTAATCCATGTCTATGATTACTGTTGTGTGTACGTCGCACAGTAAACACGTCGCTTTGCGGCGACCGCACACGAGCAACTTTTCGTCGCGCAACTTTTTGTCACGCAACTATTTTGTCTTTGTCGCCGTCCGGTTACTTCGGTTATTAAGAGTGCGCGCACGACGATCAACTGTTTCCTGTAAACAAATTCATTTTCACGTGTTGCATTATGGATTCGACAGATACGCGTGCACATCGTCCATCGTTCAATCTTGATCATCAATTGCGCTGATTAAATTACCATCCGAATAGTCTTTTAAATATTTATTGATCAATGCAATATACGAGGTTTCGACGTACCGTCTACATCTTAGACTTTTTTTTTATAAATCTTATAAAAACGGAAATATTTAACTATATCTGTCACTGTTGTTATCCAATACTTGATTGGCATTAAAGTTAATTGCCGGTGCCGTTCCTCGTCCGACTATAACCGAGCAACAAAAAAACGCTTCTCACTGATACCGCCTTGGGCGACAAATTAAACGGTACGAGACCGAATAGCTATTGTTTTAATTACGTACTCCTATAATAATACTTATGATCGCTCATTTTATTCGGGTATTTGCGACCTCGCACCACCCTTAAAAAAATTTTTTAAAAAAAAATAACTCGAACACGGTGTAAAATATGTGAGGGGGGTTTTTTTCTATTAAAACTTTAACCGTATAGGGGATAGTTGTAGATGAATAATCAACAAAGTTTTCTTACCGTTTCCAATCATTTTTATCACATCTGCAGTATAATAATCAACTAAATACATTTCCCTTAACCTGTTTACAAAACGATTCAAACGTCAGAAAGTAAATAACTTTTGTGTCGAACGAGCGACAAGAATAAACACAAAAAAAAAAAAAAAAACAAATTAAAGATTTGATTTAATTCGATTTTATTTTGTAATGATTTCCTCGAGTACTACGCAGTTTGTATATTTTTATCGTTGGAATATTGTAACTACTACGTCCCGGAGCCGGCGGACGATCTAAAAATCTATCGATCGCGTAAATTACACACCGCCGTCCGATTCGTGTTTTACGGGGCCGTCGTTTATGCTGTGGCCGCACAAAATACGAGGACGTGTGGCTATTAAACAACGCGACTTTCAGTAGAAAAACTTTTTTTTTATTTGTTTAAACAGTTTATAATAATAATTTCACGTTTTTCCCGTTCTTGGACGCATCCGTGTTTGTCCATTGGTCGAACATTCGGCGTTCGGACGTAATTTTCCTTGCTATTCCTTTTTAATTAACCTACGGCGATTTCGTTTTTACCGATTCAACCTAATCAAAACGTGTCTCTTTTAACGCGATTTTTTTTTTAAATTTGAATCGAGACAAAAGTCCTATTACTATTAAAGTTTATTTGTTGATTTATATAAGGAAAACGATTTTGTCCATGTTCTCCTATAGTGTAGCCCAATAGCCGGTCTCTTTTCTATTTCATTTATTACCGATTGTCACTGTCAATGTCTTCGTCCCGCGGACAGGCTACAGTGGCCATTTTGCACTGCAAAGTTTGCAACGACAAAGATAAAAGTACGTTTTACGACAGCGACATCGATGTGACTTGCTCGGACGTCGCTGAAAAAAATGGAGATATAATTTTCAACAAATAATTTTTAAAAATGGGATTGAATACTGATTTAAATAAAAAAAAAAAACCTTTTCTCTAAGTTTTACTGTTCGTTATTTATAGCACATCAAAACTCGTCAGTCGGCTCTGCCGCACCCTGTATATGTCCCAAACATTTTACGCCTCGACAATACAATACTTTTTTACACAAGGGTACTGATAGAATTCGCATGTTGTTAATAAAAAAAAAAGCTATAAACTGTTCCCCACGCGTACATGTGTATAACTAAACGGGTCGCTAAACCTTTTGCTAAAAACAAAATAAAAAAAAAAAATAAATAAAAATATACATTTCTGCTCGGTTATCCAGTCTAAAAAACCTACGCGTCTTCAGACTGGGCACAACTACCCTCGGGCCGCCACCGAATTCCGGCCGACCGTATAGGACGACTGGGGCGGGGGTGAGAAGCGAAACGTATTTTATAACGGACGCGCCGGAGTCGACGGCTTAATTAGTACTGATCTATTATTTTTTTTTTTTTTTTTTTTTTTTTTAAATATCGTTAAAAAACGTTTCCCTCCCCTCCCCCCGTAGATTACCGTTCGCCCCGTTTCGATTGGCCGCACGCCGAATGGTATGGCGGACAGGTAGGTGGTAGGTGCGCGTCCAAATATTATAAACTCGTCCAATTAGTCCCGCGTTTAAGTGATTTATCTAATAAAACGCGCTGCGAACGAATTTTTTACGCGCGTAATAAATTGTTTTTTTCTTCCACCTTTACGCCGTCGCGGTTACACACTATAATAACACTCGTTATTTATTTATTTTCTCGCGGGTATAAATATACCCGGGACCCTCCAATTAAAACCCATATCGACGGCCGCGTGCACTCGACCGCAGTGGTTCTCAACCATTTTGCCTTCGTGTCGCCCCCTTATCCACAAGAATCCACCGACACTTCGTCTGCCTAACATATAGAAATATTTAATCATTTACGTACGCTGTACGTTTCAGAAGGGATATATAAAAGCTCGTTGAAAAAAATATACGTTACGCAGAAGAATAATAATTGCACATTTTACTTTAGCTTTAGTGTTTGTATAAACATTGATATTTCTAAAATGGAAAAAAAAAAAACAACAATAATAATCAGAATATTGAAAAATTATATAATAATCGTATATAAACTGAACATTTTATGATAAATTTGACCCGGGCGATTTGTACAAAATCGGGGAACTCGGGGGGTGGTGGGGGGGGGACAAACGGACGGATCATTTATCGGATCTCAAATATAAAAAGACATATTAGTGTCAAGATAATAATTGTTCGGTGCCTACGCGTAAATCATTATTAAGGGTGGTGGCGATTACACGGCGGCAACCGCATTAATACGATTTTATTCGAAAAATTCTCATCGTTTTTTTTTTTATTTTCCCCAAGGATTCCGTTGCCATCCCACCCCTACGGTCGATCCACGTCACCCCGGCCGAGTGAGAACCACTGAATTACAATATAAATAGCGTGCGGTCATAAACACATATTTTATTTCTCTCTCTCTCTCGGTGTCTCTTCCACGTTCGGGACATCGTTTATCGCTATGGGTGACAGATAGTTTCTTTTTTTTTTTTTTTTTTTTTTTTTTTTTTTTTTTTTTTTATATATTATGCGTGTATCGTATACGTTGGGACGTCTCGGATCGCGTTGAAATATTGTAACTACTACGTCCCGGAGCCGGCGGACGATCTAAAAATCTATCGATCGCGTAAATTACACACCGCCGTCCGATTCGTGTTTTACGGGGCCGTCGTTTATGCTGTGGGCGCACAAAATACGAAGAGGTGTGGCTATTAAACAACGCGACTTTCAGTAGAAAAACTTTTTTTTTATTTGTTTAAACAGTTTATAATAATAATTTCGCGTTTTCCCCGTTCTTGGACGCATCCGTGTTTGGTCGAACATTCGGCGTTCGGACGTAATTTTCCTTGCAATTCCTTTTTAATTAACCTACGGCGATTTCGTTTTTACCGATTCAACCTAATCAAAACGTGTCTCTTTTAACGCGATTTTTTTTTTAAATGTGAATCGAGCCAAAAGTCGCACGGAGCGTGTTCTGGCGATTAAGGTGGCGGCGGGCGGGAGGGTGGGTTGTATCACCGGATTACGATTTTCGGCCAGATTTTCAGATAAGACAGTACAGTAGCCGTCTTTTTGTTACCGAGAGAGGTTTTTGGGCACCGATTCGGCGGGGACTTTTGTAATGTTCAAACGATCGCGCGAAATTTGTCTCGTTGCACAATGTCAACCGTTTCAGCTGTCAACCAAATGCTCGGGTTTCGTGCTCACGTATGGTATCATATATTTTTCCGAAAAGTTATCGTCAGTTTTTAAGTGGCGTGCACAACCTAACCTAACCTAACCACCAACTTTTTTACGGCCTTCAAATATACCGTTCGTGCCAGTCGTAAACACGCAATCGCGACACACCGGCATCTCCGTACACAACCGAAAAATGCCAAAAGTACGAAAGTAGCAGGTTTCATTTAGAGTTTCGCTTGGAATTTCAAATGAATTTTTACTCTCGTCCCGGCGTGATTTCCAATAAGAAGTCAATTAAAACAACGGTGGCACGTGATCTATAGGACGGACACCGGCTAAACTTGTACCGGTCGTTGCAGTGATATTCATAGATGATAAATATACCGACATTATGCACCTAATATGCACGCTATACGTATCGCTAGTTTGATAGTCTCGTTGTTTAATGGTCACACATCGTATATAAATATATATTCTTGTAATCATATTATAGGCGTATAAGAAATAATAATATAACCGAATAGCGACAATGACGTAATTAGGAATTTGCTCTGGGAATATATATATTTATATATATCTTTTTTATGTAAAACGAGTTTTGTTTGTTACTACTCGGTTTGTATAGCACTACTCATAACTGAAATATGCGCTTTAATATAACTTAATAAGAACAAACAAAAAAAAAAAAAAAAAAACTATCACTAAAATATGATGCGATAAAAACATGAAAATTAATTCTTTTGTTGAATTTGCCGATTTGAATACCGTTTGATGGACAACATAATAGATAAACGTTTAAATTTGTTCAGAGTTCATTTTATTAATTTTTAGTTTTTAATGCGTACATATTTAATACATAGGTACGAGATTGTACAGTGTGAAATTAGACAATTTGAACAATTTGCCTCAACAGGTTAGGTAGACGTTCTTCGTTCGTATCGATAACGTAATTCGTAAATATTTTTTACTCGCGTTTTTATTTCTTTTTTTTCTTGAACATTGAATTTTTTTTTCCTGATATGTGTTTATAAAAACACAGCCATGGGAGTAAGAAGCGTCAACGGATCATAGCTCAGAGAATATTCGAATAAAATAATAAAAAAAAAAAAAAGTCGTTTACCAATAATCGATTCTCTATAACTAACTTTAATGTTTCGATTTAGTCGGAGTATAATATGCACATTTTTAAAAGGTTTTCGGAGAAAACTAATAATAATAATAATTGTAATATGTATTATTTCAAGATGACCGGACGGTCCCCTTAATAGCTATTATTATTTATTCACTGTTGGGCAACTATAATCGTAAAAAAAAAAAAAAAAAAAAAATAATAATAATACATTTACATATATATTATAATAATATTATATTATTATTATTATATACAGACGAGAATTTGTTTAAATTAAATAAAACTTATTACGAGTGTACAGCGACGGCCAATAAAATTAATAGGTAGTTAAAAATATTAGACACGTCGTGAAATATAAAAATACTACGATAATACTCGTGGAAAACGGGCATGGTACGGTGCGTTGAGATAACATAAAAAAATATAAAAATAAAATCGACCAATTGATACGGTCGTTAAAGTCTCTCCGGATGTACCGCGGCGCGGCAGCCCGCGGATCTCGACCAAATTGTATTTTTATTGTTATTGCTTTATTTCATTTGTGATGCGCAGTAATAATTTTTATCGTGCGGCGTCAATTTTATTTATTTAACGATATACCGGTTATTAAAAACTAGTAACCGCCATCTTATTAGAATATATCGAATTTTATTGTACCATTAACTCGATCTTTTATCACGATCCAAAACGATTAAATTTCGATTTTTATATTACGCGTATAATATAGGTATACCGTTTACGCAGTGTATATAAAATATGTACGGATTTTTTTACACCGTTTACTCCCGTCGCCGAGACAACATATCCGTCATTCCCTGTTCTCGACTGCCTCTCCGTCGTCCGCCACGCCACTAGCTGCAATCCTAAACCCGACCATTTTTATCTAGGACGATCTGTTGGCCGTTCGGTATATGTACAGGGTGCGGCAGAGCCGACTGACGAGTTTAATGAGGTCATTAGCCTGTGATAAGATAAGAGCAGGCCTTAATAAGCGGTATATTTTGAATTGTACGGTAATGCCGTTTTTATTCGTAATCGTGGTCTGGACAGGTGTACATCGTGGTTTCGTCGTGCGTGCGTATTACGAAAATAATCGTTCTGTGATCGCTACACAAAGGGCTTTTCGTATACACTTGGTCATTCCACGTGCTGAATCTGGTCCGTCTGCTAACACTATTAAATTTTGGATACGGCATTTGGAAGAAACTGGAAGTACCCTAAGTAGACTCGGACACGGAGCACCCAGAACGGTAAGAACCCCCGAAAATGTGCAGTCGGTTAGAGAGTCAATTGAGCAGTCACCAAGACCCTCAGCCCGGAAACACGCTGTAGCTTTGAGAAGCTCAGACCGTTCTTTGAGGAGAATTCTTCACGAAGATTTATCATATTCCATCACTATAAATTAATGCTTGTCCAAGAGTTAAATGCTACTGACTACGGCAACCGTAAAAATCTCTGTCAGCAAATTCGTCTGCAAATTACTCCGATATCAACTTTTTTCTGTAGCGATTGGGCTACAAATAACTTACGGCAGCTTCATGAAAGACCACTTCACGTGGAAGTCGAGGCCATAACAGTCGAAATGTGCCGAAATTCATATGAGAGCTTCAGAGATTGTCTACAACAGTGTATCAATACTGATGGCCGCCATCTTGGAGATATAATTTTTAAAAATGGGATTGAATGCTGATTTAAATAAAAAAAACCTTTTCTCTAAGTTTTTCTGTTCGTTATTTATAGCCCATCAAAATTCGTCAGTCGGCTCTGCCGCACTCTGTATATATATCCGAACTCCACCAACTCGTTATTCGTCCAAGTAATCCCTCCGATCGTGTACACAAATCCGCTATCGTTTGTCTGGGACTCTTAACGTTCCTCCACTTGTCCGTGAATTGTTTGACATTTTTCTTCTGTCCGAGAGTTTTGAAATATTTCGACACAGCAGGAAACTACACATTTCCACGAGTATATTACAGGCCATCTCAACTCTTCTCTGTCGTTTGCTCCATTACCATCGTAGATTGCCAGCGACACCGAGTAGACTAGTTCTCTAAATTTTATCGAACTACGATAAATCCAAACTCTAGTTGCTTATTCCCAAAGGTGCCCTGCTGTAAATACCACGAGGACCATAAATGAAAAACGAACACTAAATCTCATTGATAACCCCGATATGAGTAATTTTAACAGTGACGCGGTCGCTTAACTTTTGGCAAAGTTCGGCAATGTCGGGTTTTATTTCCGGCGTCCGGAGAGTCAGGTGTTCTGGGCTGGGTCGGTATTTAGCGGGCAGTACAAGTGGAAAACGCCGAGTCGCGTAAATAAGTTGGCGGCGAACGGTAAAAGAGCAGCGTACGAATCGCTGTTGCCGGGAGATTTATGTAAAACGTTGTGCCCGAAACGGAATCCGTGCAAACGTTCGCGATCGGACGCGAACGACGAATGACAAGGGCAAAGGTGCCCTCGAGGGCGAGGGTTTCGCGCAAACTGAAACCGGACTACCGAATCCGTTCTCAACGCTGTGGCGTGCGGTCGACGATCCCGCAGGATTTTTTTTTATTATAAACGATCCGCGGGGCGTGATATTATTTATACCGCGTGTAATTTATGCGCGGGCTCGGGGTACGTGTACACAAAATATAATATAATAAAATGCAATCCTGTGCCCGGGACACTTGGCTACCACGTGCACGTCATAGCGGTGCGGCGGTGCTTCTCCCTGGGTCGGTCGGTCGGCGGCGGCTGGTATTACGTTTCACAAGGACTAAAATAATAATTTTAATACGCCGAAACGCGTCGCCGACCCCCGAAACCGGAAATACGACGTGAAAACGATACCCGCGCGATTGATTGTTGTACGTACGCGGACACCGCGACACGAACAACGTCCGTCGTATTCCAGCGCGACATGTCACGGTATCACGACAATTACCATTAAATGCCTCCGTTTTATTTTTCATCGTTTTCCGAGTCCAAGGGTACGGTCGTCGGTCCCGAAACGGGTCGAGCAACCCCTCCCCCCCGTGGAAAACCGACGTGAAATCCCGCGACCGCCCTCCCCGGGGGGGCGGGTTGTTATCCTCTGAAACTCGAGATTCCGTTACGAATCCCCATACGTCGTCGCGTTTTCATTTCAACGCCAATCTCGTTGTTAACACGACCGTCGCGAAAAGAATTCGGAATTCGAAATTAAACGCGCCCCCTTTGTATATTTTTATACGACAATATACGCCCCGACACCGCGTTTAATTGACGTCTAGTTGTATTTTCCGTTGTTTTTTTTTTCTTTTTTTTTTTTCCTCCGTTCTCTACAAAAACTCCCCGAAACGCGGTCGTATATTACAACGATAATAACGGTGCGTTTGAAAACCACCCCGGACCGCCGCCGGTATTAGACGATTTTTACGACTGATAGCGACGACGATATGAAAAATTCCGGTCTTTTTAACATTATTTTACGGAGCCTCGAGATAATATAATATTGTAATATAACAACACAAGCGGCCCCGCTCGCTTGTCGGCCCGGCCGCGTTTTTCCCGAGTAACATCGCGCGCCGCTTATCTTTCGTAATAATTTACGAACGCCATTACAATACACGAGAAGTGTTTTTTTCTTCTTCTTCTTTTTTTTTTTTTTTTTTTTTTTTTCACGTAACACGTTTGTAACACGCTGCGCCGCCGCATGAGGCGAACCGACGACGTGTGTTTCTATAATATATATAAAATACAATCCGAAAAACATATCGTATAATAATATAAAAACCGACCGAATACTACAAATATGCGTGTGTCGGCGTTTTTTTGTTTTTTTTTTTTTTTTGATTTTCCTTACGAAACGTGTTTATTCGCGGGGCGAAATATCCGTCGGCATTTACACGTATGTGTGTGTGTATAGGGTGTACCTGTGTACCGTGTGGGCGGACGGGAGAAGAAAAAAAATAAATTCTATTGCTGTTTTGCGTGTCCTCGCGCGAGAAAACAACGCGCACATAAATAGAGACGTACGAACACTCGTACAAATATATACGTATACAACACTATACGTTAAACTCAATTGTATACGAACGAAACGGACGGAAATCCTTGTTTCGAATCGGTTGTGTACACCGCCGAGATGTAAAAATAAAAAAAAATAATAATAATAATAACAAAATACTAAGCATTTTTAATCGGTCGCGTCCCGAACGACACCGAGAGAACGAGAATCGGCGAGATCGCGTCGGCTCTTCGATTCTGCCGGATACTATTACGATGCGAAGTCCTGAAACTCGGCAAATTTTTACTCGTAGTTTTTTAAACCAGTTTAAAACTTCACTGTCCGTGACCGGAGGAGGTTTCTGTTTTTTCTGTAGGTTTGTCCATTTCCGTTGCACTCTTCCGTCGTTCATCCCGAGTTTTGTATAAAAAAAAAAAAAAAAAAATGCTTATTTATTTGCTATTATACCAGTGATTTGTGTTTTACAAACACTAAACTTGTCAGCGAACGCACGAATATTTCTGTTGGACGCCGCTCGTAATTCAATAATGTCAATTTTTTTCTTATAATGTTAATCCGTTTTATTTTACTGGTCATTGCGAACAACAATATATACGAATAGGAAAACTTCACATGATATAGACGATAAAAATGAGTCGAGACGGCCATTAACTACGACGGATAAGACAAACTAAGTTTAATGTGCGTTGAAATATAATTTTAGTCGATTACGATAAAAACGATCAAAATGTAACCGTAAAAATGTCAATTGGCACGGCTATAAACATACAGGAATGTCGGCAAAAGACAATCGAATGTATACACTATCGGTATAGCCGTAGTCTGGTGTACGGGTATGCCAAATGCTGATCGAGTCGCGTCAGTCGAGGAGTGGTGTTGTGTTGGTGGAACAACGATTAAAGAAAAAAGAAGAAAATCGCCAACAATATTGTTTAGCCGGTGATAGTTTCGACGTTTTCCCGGTGGCGGCCATGTTTTTATGCGTCTTGCCGGTATTGCGCTGTTTATATATATATATTTGGCCACGGGTACAGCCGGGTAATATTTTATACCGTATTCCAATATTCCCCGGTCCGCTGTTGTCGTCCGGATCTAATAAAACAATATTAAATGTAACGTAATAGGTAGGTAGGTAGGTATATGATATTATGGTGTTTGTGTCACGCGTTTCGATAATTATCCGTTAAGAACCGACTCATTGTAATATATATATATATATATATATATATATATATATATATATATATATATATACACTCGGCCCCGCTTTCCACCGCCGATAATAATATACAATAATATACTTATGATTATCGTACGGGCAAAGTGCTCAACGCAGAAAAACGTGTCCGACACGATAAAAATCTCGGCGAGAGGAACATCGTTTACCACTCAGCGCGTTCGTCCGCCCGTCCGTCCGGCCGCGTCCCCGGCGGCGGCGGTGCTGAGACGATTATTTTTTTTTTTTTTCTTTTTTTATGCGTTTTTCCGCGGTGATGTGCACGAACGACTGCGCGATGCCGATAACCGACGGAGTCGTCGCGGTCGACAATATTATAATACTATTGGTTCGTCATACGAATGCGATCTGCCGGCGAAAATGCTAAATCCGTCGCAGTAACGGCTATCCCGGACAAAAAAAAAAAATAAAAAAATAATAATTATAAAAAAATCGGCGTCCGAGATGTCATTATCAGTAGGTGAGTCGCGGTCGCCGAAAATGTCTCACGGCGTACTTGCCGTCCAGGAGTACCGTTTTTAGACGGCCTAGTCGCGTCCTAGTCGCATCTAGTCAAATAGACTGATCAATTATATTTTTACAACAAAACAAAACAATTACAATTAAAAAATATTATAATTATACGTTATAAGTGTATTAAACAGATGCGGCTACATCTCCATTGTAGAATAGCCGCCACTGATTCGTCTTAGGTACAATATTACGGCGGTCGACATATTAAATAATAAATTGTCGATTTGTATGTTTGGCGAAGTAAAGATATGAGCGAGATTGACGGGGCCATACATTAGAAAATCCAAATATGTGATGGGCAAAATGTTTTATCGCCCTTGGATGTTCGTGTATTTTTATTTTTTTTTTTTTAAGTTGACGGCCGGCAACTAGTGACAGACGGTAGTACGTTGATACGTTTGCACGATATCATAATTATAAAATATTCCAAAGAAAAAAAAAATTATATTTTGATTATAATCTCTTTGGTAATTCTAACATAGGCATATAAGCCGTGAATAGAACCTAACCTAACCATGATACGTGTGAGTGAGAAAGAACTATAAGACGTTCCTCATGGAACAGTTAATTAAAATGTTTGTTTTTTCCGGTTGAATTTTATGCGGGCTTTGTACATAGATTTATATTTTATGATACTAGTATATAGCGGAAAAACCGTGTATATACAATTTTTTTTTTTTTTTTTAAACATATGTAAATGCTTGAAACGATTTTTATAATCAAAGGTATATTATATGAATATGAAAATATATACGCATGAAATTTGATATTGTTCTTTTGTAGCTGTACCACAACTATGACATTATTTAACCATTGAAACATTAATATCTAACTGTGTAACGTCAACAAAATAATTCGCTTTTAATTGAAATTATATATGGTAAATGATAATATATCATCATCATTATAATTTTACCACGGAATAAAAAGTGGATTTTTTTGCTACTGTCATGCAAAAACCTCTTCAGAGTCTGTCTCTGTCACACATATATTGACTTTTATCATTTATACGTGCAATACATGTTATTCCATGTCTATGGTTCCAACAGAGTTATTTGTCTTGTACTCACGTATATCTCTCTCTCTCTATATATGACGAAATCTATTCTATTATTAATTTCTATATCTATCATTTTTAGTTTTTTAGAGCGAAGCGGTTTTACAATGGTGTTTATTTATTTACACTTTTTCTACCAGAAGACTTTATCCGATCTATACACTGTTTCCAGTAGAAATTTTTGCCTTTAGCGAGATCATATCTTAATTTACCCATTAGATTTTTAACGCAGCACAAAAAAAAATGACGAAAAAACGGCAAAAACTCGAATTTTTATTATTTTTTTGTAATTCCGAAAAATAATTGTTCAATAATTAGACTTCGCTCAGAATCGTTTTTGCGTTTGCATTAATTTATCGTTGCGTACAGATATAAATTAAATTACTCTATATATCTATATATCTTGCCAACTTCGCACCAACAGCATGTGGGAAACATGTTACCCCTTAATAAAAACGTTGATAAAAAAAAAAAAAAAAACGTTTTCTAACCTATCACGCAGCAGGAATTTCGAATAGAAAACAAGAATGGCTATGTTATTATTTTTATGTGATCGTCACAACTCTCCCCTCACACACACACACACACACACACACACGATTACTCGACTTTGTCCTCTTCCAGCGGTGTTTGCGCGTTCTGTGTGTGTTTGACTAATATAATCCGGTAGCGGTTCGTCGTCAAACATGCACATACGGGAAAAATTCGGCATCACTTGGTCCGCTTTGCCCCCCCCCCCCCCGACAGATAACGTCGTCGAACACGAGATAACAGTATTGGTTATCGTAGGTACATGTTTGTAATGTTACACCTATAATACGGCCGACGGGTAATGAATGTTTGTTTTGTACGAGAATTCTCTAATTTAATTTGGAAAAAACAAAAAAAAATAAAACGTACGCGTTACTCCGGCACAATCGTGGTGCGCGTGTCGTAAAATTCGTCTTTTTATTTTCCTCTGGATTTTATTACTCCGTAAGTGTGTGTGTGTTTTTTTTTCCACCAATACAATACTTCGTCTTCCTACCGCCCCTTCCCGCAGTTTGTTTCCTCCTGATTTTCAACGCGAAACCGCTTTATCGGTGTTTCTGCGAACCGTTGGAAACCGTTTTATGCAGCAGGACATGAGCTGGGGGCCCGTTCCCTATGTTATATTATACTTGGATCCATAATGTTCCTTATTGAATTTCGTTCTTCGCCTCCCGGGCCAGGACCGTTTTCACACAGTGGGCTGCGGCAAATCGCTTGCCATATTCTTTTTTCTTAACTTCCGAGCCCGTCGTGTCCGACGGCCGTAAACACACGATGGCCGTGGCCCGTTGACGTATAAAATCTAGACTTGGGATTTTTTCAAAAATCGTTCGCCACTTTAGAGGCTCTTAATCAACTTAGGGAGTGTTAAAGCCAGGTCTAACGGGGCCATCGCCATAAGCACGCCTATTCCCCGAGCCCATTCGTACTCGGACGATATATCGAAATCGACTTCGGTGTTCAATTAGTTCCGTTATTAAATTTTTTTTTCTGCGTGTATTTGCAGTGTTTTTTGCGCTCATGCAGCTTTAGGGTTTTGCGCACGGCTCCACGGTCCGTATGATCTCTGATGTTTCCCTACGCATGATCTCAAATCATCCAAAAATTCATTTGTTAATCGAAATTATTAATTATATTAGTGCAATTTAAAAACGTGTACGCTACACGGAACCCTGGACGAAAAAAAAAAAAAAAAAACGACTTTCAAGTAACGGGTGCCGGTGTAACGCATAGTGGTACGTTTGACGGGTTTTTTTTTTTTTTTTTATTATTATTTTTTTATTTTTGTTTTTTAATTGACCACGCGTATATAATAATAATAATATTATTATGCATACGGGTACGCTCGCGTACGTGATAAGTAAATATGCGCTAAAGTTTATTTAAAATGCAAATCCGCGACACTTTATACGCGCACGTATTATATAATAACACACTAACGCTCACACGTTTTTTTTTTTTTTTTTTTTTTTTTTTTTTTTTTTTTTTTATAAATATCCACATATCCAATTATGGGAGTCTGTGCCGGTTTTTTTTTTTTTTTTGCGTATATATTATAATCTACGCGCGCGTACACATTATAATATGATAATAAAAACGAAACCATAAATCGTGTGCGCGCGGCTCGGGGGACACGTCTCGCGCGCGTTTCCCATTAGGGATGAATAAAAAATTGTTTAAAAAAAAAAAACCCATCAGGTCGCGCGCATAGTAATTAACCGGCGGGTAATTAAAACACCGCCGCCGCCGCCAATATTCTCATCTTTGAGGTTATACCGAAGGTGGAAGTCTCCCCGACGCGATATTAGGAGGTGTACATTCATATTATATTATATTATTTTAGTGATTTATATTTTTTAATTTTTTTTTTTTTTTTTTTTGTATATATATATACCGACCGAAGCAAGGACGACCGCGTGTTCGACAAACACCGCATCCGCCGCTCTTATACGCTCGCGTAACTTTTTACATTTTATATATATTTTTTTTTTTTTTTTTTTGTTCACTTTTTATCGCGTGCGAGGTAAAGAGTGTGATAATAATATAAAAATAAATAAATAATATATATATATATATATAAAAAAATCGTCGACCGGCGGCGATTACGCGCGCGGGGGCTTATACACACACACGTACCTATATATACAGTAATACACTGCATACATTAAAAAATATATTATATAATGTGACCGCCTAAGTATATTATTATAATGATATCGTGTGTGTGTAGTGCGATCCGGAAAAAAGAATATATATATATAAAACTACAAAAAAAAAAAAAATTAAATAATAAAATAAAACCTAACCTACAAGTGATTTATGGTGCGGGGACACACGGTCACAGAGAAGAAGAAGAAGAAAAAAAAACACGATCGTCTCCCGTCTGGAATTCTCGTTCTTAATGGAAATTAACGCTGTAAATCAAACCGTAAACGCGCCCGCGTATAGGTAACCTATACCTATCCTATACATTTGTTTATTTTTTTTTTTTTTTTTTTATACTTTTTATTTTTTCTTATTAAGTATATTATTTTATTATACGAATATCAATGTCGCGCCAGGCGCATGCGCAGAACGCACGATCATGTTGTAAAAATAAATGTATTATATAATATATTGAAAAAAAACGTACATTATAAAAAATAAAAAAAAAAACCCCAATGGTTATTTTTAAATTAAATATTTCAATTTTTTTTTTTTTTTTTTTTTCATTTCGCAATTGTATTGTTGTCATCAGCACCGACGCGAGCTGCGTGCGGAATTTCGGCTCGGCCGGGAGGAACGGGTCGCCGTTTTTTATGCTGTTAAATAAATACCTATTACGTATTTACAATTTTCGGTTTAAAATTTGTATTCAGAAAATAATTATCTAACCGAGATCCACTCAGAATCGTATAATATTCCGTTTCCGAGCCGGGGCTGTTTATTTTATTGACGACGATGATGGTTATCAGTTACGGGGTGAGGGGGGGGGAACTGTGGATCGGTTATTTTTGAGGAAAAGGGCTAAAAATTAGGATCGTCCGGTTTTAAAAAGTCATTTGTAATTATTATTGTTGAAAACACTTCCGGTGTTCTTATAGTGTACGATAAGAAAACGTTCAAAACGAATACATCCTAATTCCGGGGGTGTAAATAAGAGGCCGATTTTATCGGCGACAATGGCTGACTGCGGATCAGTGGTGGCGACCTCCGCCACCGGTATTTCCATTACAACCGAACGTGTACATATTATTTAGGTACAAAAAAAAAATTTAGCCGGAATATCGCAATCGCTTTTTATAGGTTTTAGAACGTCCTCCGTCGCATCGCGTACCGGAATATAAAATAATATTACGTAGACTCGGAAATTTCCGTCTTCCTCGTTGGTAACCGAAAAAAGTACATAAAAGTACGCGGCTAAAGACCAACAGTAAATTTCAGTAAAATCAGTGTGTCGTTATTGTAATTGGTGATGGGAAACATCCGGATTTGCCGAAGTTCGAGATTCCGGATATCTGCGGATCCCGAAATTTCAAATCCGACATTATTTGCAAATCCGGATTTCGAATATGTAAATCCGGTTTTCTATCCGAATCTGAATTTCGGTCTTTAAAATTGCGATTTTACATTCTTTAACGAATTTCAACAAAACATTAAATACGTTTTTACAATTGAAAAAGTGTGACAAAGAGAAATTGACTTTAAAAAATAAGTACAAAAAAAAAATATCATACATATTTAACACTTATTTATGCGATATATTACTAGCTGACCCGGTAAACGATGTTTTACTCATAAAAAATGTTTATGGTAGCACGCCCTTGAAATTAATAAAATTATCTAACTCATTTTATAATGTAAAAAAAAATTACCCGAGGATTTTATTTTAACATATTTAATAAACAGAAATCTGTACAGTCAAATCCAAATAATGGATTTTAAAATTAGAAATGCGAAATTTAGACTTTGGAATAAATGTTCCGGTTTCGAAATCCACAAATCAGTATTTATTTGATTTTTGGATAATCCGATTAGCCACATCACTAATTGTAATATTAAATTACATAATTTTCTACTATAGTATTTGTATGATTAATTCGTGTAAACGCGCAACGGATACACAGGCGATACAATAAATTTAAGTCGTTTCCTAGGCAAACTGAAAAAATTTGTAAAAAATGTATGGTATTAAATTTTTTAGTTACTTTTTTTTTTTTTTCAAGTAAAAACTTTGTATGTCACAGTAGATAGTTATTTCCGTAAACCCTGAGCATTTCCGAAAACGTCGAACGCCTTTCTTCCACATCCTTGTTTTTTGATTTTTATGAGCTCAAAGATAACTGGGAAATTATTTCAAGTTTTCAATTTGCCCCGAAAATATAACCTAAACGTATCGTTTCGCTCCACGATGATAAATTGCTCGTTTTGGGTGTAAAACTTTACTATTATTACATTTACAGTAGTATTTCCAATGTAATACTACAATAACGACAGGTCGTTGTGTCATTCACGGTAATCGTGTCGTCTCAATCGAAACACAACCGATCGGGGCTGGCTGTTTTCTACGGGTCTCCGGTCTCTGGCAATGTACGGTATGCTTGTACGAGACCCGGTGGCGGGTAGCCAGAAGAGTGCAAAGAGAAACGGTTCTTATCGCCGTATAGTGTTTTATATATGGATAAAAAAAAAAAATAATAAACCCGACCCGTACCCATATTAAACGGAAAGCATATTTTTTAATATTATATTAAATCACGCGCGCGACACTGTATTATTATTATTAATTTTGTTTTTAACTAAAAAAAAAAAAAAAACTGGTTTCGCGACACAAGAGTCGCGTGACTTAATTTTTATATCTCTGCGGCGATCGCATCGTAGTCGTTTTGTCACGTCGAATCTTACCTAAAATCGTAAATAATAATATTAAAACATTACCAACTACCGTTATACACAGTGACACGAGTAATAACTGTGTACGGGCTAGTGATGTAGCCAGTTGTGGTTGGGCGGAGGAGAGTTAAACCACTCATGAAATGTATTCGTTTTCCTTTTTTTTAAATAATGTTTATCAAAAAAAAAAAATAATATCCTTTAAAGAGTGTGAATTTCCAATGCAACCCCCTTCCAAAATATTTTCCCCAGATGCGGCGTTTTTGAAATACTCATGAAATAAGGATTTCAACGAAAAGTGAACGTCTTCTCTCTCTCTTCGGTTACTCTTCTCGGACAACAATGCATTCCGTGTACGCGTAATTCGTGATTCACGTTACAGCCCGACACCCCAACGATTCCAAAGGCATTTTCGACTTAATTTCTTTATAGCAAGTAGTTTTCACTTTTAAGGGTGTTTAAATCCGGGACCAAAAACATTTCCCTACGATTCGGAAACCGAGTGGTGGTTCATTAACATTTTGTCAATATTCTTAAATAACATTACGATAAGTATTCTGAATATTTTTAGGAACACAATCTAAAAACAATTTAGGGTCGAGTTTGGACGGCTTAAGGAATTTTGATAATATAGGTACGATGATATACCGTTTACGCAGTGTATATAAAATATGTACGGATTTTTTAACACCGTTTACTCCCATCGCCGAGACAACATATCCGTCTTTCCCTGTTCTCGACTGCCTCTTCGTCGTCCACCACGCCACTAACTGCAATCCTAAACCCAACCATTTTTATCTAGGACGTTCTGTTAGCCGTTCGGTATATATACAGGGTGCGGCAGAGCCGACTGACGAGTTTACTGAGGTTATTAGTCTGTGATAAGATAGGAGCAAGCCTTAAATAAGTGGTATATTTTGAATTGTACGGTAATGCCGTTTTTATTCGTAATCATGGTCTGGACAGGTGTACATCGTGGTTTCGTCGTGCGTGCGTATTACGAAAATAATCGTTCTGTGATCGCTACACAAAGGGCTTTTCGTATACACTTGGTCATTCCACGTGCTGAATCTGTTCCGTCTGCTAACACTATCAAATTGTGGATACGGCATTTGGAAGAAACTGGAAGTACCCTAAGTAGACTTGGACATGGAGCACCCAGAACGGTAAGAACCCCGAAAATGTGCAGTTGGTTAGAGAGTCAATTGAGCAGTCACCAAGACCTCAGCCCGGAAACACGTTGTAGCTTTGGAAATCTCAGACCGTTCTTTGAGGAGAATTATTCTTCTTGCTGGCCAGCACGGTTCCCAGATTTAAGCATGTGTGATTTTTTCCTCTGGGGCTACCGTAAAGATAAGGTTTTCAGACATCGCCCACATACCATAGAAGAAATTAAACAGAAAATCCCCGTGGAAATCGAGGCCATACCAGTCGATATGTGCCGAAAATCATATGAGAGAGCTTCAGAGATCGTCTACAACAGTGTATCAATGCTGACGGCCGCCATCTTGGCGTTATAATTTTCAAGAAATAATTTTTTTTAAAAATGGGATTGAATACTGATTTAAATAAAAAAAAACCTTTTCTCTAAGTTTTACTGTTCGTTATTTATAACCCATCAAAACTCGTCAGTCGACTCTGCCGCACTCTGTATTTGGCACGATTTATATTTGATTAACTTCGTTTGTTGTTGCGTTTTATTTAAATTTAATAGAAAAAACTTGCGACGAATCTAGACGAATATTTTTTTTTTAAAAGAAAATCCGCACGATTTCACGTATAGCATGCATAGAATGTCTCAGTTTGTTTTCTTCACATATCCGAGCAGACGATCGTCTTGTCTCTCTTGTCTCCGTTGGTCCCCGGACATTCGACGCGATAGTACGCGAAGGATTGCTATACTCTGACCGGGTTCTCTAGGATTTATTGTTTTTCGCCGCGTGGAGGGGATTCCTACTATGCCACCCCCCTTTCTTTACATAATTTTTTTTTTTTTTTACGATATTCTAATGAATACATTTCCTTTTTTCCTCACGGGGGGGCAGTGATAAACGATCGGATCCCGTCACGGATAAATTCTCCGGATAGGTTGCACTTGCGCGCGCTCCTGCTCGGTCTCTCGGGGCGACGGGGCGATGAATAATTGCCGCCGTTTATCCGGAAACGCGCGCGGCCGACACAAGCGAACACCGAACTTGCGCATTTCGTGATACCGTAATCGCGGTGTATACACGCTAATGTTATTCAATTACGACGCGTAATTGATAACACATGGCGTCTCTACACACGTATCCGTGTACAATATTGCGCATATCGAATTTATTTATTCCGCTTTCGTCGTCGTCGTCGACGGGTATAATATTCACGTCGTCCACTCGTCGCATATATTAAAAAAAAAAAAAATATCGATAACAATATTATATTAGTCGCGCGCAAAATTTAATTTTGTATAAAAATCGTCAAGTCCCCCCCGTTTTCGCGTCACCGGCGGCGTGGTGCACCTGAAAATAATAATATGCGGATTTCCCTCCCGGCGGTTAAACGCTAATATGAAATATTTTACCCGACGATTAGTTTTGTTACAAGATGTATTTTTCATTCTCTGCCTGTACAAAATTCTCAGATATTTCCAAACATTGCTGATTTCTCGCCCGGCGGTATTTCACTTTAATCATTTTTTTTTTTTTTTTTTTTTTTATCGCAATGATTTATCGTTGCTTTCAGTGTATATTTCATTACTTGTGATTTGTGAACGCCTAACGGAGATAACGGTTACGGTCATTTTGAGCGGAACGAGATGGTACGAGGAAATGATTGTGCTTCCTGGAGCGATAGGGAGTAACGCGAAATTTGACGTAGGATAAGATTTCGGGAATAAATTGATTTGAGGTCGGCTTCATTACAATTTGAGGATATAAGTGGCACGAGAGAGGAATTTATTTTGGACACGTTCTAATCGTTCGGGTTTAACGGAGCCAAACGAATTCGCATTACGCTTAATACGATCCGGAATTTCGAGAGCTTTATTAATAGGAAACTTGAGGAAAATTGAAATAAAATATGCGACGAATACCATGATCCTTATGAAGGAAGACTCGCTATTTAGAAGATAGGAGTACGATACTGAGTTGTATTGCCTGGAAAATGTCATGGCGTTTGTCAATTTTGAGGTTGAGACCAAGGCAGGAGAACGAGGTGGATGACGATGCTCTCCATACCCTGATCCGCTGCGAGGCGATTGACGGAGATAGGGAGCGCCTGGTCAGGAGGACCGGTCTGTTCGAACCGGGCGACTTGGTGTCGCTCATGCTGGAGTCCCCAGACCACTGGGAAGCCGTGGTCGACTTCGCTGAGGCCGTCATCGCGGAGAATGAGTCGGCAGAACGGCACCGCCAAGCCCTCGACGTCGCCGGCGTGCGCCTTCTGCAAGCGCATCGCCGCCGTCGTTGATCGCGGCTGTAGGGCCGGTGGAAAGTGTCGCCTCCTTACTAGTGTAAGGGCAGCAAGTGGGCTGCGGCCTGGCTACTGCCCATTCCCCGGTAGGGCAAGAATTGTTGTTACCTATTTTATGTGAGCCCGTCCCGCCTTAGGGGAAAACGGGATTTTGTAAAAATACTTAATTGTAAATTCATTTTCAATAAATGATGGTGACCCGCCTCCCGGAGACGCCGTGAGGCACTATTTGTGAGGTTTTGCCGGTTTGAAACCCCCCAAAAAAAAAGGTTGAGACCAAGGCGGGCTACCCGGGAAGAAGACGTATCGAGTCGTAAGATAGACGGTAAGTTTTAAAAACAATTTCACATCGTTTTCAACGAGTAGGAATTTCGCCTTATTATTGATCGAGTCGACGAACGAATTACTAATTTATTAGTTTATATATAATATGTCTTATACTTTCCAAACATTCTGCCAAACGACCAGCGGCCTATCCGTGTTGCGAAGTACGCGCGGATTTTTAAATTTAGATTTCCGCACGGAAAATTGCACACTTTGAATTTTGAATTTTTTTTTTCTACTTTTGACTTTACTCGGTTCCACGATGGGGGGGGAGGGGAGGGGGCGTTTCTTCGATTCGTAATATTGGTTAAACGAACAGCGCCCGGCATCGATAACCGCCGTATTTGGTACGGTTGGCGATAAACAAATATCACTCTGTATATTTTAATAGAAAATCATTTCGCGCGGGACACATGTTCACGAATAATATATTCCGGACGTGAAATATTATTATAACTTATAAGCGCCATTAGGTCGCCGTAACGTACAGGTACAATACGCGCGGTTGTCGGGCATCGCAAAAATGCGGAGTACAAGAAATACATTCAAATCGATCGATTATACTGTTTTTTTTTTTTTTTTTTATTTTTTTAACGACTCGCGACGTCCGAAAATTGAACGCGTGAGCGAAATACGTAAAACGCTATTCGACCCGTCGTCGATTTCTATTGGTCGAGAATACCAATGACGGGCGGTCATCATCGTGCACCATAATATTATTTTATATATACATTTTTTTTTCTTTCTAGTAGATACGCATAAAAAAAAAAAAAAAGAAGAAGAAATATTAGATTATTTTAACGGTGTTCGTTTATAACCTACAAACTTCATATCTAAAATAAAAATAAAAACACGGTGTGCTCGGTATAAGTTTGAAACGTGAGTGTTCATACGACAAACCGGCAAATTCGAATAAAACATTATCCGCTAAACAATATAAAAAAGAAAATAATAATAAATACACATTCTCCTACGAAATTACATCACGATTTAACCTAAAACGGAAACTCTTCCGAACGCCTGCAGTTATCTCCGTTAATATTTTCGCTAAAAAACGATTGTATGTACATATGACTTAAGGGAATTTACTTTCCGATTACATATTTTATTCAGTAATCAATCTGTGATCTCAGTTTCACCGTTTCATATTACACATTTCGAAAGTCCAAAGTTTTCAAACAAAATTTGTTTTTCATTTGTATTCTCATAACAAACAAATCTATACGAAAACCGAATTTACAAAACGAGCTTGATATACAAAATAAAAATGTATTATATCGTTACAAAATCGAAATATTATTTATATTTTTTTTCTTTTTCAATCGCTCTATCAAAGTATAAAAAATAATATATATATAAAACAAAACGGTACGGAACAGATACGATAAAAAAAAATTGTTGTTAAAAAAAAAAAAAAAAAAAACACTCGGATATTCGAAATTTATTAAGGTCGATTTTCATCGTGATTACCGCCGCGGGCGTCGTTGAATCGTTGGATCAATTTTCGCACGAAACCTTTGGAATTCGATTCGGACATTTCCGCTCGGGCCCGGCGGTTTTCGTAATCCGTCCCGTCGGCGTTTTTCAGTCCCGTACGGCCGGACGGCGGTGTGTCGACACGACGGCGGAGACGGCCACGGCAATTGTTGTCCGCGACGACCGGCAACGACGACACGTAACATTTGGCGACCCTCACTTCTTTCGTCAGCTTTTCGGTTACGATCCGTCTGTACTGCACGCCCGTGTCCAGAATAGAATAGGAAATTACCTGTAATAAAATGTACCCGTAATTTTTTTTTTTTTTTTTTTAGGTTACGGTTTGTGTTCAGGGTCAGTTTTTAAGTCGGGTTACGGTGCGGGGGAGGGAGATACCAAGGGGTCCACAAACTCTAGGTGGTCGTTATTTCTGAAATTTATTATTATCAAAACCACAACAATAAGGTCGTAGAGCACAGCCGGTGTTCTACTTAAGCCGTGGCTTTACATTTTATTATAAAAAAAAAAAAATCCTTGGCGTCGCGATTTAAATGTAAAAATACATTTCGGAACGAAAATAAATATATTATGTACCAGTGTTGGGGGGGGGGGCGCTATTCAATTTTCGATTTCAAATTCGACGACAACCGATTTTTAATCACCGAATACTCACGTTATCGGTTCGGGACGAATTTCCATAATGCCCTGTAATCGTGACCGGCTCGCCGTGGTGACTGATAAGCGCACGATGAAAATTATTCTCGTCACTGTAGCAGCAACCGCCGCATTGAACGCCGACGGATCGTTTCGAGGGTACCGTCACCGCGACACGATTGTCGGCTTTTTCGCCGTCCCGCCGATGCCAGTCGACGCCGACAAACCCATTTCTCTGGAGATAAAGTAAAACTCGATGAACAAATATTTAAATTTAAACCGCTGGCGGTTCTGTAGCGACTCGCGGATTCGTTGGCGCGCTTACACATCGGGAAAGAACATCGGGCGTCGTCGTAGAACAGTTCCGTAGTGTTACAGATGGATTTACGTTATTAATGTTTTTTTTTTTTTTTTGACAGTAGGGGAAGTCTCCCTCACAGAATAAATTTCCTGGGAAAGCTAAGCGCCCCATTTCTAAAATATATACGTTTCAGTCGTCCCCCATAATTTGTATGTTGGATATTGAAACAAAACTCCAATCAATCGAATAATTGTTGGCGTTCTAAACAATACGGACAAATGATTTAAAACGAAAAAAAAAAAAAAGACCCGATTAAAATATTCATTATGACAAATACTGACAGAAAATAATTGAATACAAATGTATACTATTTTATATATTTAATTTAATATATTCACAAAAAAAAGAAAAAGAAAATTTAAATCTATATATATATATTTCTGAAATAATTTTTAGTTTATTAAAATACGTGGTTTTTTGGTTATTGGCAAAAATGCTTTTCGCACAATTTGTTCATCCCCCCCACATTTCAAAAATACACCTGGCGGCCACTGTCGTCATTGAGTGACGACGGTTATATTGTTACAGTTAGATGAGTTATCGGTTATCAGTGTTCACCGTTATCTGTGGTTTAATTAATCGGGTAACCGCGGTTAGGAACACATCAACAGGCAGGCGTCCATAGCTTAGAGATTGTATTTTTAAGCATCCCAGTCCGAGCGGTTTCAATTCAAAACACAAAATAAAAAAAAACCGGCGGCTTTAGACCCTCGTCCCTCCTAGCTAATGGCACGCGCCCGATTTTTCTCTATACTCATAAATCGATTTCTGTGTACGTTTCGATTTTATCTCATACGCCATACCGTTTCATTGGCGCGGCCCGCGACGATTCCGGCCGATTTTTCGGGGTCTCCGCGCGGATTTTTACCGGAGCGCAATGAACCCGTCACGACCGCAAAGTTCATCGCACGGCAAGAATTGCTCCGGACTACAATATAATAATATAGAAACAATTAAATTAATTAACTACGCGGCAATTATATAATTATAATTATTATTATTGTGTCATGTGTCCAAGTACAATAATATTATTAATGTGTTTATAACAACTGACTATAGATTTCCGATCCTTTGTAGTCCAAACAGAGCACGCCGCACCGACACTGGTCCGTTACGGACATTTTCGGACCGTGTCCCGGGGAGTCGGGGATCCAAGCCTCTAATCCGATGGTTCTGATAAAATCCAAATACGCTTGAACTCCGTCTGAGTATTATGCGCACAGACAAACAAATTAGACGACACTAACGAATTGATTATAATTAAACGTTTTACCGTATAAGTTGTCGCGTACGTTAATGCCCAACAACACGGACGAATGATAAATAAAAATCGATTTAACTATCGTTTCGATATGTACGCAGTTTTATTTTATTTCCCGAAGGAATTACAAATATCGTCTCTACTCGCGTCTTCGGTTGTCATTTTAAAGTATTCGAAATAGTATTCAAATACGTATTCCGAATATTCATTATTATGATGATATTTGTATTCACTTACATATACGAAATACTTTTCTTCTGAATACAAAAAGTTGTATCATACGTTTTAATACGGGCACGTAAAATAAATTATGATTAAACTTAGTCGTTCTATATATATAAAAATAATAATAATAATAAATAAATAAAACAAAAACCGGTTAATTTATCAAAACCGTTAAAAACTGACGATATTCTTATTAAAACGTACAATATTGTAATATTCTAAAAGTATTCGAAGATATTTTCGAGTGCTCCGCGAGTATATTATAAATTGTCATCAATTTTTATTCGAACGCGCCTTATTATACAAGGATAAAAAAAAAAAAAAAATATAATAAAAATGTGTCGTGTCGTTACAGAATCGATAACTTACTTGTGGCCATGTCCCAGAAACAGTGCGGCACCGACGAAGGGCCCGAAAGTACGTAGTTTTATTTTTTACGGTCGCCGATCGAATCCCGCGATTCGTACAATATCGAGATCATGTAATAAACTGTAAACATAATTTAATATTAATAAAAATTAGACCGTGTCTAATGTATGTCTAATTATTCATGTAATATTTTTGCTTTTTTTTTTTTTTTTTTAATCATTTCCAATTCAAGATGAATTCGAATCCGAATCGGAAGTCGGTCCAAACGAACGCTAATATATTTTTATGCTCAACGGTTTTATCGAGAAAACAAAATTCGAAAAAAAAAAAATACAACAGAAGTCAAGGACTTCGAGGACGTGGTCGTATTTCTCCTTCTCGGTTATTTTCAGTTCGTAAAATAACATAATGACAATGTTAAAAAAAAAAAAAAAAGCTTATTATATTTACACCACCGGTAATAATCTATAATTTTATCATTTTACTGAGGGGCTGATGCTTTAATCGCGAACCGCCGGGTTATGATACCGACGAGAGTAAAATTAATTTTGGTTTTTTTCGGCATTTTGGTCTTTTTTTATAATAGTGTATCGTTTGCAAGATCTAATTTATAAAACGAACATTCATTTTTGAGAATTAATGCTTGATAAAATAACGAAAAAATGTCACCATTAAGTTAGTCTTAGCCCTAGTTTTTTAATGTATAATGAACTGGATGAAATTTAAAAAATATATATTCTAGCTACACGATCGTTGCTTAAACGATTCTAATTAATTTCTGAAGAAAAAAAAAAACGCCGAAATGTCGGTCTGTGGTAAAAGTATCACCATTTATGTATATATACACTGCGACATAAAATGAGGATTTGATAATTTTGTGAAAATTATTATTATTTTTTTTTTTTATTATATCTCATATATTTTACTTACCCGTGGCCGCGGAGCGAATTATCAGTGGGTTCGGTCAATTTTTCTTTTTTTAATTTATATATATTTGTCGGATTCAATTTGCCGAGACACCATCGAAATTCGATCAATAATTAATCCGGAACAAAAAATGCCATAGAACAAAAATACGAAATACTGTCAGTATAGTGTACAAGTGACACACATAGAGTATGCGTCGCATTGCGCGGAGTGTGCATCTATGTGCTATAGTTCATAAACAGCCAGAGAATTTGTTAGGTTTTTAAATAATTTAAACGATTTTTTTTTTTTTTTTTTGAACGTTTATTCCCTTGGTTAATATGGTATTTTTAATTTTTGAACTGATGGTTACCGACTACAACGGACCGGTGGATTGAATACCGCTAACGATTATTGAGTTTTTCCCGACATTCGTGAACCGTAGGAATCCGAAGGATTTTAATAAGGCGATAGTGAATTTGATCATAAAAAATAAAAAAAAAAAAACAAAAATTTGTAGGTATAATTGTACATTTTAGGCGGGTTATTTGTATTTTTTTTTTAATAAACCAACCTAGTGCGGAGCAATGACAGCTAATTGTATAGGTTTAGGTTAGGTCAAGGAGGTTTAAGAGGATCCCCGTCAATTTAGCGGGCAAATACAGTGTAAAAATGTGTTTTCGAACTTTCAATTCTATTCGGATACGATTTCGCCAAAATAAAGACGACAACGTTGTCAAAGTGGGATTTTTCAACATCTATTTCCCAAACATTTTTTTCATGCTTTAAAGTTTAAACGTCTTTAAAAAAAAAACAACCAATGCATATTAATAGAAAAATTTGTCGAATGAAAATATCAACACAAACATCTCGTAAATCGCCCGTTAGATAGACAGAGACGACAAACTGAAAATCCAATACACAAACTGTATAAGTAGTGACAATAGATAATTTCCTATGACAAATTAAATTAAGAGACAAACAATAGAATCATCGGGCTACACAACGAGGAGATGAGAAAATGAGAAAATGATTTAGGGCCAGCGATGGAATGGAGACCCGGGAAAAGCTGCGTGATTGACGCGGTGGAAGATAATGTAAAACGTATTGAGAGTTAGAAGCTGGAGAGACGTAGTTCAACATAGAGAAACAGACGGCAAAAAACTCTTGGGTAAGAGTAAGCATGCCAGTAGAAAAAAAGATAATATAATATAATAATAATTTATTATCAAACGTAGGTAAACCTACCTGAATAACATTATGTTAATTTCGCAGCCGGAGCGTGTTAAAATATGTTAGTAATAATTATTGTTCGGGATAATAGCTATAAAAAAATGTAAAAAAAACAACAACAACAACAAGAAGATTTTACGAGGTCTTACGAGAGAAAAAAAAAAAACGAAATAAAAATAGCTCGATATGTAGAATTGCGTGGCGCGTATTTCTTTTACAAATACGAATTTGGCAATTCAGCGATCCCACCTACTTACATAAATCCGGGACACGTTAAATAGCCGACATTTATTACGATTCCGACTGTACAGAACTATAAACGCGAAGAAACTCGTTTAAATTTTGTCGCGCGTCTTCAAACGGTTTTGTCCGTAAAACCACGTGAAAATAATTTGATTTCTAACGTTATTATTCGACCTCCAGAGGTGTAATGATTCCGTAAACCCGAAGAAGAAGAAGAAGATGAAGAAAAAAAAACACTCGACATCAAGCCACGTCCGTGTAAACTGAATTATCGTAATAGCTACGTGTCCGGTATTCGTCTTGTCGAATTTATCATAGTCGATCCGTATAGATATATATATATTAAAATATTATTATTATTATCGCGCGTGACGTCATTTTATATTTAATGATAAATTTATTTACCGTGATTATAAAGCCGGGCTCGTGACTCGTTAAATTAGATATCGTTTTATAAAATTTATTATTTCTCTGCTCGTGATGGCTTACGGAAACTGTGTTTGTGCGTAAAAAACGTATACGACTGATTAGTCTCGTTTTAAAATTAATCTATTAAAAGCGAAAGAAAAATATATACCCGGTAATGTATCGTGTACTCGTATACTGACATATCGTTATTATGTTCCCGGGGATCGTGAACTATTATGGATTTCTATTTTTCTTTCTCTCTCCGTCCGAAAATGAAGAATCGCTCGTCATAATTCGTATATGAATTATTTAAAAAAAAAAAAAAAACCTCCGGATTTCGATTCCTCGTTCGGCAGGTCGCCTCGCTATAGTAAGAGTTTTTTTTTTTTTTTTGAAAAAATTAACCTCTCGAACATTATCATTTTTTTTACACCTTGGTTTCGAACTCTCGTACATTCCGTTGTTAATATAATTGATTTCGAAAATTATCGCCGCCATTAAAAAAAAAAAAAATGTACGTTTCGTATAGTCCTGGAGTAGCGAGACAAAAACAAATATTATAGGTACCTACGTATAAGTATACAGCGCAGCTCGTAAAATTTTATTTATATCGAAGGAAGTTGGAAGACGGCCACTATAATATTATAGTGTGATAACCTTAAAGGCAACTGCTCGCGGTTTTCAATTTAAAATCTATGTTAAAAAAAAAATAAAATACGTATTTCCGATCGTTAGTGTTCGTCTGTTGTGCTTTTGTAATACGCGAAATTTACTAAAGGAAAAAAAAAAAAAGGATAAATTTGTTCTAATTAAAGTATTTATGAAAAAATTATTTGAAAACGGATACGGATACGGATACGAATTCCATGCGAATTCCGGTTTACGTATTTAAAATATACAATTAAATTAAATTTTTTAAACAATACATCGAAACAGTACGAATAAAATTAAAACACGTGCCGTAATGCATATTTTTAAAATTAATCGATTTTCATTTAGACATTTCGTCTTTTTTCCCAATACCTATTGTATAGGTTAGGTTAGGTACATCCGTTTTTTCATTTCATATTTCGTTAAACGCTAAGAAATATTTTCGACTATAATATAGAAAAATTATTTACGGTACAGAAATACGCAAAAAAACAAAAAATACATACATCGAAATACCTAACCTAACATAACCTATAAGCACATAAAAACCAGCAAACCAACAATAATAACATAAATAAGGAACCATATTGAAATTCACCTCGAACACTATTTTACAGTTAAACAGAACAAATAAATCATTTCTTGTGATATTATTAAACTCGATTAGTAGTCACTTACTACTGTTATTCACTCACCCCATCTGAAAATTTCCAGGTGCCCCAGCGCCTATCCCACCTTAATGGGATATTTCAATATATGTCAATTGTATCTTTATTTAGATTTTTTAAATATTTTTTTATGACCATATTTATGTCGATAATACATTTTTTTTACATTCTGAGCCAGGCGACGATGAATGATTTATCACTGCATTTCGCTAACGCGCAGTTCTACACAAAACGCACCCAATTACAAGAAATATGGCTAAAAATCATCGTATGTTTTCTAATGTGTGCGTGGTTCGAATAGAAATATACAAATGGCACTAAAAACATTTTGACCACTGCTCTGTATACCTCGCCCTCCCGAAAATGTGCATTCAAAATTGAACATTTATCTAGCGAAATGCCAAAAATGTTGGACCCCCTGCTGAATTTGTTTTTCCGACTACGTTCTTAAAACAGGACTTGCAGTTGTAGAATGTTTTCAGCGCAGGTTTTGCAACACTACGAGTGGTTTTATTTTATAATTTTGTCTTTTTACTCGTTTTGGAAAAGATATCGTGCTATAATCGTCGAATTCCCGGTTGGGTTTCTGGTAACAAACTAGTCGGTGCCTGTGAGGGGTCAGTGGCGGATGCACGGAGCGAAGGGGGTGGCTCGAACAACTATACAAATGTATTTAGTAATATTTTTTATCTTGAAAGCATATGAAACATTTCGGCCAAATTACAAGGGGAAGCTTGAATTATTGTACAAAAGTATATTGGTTTTATTGTTTTTTCGGATCCGGCTTTTAAATTCCCACTGAGACGGGTTACACGTAGAAAAAGATTGTGCGATTTATTATTTACTACATTCCCTCCCGTTTAAAATTGTTGGGCAAGTGGTGGTTTTTCGTTTTTCCTATAATATTTATCCGTCGTCTTACTTTTACGAAACAATAAGCTTACGGGCTATTGGGCCGCGCCAGTGGCTAATATTTGAAATATTATAATTGATAACTGAATAATATTTTTGGATTTTTCTTATTTTTTAGTTTTGATTCGGAGTGAAATAATAGAGTTGACAATACAATTATGTATTATAGCCCCGAAGTCGTTTATGGCCGCGGCGTAGGTATTATTTATACACGGCGAACGGTTTTTTTTTTTTTTTTTTTTTTTTTCTCTTATATTTATGCTCAACGAATTTACGGTCATAACTCTCTTTCTGCGGCGTATAGTTCGTATATTATAATATTCATAATATTATTTTTAATATATTCGTATTTTTTCTTTTACTTCTCATTCGTCCGCTCCGGCTATTGCCCGTTATTAATTATTGCGAACCGCGGCCCGAGGTTTCGAACGCGTATTATTATTATTCATATATTTTTTTTTATTTTTTTATTTATTTATATATTTTTTTTCGTTTTAGTTTTACGGATTTGTTGCGTACGTGTGTATTTTGTTCGTAGATATTTCGCTAGAAACGCATAGGTACGCCACCTACCCGTGTACGTATATTTTTTGCCTAACGAATTTTTCCGAATACGATTTTTCGTCCGATCGTTCGGCAAACGTCCGACGGTTACTCGCTGAAATAAATTAAACGAAATATACCCGAGTTTACAATACATTAATATATATTAATTACTAATCAAAATGCACTGGAAGTGGTGGGAAAAGAGCGGGAACTTTTAACAACAATATAAGCCCGGCAACTAGAATACACGGGACACATTATCACGAGGAATATCCAACGATAAAAAACACTCGAGCTTATATTACATGGGAAAATCGAAGGGGAAAATATATGCCGGAAGAATAAGAATATTCCTCGGTTGCAGAATCTCTGCGACTGGTTTAATAAAACGTCAAACGATTTATTTCGGGCATCAGTTGACAGGAACAACATCGCTAATATGATATCCGACGTCCGAAACGGATAGGAACTCATAGAAGAAGAAGATAATATTATTATTTATTTAATTCGATTAACTGTTATTGTCGCGGGACAATATATAATAATACCGGTACACACTGGACAGTGTTTTATATTGAAAAGTCGAATTTTTTTTTGTTTTTTTCGTTGTTCAAAAAAAAAACGGATGTAAAGACGAAAGACCCTTCTGAATTATATATACGTATATATATATATTGTAATACATAAATACTAAACGGGTTTAATTATTTGATTTTACTATACCGATTAAATTTCATTGACTAAACGACACGAACAAAAAAAAAAAAAAATAATAATAATAAAAAGTCCCCCAAATTACATCTCTCGTCGTATACGTACGCGTGTGTTGTGCGGAAACCGTTACTCTTTAGAACCAGATTTTGATTTGGTATTTTTTTTTTTCTTGTTGTTGTTATACGTCGGTGTATTAAGATTTCAATCTAAAAAATAAAAACAACCAGATGTATCTCTTATTTTTGGGATTATACGTTTATTTTTTTTTTATTTTTTTAATATATATATTATAATATGTATAATTATTACTTTGTTCCTCGAAGACCATTTGTTTCTATTCTGTGTACGAGCGTATCGCCTTGAACGAGCGACAGTGCTGACGATGTTTTCGAAAAAAAAAAAAAAAAGTAATAAAAATAATACACGCCTCTTCTAAAAATATATACTTAGAAAGCGTTTTTTTTTTTTTTTTTTTGTGGTCGACACACGTATATATAAAACGATACACAAAAGGTATATACACGAACGATGAGATTGTTTATGACACTAAAATTATTTTAATTGGCGTGAAACAGTGAAACACATATTATATATATATATATTATTGTATTCAAACGACTTTAAAAAAAATAAATTAAATTTATCTTCGCCCGTATACGTATTAAAAAAAAAAAAAAAAAAAATCTACTCGAGCGTGCTGTACATAACATCGCAATAATTATTATATCAACTGTATTAAAATACGTGTATACGCATTATATACGGATTTATTCAAATATGTACAATAAATATATTTTTTTATATATTTATAGGACGTTGCGGTTATGTCGGTCAATTAATTTGAATAATTTTTATACGATGTTAACAAGTCAATTTCGACCGTACGCGGTTATACGTACCCACTTTTATACCGGTCGAGCGGTTATAATACGAAAATTGTATATACGTATAAAAAACGTTCAAATATTAATATTATTATTATTATTATTATTATTATTATTTTCCACGGATATACAGGGCGATTAGATTGTTAGCTACAAAGTTTTCGAGTAAATTTGATGTTTGGTGGTTTTAATAGTATTGAACAATTCGCAATATTTCCAATATGGTCGCCCTTATTCCGCGCGTACACCGCAAACGCGCGTCTGTTCGAAGAGCGAAGAATATTTTTCTAAAAACGCCGATAAAACGTCAACAATTGGCTGTATGAAATTCAAAAGTATTTAACGATAAAACCGGTCGATTACCACCGAGCTCGTTAAACGGTTTTCTGTAATATAGACGCGTACACGAGTAACCGGCCTAGGTTTGGGTGCGAAACCGACAACCGTTTTCGTTATTCCTCGCAATATTTCGGATTTACCTCGTTTACACTCGATGATTTGCACACAACGCTAAAAACCACCTACACTACGCGGTTCGCTGCGAAATCCCAACCTAAAACAACGGGTCACCGGTGGCGGCGCGTGAACAATTTTTTAGGGTAGACAACAAGACAACCAAAGATATAGTGTTATATACAATTTATTTAAAAATTAGATCATCATAAAAAAAAGTAGGTAAATTACAAAAAATAACTATATTTGAATATAATTTAAATCAATTCGCCGATTTTGTTTTGTTGCGAACACATCTATTACATTGTTTATAAATGTTGGATCTTTTGATAATTCACCTAACATTTTTTTTTCGATAGCTAAAGTAGACAAAGATGAAAGCCTATCATTTGTCATTGAATTTCTTAAAAAGGATTTGATACGTTTTAAAGTCCTCATGGATCTTTCACTTGAGGCTGTTGTTGCAGGAATAGTTAATACTAATTGAATAAGTTTCGTGACTTCTTGATATACTTCTTGAAGTTCATCTAAAATAATATTTATAATTATTATAATTATAATTCATTTGAAAAATTAGTAAAAATATTTAAGAAATGTTTTATGTTCTTACTTTTAAATATATAATCAATAAATTCCAAAGGAGCGAAGTATTTCAATGGATCTGCATATATTATGTAAAGCTCATTTTTTAGACGATCTTTATCAAAAATATCTGGATAGTAGTTAAAAAGTTATCTTAATTTTTCTTCTGGAAAATTAACTTTATATGATGGAAACATTTTTTCATTTATTATTTCAACAAATTCTAGTTTTTCAAAATCTTTAAATCTAATATTTATTTGAACGTAATATCACTTCATTAAGAAAAAAAATATAAACATTAAACACGTGCGTTAATAGCCACAGTCGGAATGCAATTAAATTATTAAAATATTACGTTGAGACATGTCTCTTCCATACATATAATTTTGGTAATACCCCACTACGTCCCCCGTTTACCATGTCATACGTCCGTCATCAATAGTGAGACACAATTCAATATGTCTCGACCGATTTGACGGCGACAACGGAGCGATTACGGTATTACCGATAAGGTATAAATAAAATTATACTATATATATTTAGTCATACTCGTTACTCACACAGACACTGTAGAGACGAATCAGTGTAAATAACATTTTATTTATAAAATTATGAAGAAATAAAATACTTATATAGGTAGTATGCAGTAGGTATCATATTATAATAAACAACTAATTTTTAAAATTAAATTGTTTGATATTTTTGGGTAGACAATGAGACATTGTCTACCCTAACGCGCCGCCACTGCGGGTCACACCGTTGGATTTCGTTTAACCTACTTGCCAGTAAAACCCTGATTAAAATGCATCGCCCCCTAAAAAATCTTGGACGTTTAGGACCGCCAGATCCGGCTCTGCATTACGTGCAAACCGACGTTGACCCGTCGTTCAAGAGTGGAATCTCCCGGCAGTGAATCGCGTGTTTCGGGTTATCTATAGCTTCGGTTTGAATTTCAGACATTTGGCGAGAAAACGATTGCCAGAGATAAAATGAAGAAAAAAAACCGCGAAATTGTTGTCGTTTTTTTCATCCTACTGCGTATGCGGGCTAACTCGGTAACGTACTCGAATGGTGGCAGGGACGATGCGGGTGAGATATAATCATTTCCCCGGAAGTCTGGGGACCTCTTTTTGTGTTCAATAATTTATTACATACAATAGAAAAATATCAAGTGAAGAAAAAAATTGCTCTAAATATTTTTAAATTAAATACTGCCGCTGGTTGCGCTATTCATAACTGACCGTGTATAATGAACTACAGGATTTATACCCGAACATTAAATTTCTCTTCCCGAAGCGGTAATTTTTAAACGCGAAGCACAAAAAAAAACTCGTTCGCGAAATAGTACATTAAAAAAGTAATAATAATATGTCATCTGGCTTTAGTTTTTAAACGTTTAACGATGTTCAGTGTTGATGATATTGTTTTATTTTCGGCTAGGCTCGACGGATCAGCGAACGACAGACAATCAACGGACACATTTCAATATGGAATTGAAGAAGTTATAGAGAAGAAAACCCTCTCCCTATTTACTTCACCACCGGACTCTAACTGGTTTCTGTCGTAATAGTATTGAAGAAAAAAAAAAAAGAAAAAACACCACCACGTACATATCGTATAGTTGACATTATCTTCTGCGGGTCGGTGCAGATAAACGCCCTGTATAATATATTTTTTTTTTGTACGTGTACGCGAAGGGTTTTGGAAATTATTTTATTTCGACGTCGCGTCGCGCGATAATTGGATTATTAATAATAAATACGTTATAGCCGTAAAAAAAAAAAAAAAAAAAAAAAAAAAAATATAAAAAAATATTATATATTTGTAGAATATATACGTAATATTATAATATTATGCGTACAGCAAATGTAAAAAATATGTAAATTATTGTAATTGAATCGTTAATTGCCGTTAATATTTCACAATTTTTTTTTTTTTTTACACATTACGTCGTCGGTCGCATGTATTCCGAGAAAACACGATTTAAATATATATATATATATATATATATATATATATATATATATATATATATATATAATTTTTTTACATTCTAAGCGAAGCGAACAATTTATTGGTTTTACTATATGATGTGTGTTTATTTTTTACTGTCCGTAAACAACTTTTTTACCAGACATCGCGCTCCGATTTTTTAGTGTAGTAACTTTTCTAAATACATTTCGGATCTTAACTTTGGTGGATCTATTGATTTTTATTATAGTTTTCATAATTATTGGGGAAAATGGGAAAATTTACAGCGACTTTATTTTTTTTTTTTTTTTTGCCTTTCTTCGTATTGTTTGCGGACAAAACTTTTCAAAAACATTCCGGTCATTTTTTGAACAATCCATAGGCATTTTAATTCGTTTCGCGAATTAATTGAATAAAACTGTTTCGGCCAAACAGAAATGCACGAAAATTCGACACGAGGTTTATCGTATATTGTATGGTACTCAGTTGCGAAATAGAAAGAAAAGAAAAAATTTATGGGTAACGTAATAATTCTGTTTTACACGCATTAAGTTAAACATTTTTATGTCAAACAGCATTTCAAAACTCGATTAACCGAACTCTTGAGCTGAGAATCGTTTTATCGTTGCGTACAGATATAAATTAAATTCCTCTCCCAATCATCTTATACCTTCTCAACTTCCCACCGACAACGGTGGCACACCCGTGGCGCGAAGTATGTCCGACATTTATTATATTTTTTTTTTATTTACGGACACATTTGTCGTTGTATTTGATATCGTAATAATCTCGCGTTTCCATTCGTATAAAAAGGCGAAATCGTTTGTGCAACGTCGTCTATACTATTTTTATTAAGCTTTTTTTTTTTTTTTTAACGATACCGCATTTTTCCGCCACTCCCAGATTTACATTTCAGTATTTTCGTTTGATTTCCGTAAATTTATCGGCATCGTAGTCGTTTTTTAAATTTTTTTTATATATATATATATGTTTTACGCGATCGTCTGTTTTATTACAGTGTTAGGACGACGATGCCAAATCGGCGAATGAAATTTAAAATTTAAAAAAATCACGAATATTTCCCGAATGTCATTTATAAATAGAAAAAAATGGTCGCATTATATTATACACCACGGTGACCGATACATAATGTCTTTTTCAACGATCTCGAATAATTGCAATTTGTCTTCTTTTTTTTATTTTGCTGATGCTTTTCTGAGACAATCACCGGATTGGTAACATTCGATTCGTGTGTCGGATACTTCAAACGTGTACCTTTTTTTTTCTCTCTCTCATTTTTAGATTATTTTATCGTTTGTACGAGTTTTATTTTAGTTCTTTTATATATATATATATATTATCTCGAAACGTATTGTTTCGGAAACAATAAATTTTGAGTGTCTAAAAACTTTTTTTACTGTTATTCCGGTATTTTTGGTAATTTTCCAATGTCGTCAATTGCGGTAAAAAGACAGTTACTTATCAGTGGGTTTTTTTTTTCTTTTATTTTTATAAATATAGTTTTCCGGACATTTTCGATCCGGATGAAAATATTCGCCGCCCAAGACAATAGTTATCGCACCGTAGTAAAACGTACTCGCCAAGGACGGGGAATATTACGAGTTTTCGACAGTGTGTTATTATATTATAAAGATTAGACTGTAAATCGTGTAATGACTTTACGCGTATTCGGTGCATTACATAAGCCGGGCTCAAGTTCACATTTTCGAATATTATACTCGCCCTGACACAATACTATTATATACGTACGTCAAGGTTCCGAACCGTATATGCGCGCGCGTTTGTCGAGTAAAAGTCATTCTACTACGACCGAAAACCCGAAATATAATAAATATCTCTTGTTTTTTTTTTTTATTTTTTTTTTTTCATTTTTACTCTTCCGGCGCATAGCTACGCACGGCATAAGTACTCACTCGGTGTTTTGGCCGTCACTATAAAATATCACGTTACCTCGTCTACTTCCTCGCAATTTACTATACCCGAAAACGCATTAAAATCATCTTCGTCGTTATACTCTTCTACGCCTAAAGTCGTGGCAAGACGCGACTAACCTATTATAGACCGACTTAATCTACTCAATCGTAGTCGTGTTAAAATCGACGCTGGACAAAAATCAAGACAATTTCTACATAAATCGTAAATACTGAGCGTATAGCGATAACTGTTGTAGTTTCACTATTTTAGATTTAGTTTTTCTCTATCGGACAACACTGTTTCGGTTAGTAAAAATACTTCAATTTTTTCACATCGCACTATAAAATATGCGGAATTTCCGCTCGACGACACTTTACTCGAGTCGTTTTTTTTTTGTTGACATTTTTACAATTCAAACATAGTTTTTTTTTTCTTTCTTTCTTTCTTTCGGAAAACACATTTGGTCGGTAAAAATTATCCAAATTGTTCGCATCGTACCTTGAAAGATATTAAAAACAGACGCAGTGTAAATGAACAATTGCTTTTTCTTAACTAGAAGCCGGGCGGATTTCGGAGATTTTAAAATCCAACATTTTCTGAGCCTTCCGCGTAGCTTTTTCCATTGGCCCTTGAAGTCCACGCATCATTTTCGCCAACTACCTGTGACAAAATCAAGTACTACTGGTCCACAGAAAAAAAAAAAAAAAAAAAAAAACGTGTCGTAAAAACCTTATTTTTAAATATATTATCTAAATCATTCGGAAAATATTGTACAAACGGTGCCAAAATACAGATTTATTTTAAAAGAAACACGTCCAGACGAAATATTATAATATTTCGTTTATTACGCGTAGGTTATAAAATTTACGATGCTCTGCGGTATATTTTCATCGAATAATGTCGCCGTCCCATTTACCGCGTTAATTTTATTACGTTTCGGATGTATATGCAAAACTATACGTATAGGAATTAGTGAAATTACTATTTATACCGATTACTTAAGATTCAGATAGGCTCGTGGCTGCGGAGTATGTGACATTTTCAAAGAAAAAGAAAAATTGCATAACATAAAACGATGAATTTCATTGCGTATTTCTATTATTTTTCCTTTTATTTTTTTTTTTTAGATTTTGGGCGTAATGATGGAACCATTAGTTATACTGTGATGCGTTTTTGCCTCCCTTCGGATATCACTTCGAGCAAACTCCCTTGATTTTTCGGATATTGTAAAACCGCTCCGAGCCATTCACAATGTAGCTATTTTTCGTTCGGCGGTATTCTATTTGAACATTTTTTCCGGATTCACAACGGTTTAGATAATAATCGTAATAAAAAAAAAAACGGACGACGCACGACAATAGTAGTGCGTCCGGTTTGATTTTTGTTTCGATTTCCGGGTTACCATTGACTATAAGAAAGATAAAATACACTCGACTATAAATGCCCTTACCCGCAGTTTACCACCGGACACCGATCTGAATAGTTTGTATTTTTTTTTTTTTTTATTCTCTCCATCCCAATGATTTATCGTTGCTTTCAGTATAATATTATAAAATAAATTACTTTATTGCCCTCCTCTATCCCAGCTTACCGTCTACGGCAACACCGACCTACACACGGCGCGAAGTGTACGTCTGAATTATTATTTTTTTTTTTATGTATTTTCAATAATAATAGATATTATATATTATATACTATTATCGACGACATTTTATTATCGGCTAGGTGCGTGTATTATAATAATATAGATGTTTTGTTTTTTTTTTTTTTTTGTTTTCGTGACATTGTGATGTTCTTATACGTGCGACGTATTCGTAAACGACGATGATGACAACGGCGATACGGCTGCTAAGCGATACGTACATAAAAAAAAAAAAAAAAAAAAAAAAAAACGTTCGTCTCTCGGACGTGTGTACGAGTACCTATATATATATATATATACGTCGTCAAAGACAATATTTGAAAAGATAATAATAATAATTGTATTATGTACACACGAGACCAGACGAAAATTATGTCGCTGTAAATGTGTTACTTACTACTTTCGGTTAAACGACGATATTATTATACGTATTGTTCACACAGCGCACACGCGTATTTTGTTATAAACGATTCCCCTCGAGAGAGAGAGAGAGAGAGAGAGAGAGGAGAGTGTGTGTGCATAGAAGGCGACCGTGTCAACCGTTTTTTTCTGACGGTATTTAAAGTAAATTCTGTTGTTTGCTTCCCCTCTCCACTACTACGGTTAATATGTACAAAAATCGACGATTATTTTGTTTGGTTTTGTTTTGTTTTTTCGCTCCGACTTCACCCCCATTCTGTCGGTTGTTTTCTCGTTCGAACCCGCATCGATGACGGTGTACACAGTGATAATAAAAACAATACGATTTTTTTCTACAATTTTCTTCTTCTTTTTTTCTTTTTTTTTTTTTATAACGTATCGGATTATGTTAAATATAAAAAAACCTCGGCGTAAAAACGAGGAGACCGAAAATTCGTCGCGACAATAATACGTCGTAGGTACAGGAGATTTCAATGAAAAACGTATTCGTTTTTATTCCCGAATAAAGCGTTCGGTAGTAAAACTTTTTTTTACAAACTGCATATCTCTGGAATAAAATCAAAGGACACGTCTTTACGAGTTGTAAATCTGCGTATAGACGATAAGACGATATGTTTTAGAAAATAACCAATAGCATTGATTTCGATTAAAAAGAAACGACGACTTTCAGAGATTTCAATAACCAAGACAATAACGTGTACATATTATACTGTGTGGGAATATTCTATACCGATATATTTTAGACGATAAATAAATCATTTCTTTTTTTTTTTTTTTTTTACAATCTCTTCTATTGAAATGAACTAACGTATATAAAAACGGTAATTTTTTTATACGTATTCCTCGTATCATTTCTATCATATTCATTTGGATTTTATTTCATCGCCATTGTCGTTTACCTGATGATTATTATTGTGATTTATTTTAAATTCTGAGCGGAGCGAGGGGTCTTGTGGTGTGTTATACAATAATGTTAATTTTTTTTTTTTTTTGTAAACACTTTTTTCAACCAGAAGACATCATCCGATCGACACTCTCCTATACTATTCCCGGTAGAACATTTTGTCTAATTGATACTTTAAAGATGTCGTTTTTCCACACAGTTTTTTAACGCGACAGAATAAACTATCAAATATGACGAAAAAACGGCAAAACACACGATATTGTCAAACTTATCAAACGATATTATTACTTCTGAAAATAATTGTTCTAGAGACCTGAAATTTTCACATAAAATGTAACTTTGAAATATAATGACGTGAAAATAAAAATGTATTTCAATTTTGAATTTTTTATAGGCATTTTGATTTGTTCAAAGTTTTAAGTTTTAAACTAGAAAATTTTGGATTTTAAAACCTGACAATTTTTTATAAGGTTTAATTTACATTATTCTAAATATGTACAAAAAAAATCTCCGAAATCGGTAGTCACGATTTACTCTCTATATCCGTTTAAAATTTATAGTGAAACAGTATTGTCGAAAATGTACGTCATAATTAATTAAAATTAATAATATCACATTTTCCATAATTTCGTCGTGCACTACACAGTGTAAAACATACGTACTCTATATGAAATTGACAATAATATCTCTAATTACACTGAAGCTCTGCTCAGAATCGTTTTATTGAAAAAAAGTGATTTACACAACATTCGATTACTCCCAGACTGAGTTTTTTCGTATTCATTTATAGTTTTTTTATTATTGTTGTTACCATGTAAACTTGGGCAATTCAAAATGAATATTGTGTCGACACGTTACGTTTGCGCGGAATATCTACAAACGGTTTTATATATTCTTTACAACCGCTCGATTTACGATTTGCATTTCGTCGGTCCACAGGACAATATGCGTTTCGACCGTACTATATAATACAAAAGTGAAACTTTTATATTCTTTCGCTGTTTTACCATTTTCAGAGCATTGCCATACATTATATATACACGAGTTTTGCGTGTATAACGAAATAATTCAATATCGTTATTATGCCGAGCAATTTCGTCTCGTATGATATTTCCATATGTACTCTCCAACCTCTAAATTTATGATTTTTGTTTTTTTAGGACAGATACCACATTTATTTATCACTTTTCGCTGGTTCGGGGGAAATGGTAAACTCCTATAAAATCAAGTAATTTCCTACATGGACACACCAATAATGTAAACTCTTGGAGTTAGTGTAAAGTCCTACACTAAATAGTGTTAACTCCTACACAAATTTTTAATAAATTTTTAAAGACATTTTGAGAGAAAAAAATAATAATAATAATTCATACCTAGTCGGGCGTCGATTTTTTCCGCCAATAAACTTGATTTTCGTTTCAGCCAAATCTATTTCTACCCGTATTATTGTTTGAAAACCCTCCTAGTCAAATATTCTATGTCTATAAAATCAGAACGGTTTTTACCGGATTGTTTAACCAAACATTTTATATCTCCGAAAACGGTACGTTTCCACGCACAATGCGGTCTAATTTCAGATCCCGTTTATGCGGAACAACGAATGATAATTGTGAATCTTTCCACGAACAATTTTGTAAATCGCATTCACAAATGGATTAATTTGTATTTTTAAAAATGTATACATTCAGTCGTACAGTTGCAAACCAGATATGCATAAAAAAATAACATGCAATATTATCAAAACAAAACTCGTTAATAGTTCAAACGCACTCGAAGAATATACGTACACAGAAAACTATTTCTAAAATGGAATTTCTTAAAAAAAAAAAAAGTGTACAACTAAAGAACAGTGTATTCTAACGAATAAGTATATTAATTTACGGTTATAGAATTGTAAGAAATTATTAACAACATTTGTAACACAAATTACTTTTCTCTGTCTAACGGAAACCATGATCGCCCACCAAATCATTTTTCTAAATAATATCAGTAGTAAACCATAATAGTCCGTATATATATATATATATATATTTTTTTAAGAGTGCCTAATTTGTTTTATTTCAATTGATATTTCGTTATGTTTAAACAATTTTTCTGCGATAAGTTTTGAAGATTCAAACCCTTTATTTCTAAAATCTTCAAAGAACGTTTTCAGGCCTCTCGCAAATTCAACTGCAACACTCTACTCCGTATGTTCACTTTGAAGGGTTTTACCGACTTTATTTATGAAAAAAACCAGAAACTCATGCCGAATAGCCGTACTCGAAACAAGTTTGACTTTCAGACGCAAGGCTCGTACAACACGGGAAACTCGGGGAGTAGGACCCGCAAGCCCTTCCCCGAGAGAGGCCCTGAATCTTACCGCTGAATTATCGTTGCTAACAGTCTCCCCCTGCGATCGGCTATTTCTCTGACGAATCGCCAACATAATCTATACATAAAAAAATTGAGCGGTATTTTGTGTTGACGCCGTAACATGAAAACGGGTCGACCGATTTGGTTGATTTTTGTTGTTGTTGTGTTCGTAATTGTCAGGACAAGGTTTTTACGAATGAAAACTATTGGAAAACCCACCGGAAAAGTCGGAAATTCGGAGCCCCATTTTTGAAAAAGAACATTTGTTGATTTACCATGGAAACCAAATAAATATCATAAAATTAATAATACAAAATAAAACGGCGAGTTTGGTCACCGTGGTAACCAAAGCGTAACGGTAAATCGGTAATCCTCCTCCACAAAATATATAATTAACGGTAGTGATCAAGCTACATTTAATTTAGACTCTCGAAATGAAGTGAACCGATTCCAGTTCCCAGTTCAAACCGGACAATCCATACCATTCCAATTTAGACGGCTCCGATTTCTCGTAAAATTATCCTTTTCAATGACCATAAATAAGGTACAGGGCCAAACATTAAATGTTATGGGTTTATAATGTTTCTGCCGTGGCCCTGTCACGTGTCTCATGCAAACAAAATCTAGTTGTGCTCGCCCCAGAAGGCGAGATACCACTTAACATGGTGTATCTAGAAATGTTCAATGCGTAAGGCCAATTGAAACTTAAAATTAAAATGTTATGTGGAATTTAAAACAGAAAAAAAAAAAACAAATTGAATTCGATTTAGTCAGAAAAATTATTTATTTATTTTTTTTTTTTTTGGAAAAAGCACACATCATAATAAAACCAACAATAATTCCACACTTCGCTCTGAATTTTAAGACGATTCGTTCAAATGCGAAGCCGGTTCGCGGTTCTGGGATAACCGACAAACTTGACCCGAGCAAGGCCGGGTGGGTGTTGGCAGCTAGTACACTTAATAAAATACAATATAATAATTTTAAATATTATTGTTACACGTGTAATTTATGTGGCCGCGTGTAATTTACAAAGCGGCCGGTCCCTTGTGCGCCTCCCGCGGCGGCCCGTTCGATGGGGACGAGCTCTCCCGTTTCTCTCGCCGGCGATACCCGCGGTGTACGGTCGCCGAATAATAATCCGATCATACCTAAAAACCCGTACGACAACAGCAACAACAACGACAACAACAATAATAATAATAGTAAAATCGTATTATTATTTTATTATAATATCGGTTACCAACGGAAAATAAATCCATTTCTCATCGGAATGCGCCGAACGCCCGGGCTCGGCTCGCAGCACGCATATAACGACTATTGTACTATTGGCATAATAATACTAATTGCTATTTAGAAGAAAAAAAAAATAATAATAATAATAATAATACTATTATATTCGGAGTGTCTGAACGCGCGGAATAATAATTTAACGGGCAATAAAACGCAGGAAAGTAATAACATTATTATTGTCATGTCCGGACGATGACGAAACTTTGTATTATAATATCGATTCGACTTATCGGACTAATCGTTTACTAAAAGAAACCCAGTGGTTTTCGAACATTTTTTTTCGAAACTGGTTAACGTTTGTTATAAAAACAAACAAAAAAGTTACTTATAACAGTTACACGGTTCACCAACAATTGACATTTTAACTCCACGACGGTTCGTTTAGCCCGGTCTTTCTCAAAGTGGGCTATCGCGCCCCCCCCCCTATGGACGTTGATAGTATTCAGGGGGGAGGTGGCAGTATAAGACCCGAAGACATTTTGGAGACAAGACCCTGTCAGTAGCAAAGAATAAAAACTTACCGAAAATCCAACAAATCCATCAGCACCAATGTGCCTTATTTGTTAAAAAAAAAACATTTTCAAATGAAGCCTTCTAGTGTACACGATAATTTTCACTAGATAATTCACTCGGATAAGAAAGACAAAGGTGTGGCATATTTTCAAGACACGGTAAAGAAGTACGTATCTCGGCCAACAATATCAAAACGTTTTTTTCGCGGCTTCTAAACAAGACGATGACGGACTTTGTACTTCGTACAATATCTCTCCGGTAATAGCTAAATCCGGCAAAGCACACAATATTGGGGAAGATTTAATTTTACCGGCATTAAAAGAAATTATAATCACTGTGCTTCATAAACCAGCGGCAGATATAATACGTACAATTCCTTTGAGAAATAGCTCTGTATAAAGACGAATTGATGAGATGACTGAAAACATCGAAGATTATCTGAAGACTTGTCAATTTGACTGCGGAGACTGACGCTTGTTTTTGAGTAAATTCGAGCCTGATATTAACAAACTCGTTTAAGAACATCAGGTTCATATTTTACATTAGATAAGTTTTAATTTAATTTTAATAAAAATAATTTTAAATATAATCAAGTATGCGTTTTAATTATGTTTGTATTGCTCTCATTTAAAATAGACGTTTGAACTCAGATATAAGATATGACATGTTTAAATATATATTTTCAATAAATACTGTATTTGAGATACAATACAGATGGTAAGCTTAAAAAAGTTTGGGGAGAGGGCTCTGAAAAATGTTTAATTCTCAAAGTGGGCGGTGGATGAAATAAATTTTGATAACCTGTGGTTTAGCCCATCTCGATTGAGTCACCCACGGAGCCACAGAGCACAGTTGCCCACAGTGTCGTATTTTTCTGGGGGGGGTCATTTAAATATATATGTTATATTGAATATAACATATATAATATAATATATATGGCTTGTATAAAAAAAAAAAAAAATTATAAAATAAATAAAATTAACTCCAGTCGGCGCGTTTAAAAAATGATAAAATATATAAAATAAATAATAAGAATAAAATTACTATTGCTATATATGTACTCTAATCCAGTGGTTCCCGAATTCCACAGCGGAGCCTTCCAACGAAGGCTTTCTTTCCTTCAAAATAAAACAGAACGCTAAATTTGTTCACCATTTAATACGATTTATAATAAACATTGTGTCAAGTTTTTATACATTTTTACGGGGCTAAAAAAATTTTATTCACAGTTAACATAAAAATCATTCACATAAAAAAAAAAAAAAGAAACTCATCAATACTAGATACAACTTTTAAACGGATGATGTTGATGATCGGAGCAAAAGATTTCTGGTCGAAAAGTTATTCACAGACAGAAATTAAAAACTTCGTTGTAAATCGATTGTACATTTTTTTTTTTTTTTTTTAGGCAGCGGTGCCCTGGAACGGGCTCTTGGCGTTCCTAAGGCACCGCGGCGCACAGTTTGTGAACCATTGCTCTAATCCATCAAATATCAGTTTTCGCGATAAAGTCTTTAAAGTACATTGCCATTATCACACTTTATGATTAGCCACAACTTGGACTGTGATAAATATTAATTTTTTACACTCGTTACATTCCGCAGGAACATTTATTTGTTTTTCGAATCTAAGGGGAAATGGGCCGGGGGTCTAGTACCGCTGGAACCCTCCCCAACCCTCCTCGGCGCCGTCCGAAACATCTATCGACGCGTTTTTATTGATAATAATAAAAATAATAATTTTTTTTTTTTTCATGTGGCATATTATTATTAATTGGTGAAAACTTTTAAATAAACATATATTAAACTTTAAACAAGAGAAAAGACTATAAACTATAAAATAAATATAAACATAACATATAAATACAATAGAGTGACTGCAAACACATCTCCTGCTCTAAAGGTGAGCTTTCAGGGTACTAAGCCAATCTTGTGCCTCGCTGTCTCCTTTGTGAAGTCCTACTATCCCTCCTTCATACTTTGTAAGAGGGCATACCTCTGCAACGTGTTTGATGGTTTGGACCTGTCCACACTCGCAGAGTGGTGTATCTACCATTTTCCATTTAGGTAAAATTACATTTTCCCTGTTCTGTTCTAATTCTAAAATAATAATAATAATAATAATAATAATAGTAATAATATTGTGTTTTCGTAGGCGTTTTGTCCGCGAATCCGATACGATTTTCGCCTCGGCACAACGGTTTACCGCCACGATATATTTATATTAATAATAATAATAATATAGGCAGCGCGTTATACGACACAATAATAGAATAACAATAATAATAATAATAATAATAATACGATCGTACATATAAAGACATTATATCCCGACGACGACGCCTATATCGAATCGAGGCGGTTTTTTTTTTTTGTATTTTTATTTTTATTGTATAATAATATTTGTGTGTGCCGTGGTGCGTCTTGATTAGGCACACCGCGAGAGAGAATAACACGATAATAATTCGTGTGTGCGCGTTCCACGGGTCCCGCCGCAGTGTTGTAGAAAAACATCATTATCCGTCGTCTGCCGCGGCCGTCACCGCGCACCGCCGTCACCGCGCCGCGGCCGACGCCGCCACCGCCGCCGCGGCCACCGCGCCGACACCGACGCCCGCCACCGGTTGCCTTTTCACGCACACACCGTAACCTGTTGTCGTGTGTATACCGCCGATTTACCCGCCTATATACGACGTGCCCGTGTTTTTTCATCGTCTTTTTTCTTTTTTTATTATTATTCACCTCCGCGTGTAATATATAAAATATTATAAATTATTACGCACCGTGCACCGCCCCGCTCGCGGCACCCGGCCCGGCGGGTGTTCGTCGGCCGAGGGTAACCGGCCTGCGGCCCCTCCCGGCCGGCACTCGCTCGGACGTGACGTGCGGAGAATACACGGACCGGTGAGAGAAGAAACGAAAAAAAAAATAAATAAATAAATAAATATCATCTTAACCGCTATACTCGAACCGATTTTCTACCCTGCTCGCGCCCCGTCGCGTATTTATAAGTACATGTGCGGGGGGGTTTTTTTTTCTTTTTTTTTTTTTTTTTTTTTTGTTGGTAGCCGACGCGATACCGCGTGCCGGTAACCGACTACCTTATAAATAATGCGCCTGTGCCGCGAACACCCTATATAATGTTATATCGTAATTCGTTAACCTAAACCCGTATACACAGAGATATTAGCCCCGGTTTTCCGCTCGCCCACCGCTCGATTGTCTCGTGTTTTTTAACCCCCCGCCCGGCTACCCACCGACCAGTCACCTGCCCGCCGCTGACCGTCGGAGTTTTTTCATTTTTTTTTTTCACGGATAAAAGACGTGCGTTTCCGTACGCGCTCCCCGTCCGACATCACCTGCAATCGCCTCGTTCGCCCCAAATCGTATTTTAAACTCCCGGTTAATAATAAAAATCGAAAAAAAAAAAAAAACCCTTTTCGTTTCACACCCGCAGCTCCCACCTCCCACCGCTCACCGACCCGTGGGTATAAATACAAAGTTAATTATTTTACACGTCGCTAATCGAATTTATTCGTTTACCCGAAAGCGAAACGAAACAAGTAGGTGATATTTGAATGTAATACGTTTTATTACGTATTGCGGTGGGATTTTATTATCCGTCGAGCCGCTCGATTTAAAACCGTATACGATCGGTTAGATTATCGATGTAATGATATTGACGTATCGTGCGCACAAACGATCATCAAGACACTCTGTATAAGGTAGACGAGGAAATTGCGCAAGGTTCGAGCCATAATACAGTGTGGGCAATATGTTTTTAAAATTATTTTAATATTAAACCCCGGCCCGGGAAATCCGTGCGGCGACACGTCCGGAATGAAAACGACGAGAATATTAACAATATAAAAAGTATTGCCAATATAAAAAAAAAAAAAACGATAATATGCGTAATCAGGACGTTACGGTAACCTAAAACGGCTTGCGCAATACCAATATGATGGTTACAGGACACGTAGCTGATCCGTAAACCAGTGTTCGCTTAGTTTGGAATTTGGTAAGCGCACTGTATAGTACACTTAAAAGTGAGTGCTGAGTATAATAATTAAATTACAAGTATTATTAAAATTACAGTTGCTTATTCCGTGTCTATTGACTATTATGCATATTGGGCCGCCGCCACTGGGTGCCCATGTCACACGCCTAACGACACCGCGCGAGTCGCGTTGGATTTTCGAATGGGAATTCGGGTGCCAGTGCTAAAAATATCGAGAAACACTGAACATATAATGTTTGTTTTTTATAGGAGTGTTAAAAATTGTTTGTCCCGCAGGTTAAATGTAATATCACCTTGTATATATTATGTGTACACTAAATATTTTCTTTTCTTTCTATTTAACGAATATCGAACGCTACCGTTTGTTTGTTTTGTTTCCGAGTGTACGTCTATATTTATTTCCGATAAATAATAAACGGTTTTAAATTCAAACTGTCCTCGCGCAGTGTAACGAGTACGGCCTAGCTGTATCAAAATGCGTTAATAAAAAAAAACCTACATAATAATAATAAACGCGTCCAAAATCCGTTTTAAATCGTCTATGAAAATGACGACGGAATTCAGGCCAACCGAATCGACCAGTGGGTCGTCCCCGCCTCGTATCTAAAAATTAAAAAAAAAAAAAATTGCTTTTTTTAAAACCCGTTGCCAAGTAATTATATTATAAATTTCTATTATTTGGCTAATTTTCTAATTTTTCCGAATCAAAAATAGACTTCCGGCCGTTTAAATCGAGCGAACCCATCGCGGCGGTATTATTATTTCACACGATTAACGACCGTGCCGTGTCGTCGCGAAAACGTCATTTTTTTTTTACTCGTTTTTTGATTGCTAGTCGGTGCTGTTGATTATTACATAATCATACATTTCGGGTCTAAATGTTCTTGGCAAACGACCGCAAACGCGTCTGGGCATCCCGGGACCGTCTTTAAACGTGAGAAGTGGCCCGGGGGGGGGGGGAGGAGAAATACGTAATGTCAAAAACCCAAACGATAAAGAAATACGTTAATTTAAAAATCCCACATACAACATAATAACCATAACAGGTATAGATTGTCCAAAACCGCAAAGTATCGTCATATATCGTTATTAGATGTTTTTTTTTTTTTTTTTAAATAACACTCGGAAATTTCGAATCTTTTAAGACGGTACGGTGTTTAAGTTTTGGACGATTTTCACTATATATATATATAACCTAAGCGAAAAAGCGTTTTGCGCGTAGAAAACAAACAGAAATAGCCGTTTGTATGAGTCCCCATAAGAGGTATTCGGTTTGGTAGCCATACGTACTAAGAGAGCAAATTGTATCGGTTAATCCATGAAATATTTGTTTGTGCCATGAATGACCTAAAATCGTATGGAAATAGTTTTGTATTAATTTGTGGGTAAACATTGCTGGCGTGTTAGTGATACACAATTACTGCTGTAATAATAGTATCCTACACGACGTAGTTTTGCATAACCAATCGATGGTGGCAATAATTTTTCGTTTTCGTATCGCCTCTATCATCGCTGTCGGCTCCTTATCGTTTTCGAATAACTGTGCCCGTCCCCGCTCGGCACGCGCGGCTATCATCGGGCTTCTCGTGTACTCGTACAGTCGGTTATCTATAATAGTTGTCTTGTGCATCTGTGGTTTCGGAGACGACGAAAATAAAAATAAAAAAACCCCCCAAAAACAATTATTATTTACACGAATTCATTCGTCACGGACAATAACTACGCGCTTTTCGTGACGGCGCTCATTATAATAAGCATAATAAAATGAAATAACCAGTTGTTAATTCGACGAAGGTTGCCCGGAGTACTTACTTAAACGTAATAAACCACAGTGTAAATATTATAGTATCCGTCCGAAAAGGCTCTAAATATCAATACGCATGCGATCAACACGTGCGTTTCAGATGCGCGCGGGACATTTTCCCCCCAAGGAGAAAACATTAATATTTAACTTTTTTCAACAAAAGACGGGTTGGTCTACAAATACTTACAACTATCCATTTTCGAATCGATCGTCGCTCGCCATTTCTTTTAGTTCCTTTGAAAATTTAATACCGTTTTTGATTTGTTATGCGAGTTGCGAGGTCGCACTGCAATTTTATCCTCTCCTCTTCAACCATCTATAATAATTATGTTGTTCAGCTCTTCGTCAGGGTATGTCCGCAACCGATTACCAACGTTTTGCTCTAATCGCGTCCACGAACGTGTATGTTAATCTTTTTAGGGGGATAAAGGCCCGTTTAAGGGATAACTTCTAATTGGGGTCATACATCGTTGTTATCATTTTTCAAATTCTAGAATTTTCATGACGGTCCGTGACGTCGTTTATCGATAAAAATTTCAAACAGCGCCTTCCGTATGTTACCATCACAATATACGGTACAGCCAATAACCAATACCCGTTAACAAGTAGTATTCGATATATAAGATATGTCTTTAATTTTCATTAAATAATGTCAAATATGAAATAGAATCAGCTAAAACTACACATTTAGTAAAAACCCCGAAACATTATTTAGTATATACCTAATACATACACGGGCTTAAATACGGCCGAGGGCGGTTGGGTGGTGTTTGATCTATTAATTTGGGTTTTTTCGCTTATCCAGTACAGGGAGATTGTGGCAGTATTGTGGCAAAACCACCGGTTAAGTAGTTAATTATACTATAGGCCGCTATAGGTGACGAAATGTGAAATTATCGGTATTTTCGGTAACATTTAGACGGGCGCGGGTCCAGTTGATCGAAACTTCTACGACTTTGGAATTATGTCCGTACGCTTCGAACGAATACATTTTATTTCGGGCGTATAGACAAATAATAGCGTATAAAATGATTATAATTTTTTAATTTTTTTTTTGTATGGGGTTGGCTTTATATATGTAATACGGGGGTGCGGGGCGCTTTTTAATAATAATATTAATAATATTACCGCGTCCCGGTGACCGCCGCCGGTCCTGTCGGCCGCGGCGACGGCCGAGGATCGGTTAAATGAGTCGTTATGGAGCTGTCAACCGACTTGGGCGGCGACGACGTGCCCTCCACTACTACCACAAATACTACTACTACTAATACTACTACTACTAATACTACACTACCACCACAACTACTACTCACTATAATACCATTATAATATTATTATTATTATATTACTGCCATACCGTACGGCGGCGGCGGCGGCGACCAAATAATATCGGCGGCGGTCGTCCCGTTTCGGAGAAGGAGTGGCCGCGGCGGCGGTGGCGGCGCTCGTGTTGCCGGGATGTTTCGGCGGCGGCCGCCGCACTCGGATCTCGGCTGATGATCGTCGCGGTTACAATATTATATTATCGTCGTCGTGTGCGCGCATGTGTCCGTCGAGTGTACGCGTGTCCGCCGCACAGTGCGTGTGCTATTTCCGTTTTTCGTGCTCGTCCGCCGCCCGCCCGCCCGTGCCCGTCGTCCGCGCAGTAAATTATTATTTTAATTTCACACGTTTACTCGATTATTTTACAATATTCACAAAATATCCACCGGATTTTTTTTTTTTTTTATTGTATTAATCCGTATATTTTTTATCCGTAATAATCGATCGCGGCGCGCCGGTCGTTTGCGGCTTTGCGATTTTTACTTTTACGGTCGAATTGAATATTCGTAATTACGATTTACGCGGTTCGCCGATAATATTGACGGGTTAAAATTAATTTTAATTTCTCTTATATTACCGTTTACCAAATTAACGGTCTCTACGCGGGTTTTTGTATTTTATAATTTTTGTTCCGTGTTCCGCGTGCCGTCGTACGGTATTTTTGGTGTTTTTTTTTTTCCCTCCCCCCGACGAGTGACGCGATTGTGCGATTTTGGATTTCCAATCGAGAACGTCGATTTACCCTCGCATCGTTTGGAATAAATCGGTGAGTACGCCGGATATTATTATATTTATTCGTACATTAAGTAATTATAATTATGATTTAATTGTTGCCGCGTAGTTAAAATCACAGAGTAAATTACCCGACGAATATTGTGTAAACCGGATTCCGGGACGTCGCAATTTCCCGATTAGAATTAGAGGTGTTCAGTACCGGCTTATAGGGGGGTGCGCGAGGGTGCAGTTGCACCAACCGGAACAGGAATCTCCTGAGGGGAAGGGGGTGGGGGGGTTCGAATGTATCGTTTTGCGCCCACGCAGACAGCAGACAAAAATATTAAAATAGATTAACTCTACTATATACATACAGTATTAAAAAAAAAAATAATAAAAAAATAAAAACAGACGCATAGTTATTTTAACATTGAAAATAAAATTTAACTGAGAGTACAAAACTAGCGGGTAGGCAATAGTTATTTCAATCCGTATAAAATATTATAATTATAACGGGGAATTTACATAATTTAATAAAAAAAAAAAAAAATCGATTAATATTACCGACTTTGCGGCGGTAATAAGGAAACATCTATTTAGGGGATGCGGGAGCAAAGTCCCAGGCGGGTCCGTTGTATGTTATACGGTTTTGCACCCTCGTGGGTTTCTGCCAATTATTCCCCCCGGAATAAATTGCGGGTATACGTCCACAAAAGAAAATAAAAACGTGAACGGGAATCGATTTCGGGGCTAATAACATCAATAATCCTCGAATATATCGAAACGAATCTTTATCAATACAATTTTAGTGTCTGTCGTCTGTCCGTTGTCTGTTCGTGCTAGTCTCGACATTTTCATGGCACGTCCGCTACGAGTTACGAATATTTCCTCGGGCATAATTTTGACGATTATAATAGGACGGTTTATAATAATACGAAAATTTAAATAGTTTTTTTCGTCGGTTTCCTCGGACAAAAAAAAAAAAAAGAAAAAGAAAAACAGTTATTTATTTAATTTAGTTGTCACGGGAAAACTATAGTACCGGTATTAAAATATATATATTAAAAAAAATGGGTTGACAATTTATTCAAGACAAAACGCGGGCGACTTCTCTCTATGTAATAAACTTCATAAAATTCGTTCACGTGTAATTTGTTTTGTTCTTTTCCTATCGATTTCTGGATAATAAATTTCGAGGTGATGTCGGCAATACTGCGCTCCTGAGCCAAAGGGCAGAATGCGACATTGTAATAGAGTTTTGAGCCAATACACTTTTTCTGAATCGCTTCTGTTATTTTTATCACGTTAATAAATTATAATATAATGTGAGCCAATACCAAACAAAATTACCCTACACAGTGGTTCCCAGTCTGAAATTTTCAATCCATTAGACATAAAAATCCATTGAAATTACCACTGTATACAGTTTTTGCCAAATTACACCAAATTAAACTGAAAAATAATCTTACATTTTTTTTTATTATTATTATTATTTAATTTGGTATTATATTATACATTAATTATCGTACGAGGAATTTCAAATAGAATAAGTAACAATTGATAAGCGTAAATTTTCATAATTTTGTTGATTATACACCCGCGTCAATCCTGTCGTTGTGAATCATAATATCTTAATGTTCATGAGACCTTCCTAATATTTAATTTTGATTGATTTTGATCATCGAAAAATGTATTTTTTTTTTTTTTATTATTTGTTATATTAATAAACCACTGCAATTTTAATTAGCAAATTTCCGCCAATATTACACAGAGGCTTTTTTCGAAATTCACTAAAAATTTCACAGTTATTGCCGTTTTCAATAGTTTGGTACAGCTTTTTGGCCTAATATATTTAAATAATACATTTATTGCCTGGGTATTATGTTTAATCTGTTATGAAATCTATTGAATTTACGGTATTTATGCTACGGACCAAAAAGATGCGCCTTAAAAAAAAAAAAAACAAATATCTTTTTGGTCGCTTACTGGCAGTTATTTTTCTTAAATTATGCGGACGTATACACTAACGTATTTAACCCTTAAGTGATCACGTGGAAAAAGTTACCCATACAGTCACGTCGGATCATAATAGGGATTAAGAAAATAAAATATATAAAATAAAAAATTATTGGTGAGCCGATATGATTTTTTTTTGCCGATTTTATGAGAATTTTATAAAAATATAGATGAAAAAAATGAAAAATATAATTTTATATTATTTTTGACACCCGACGTGACCACTTTTGAGTTACAAATTTATATTATGGAAATTCCTGGAGTTTAAAGCGCACCCTCTTCCCAGTGGTAATCGCGGCACAAATTCGTTTTTTCCGCAGACAACAATTTTCCTCATATTTGTCTACATATTTTTTTTTTTTTTTTATCATTATTTATTTGTAATCGCATACATATTTGTTTACGTTTATTTATTGTTGATAATGATTGTCGACTGTTCGGGGCACGCGAAATCCGTATCGGCCGAGAATAAATAGCAGTTCCCGTAGTCTTTTAAGTCATCGTTAAATTTCGGACAAAGCGATTCTAATCGAATATATAATATTGTGTATATATTTGTATATTTATTTTTTGTACATTTACTAACGGCCTGTTAATTATTCCGTCGAAACTGCAGTCTTCGAAACGCAATAAACACAATAATATTGCTAATTCTGTTAAGTATTCTTCATTTTGTTGGATACTATTCCACTCGCCCATTCCGAAATTCACTCTGAATCACAAACGGGGTGTTTGGGTCTCCCCCACCACCCTCGGGAATTATTAAATAAATACATTATTTTTTTATTTTTTTTTATTTTTTATTATCGTAAACTTATCAAAATATTAATTTTATGTTCACAGCAAATTATAAACCGTAAAAATAGGCAATTTTATTATCAAACCGGCATTGATAAAGCGTAAACGAACGTAATGTGTCGCACCGATTTCATTTTGTAATCAAAATGTATTATTATTATAAATTTATATATATATATATATATATATATATATATATAAAAAAAAAAAAACAATTTGTGTATATTATGTTATGTATAATCCGTATGTATTATTAACACGCCCTTAAAAAAATTCCACTGATGATCGCCAATCGATTAAAATGATAAATATGCGGTGTTTTGTTATACCATTTAAACCTATAAATATATTATAGAGAGTAACACTCGCCTACTGGTATATATTTATATTTTTTATATATTGGTATATAAAAACAATTATTTATTGATTTATCGGTTACACGTATAATATTGTAATATATTATATTGCGCGGTTTTTTTTTTTTTTTTTTACATACCTAATACGGTCTTAATCGGTAAAAAATCACGATATTTCAGACGTATATACTTACGCTAATAAAAAAAAAAAAAAAAAAAATTAGTTTTATAATAATATTATTATATACGGAATAAATAATAATAATTATTATTATTATTAGCTATAGGTGTAATCCAGTGTTGTGCACGTATTATTATTACATCAATCGTCGTAAATCCATCGGAAGTAAAGACAAAAAAAAAAAAAGATGAATAAAATTGTAAAAAAAAAAAACTCTTACTTTGTTGTAATTATACGTAAATTATATTGATTTATAAACGTCGTTGTCGCCGATGAGAACCGCGGGAAACCCGATTAATTAGTATATAAAAATATGCGAGATGAAATAATTCGTATAAAAGCGATTAACGTTTTTTTTTTTTTTTTTTATTATATTCCCAGCGTAGCGAAGAAGCTAAGCTATTATAATAATATATTATACAGCGTGTGTTATTTTTTTTTTACTTTCGGAAAACGCTTTTTTCGGTTAGTAAAATTGCTCCGATTTGTTCACGGAGTACGCGGAATTTCCCCCGGCGGTACTTTACTCGGAACATTTTTTTGTTTTTTTTTTAAACTCTCAACAGTTTATTCCCCAGATCATTTTTTCTATTGGTAAAACATTTTTTCGTTTACCGAGATCCGTTCAGAAACGTTTTTTTTTTTTTTTTTTTTTCCCATTCGAACGAACCTAACCTGCATGGTGCCAAAGTATGTCCGGGCATTTTATTATTATTTTTATCTTTAAATTAATTACTTACGAAATCGGAAGGCGGCTGCATCAATAATATCACGACGGAAATGAGGTTGTTAAAAACAAAAGAAAAAATTGATATTTTAGTGTCTGAGCGGTTTTACAATAATTCGTTCTCTGTGGTGTAATTTTACGACCGTTAACATTTTTAATTCGGTAAGTCGTGGAAACCGTCCGGATTTATCGTCGCGGCATTCGCGGTGTATTTTTTTTTTTTTTCAACTATAAAAATTATTGTAAACGTCGCCGACTGTGACGAAGTACGTACGACGATTTCCAATCCAGATACATTTAACCTCTTGTAAATTACAAATGTTAAAAACAAAGGGGAAAAAAAACCCCGAGAAAACGCGTCGCGTTTACGGATCGTAATCGATTTTTATACCATAATATAACATTATATCATACGGGTGTTTTTTTTTTTTAATTTTTTTTTTTTTTTCAAGACGATTTCGACACATGCAGCAGACGGTATAATAACAATAAGTTACTCGGTTTCGAAAACAAATAACACAAATTAACGGCGTGATTAACAGGTTGCCGGTAACCTATTACTCGTGTGATAATTTCAATTTTCAAATAAACACATAATATTATATAGGATTAATGTCGTCCGACAACGATTCGGTTCGGGTATATACGCGGTGTAATGGTTATTTAAATTTTTTTTTGTAAAGACGTAATTACAAGCTATTACTGTTCAAATATACAAAACGCGGCGTTTAGGTATCGCAATTAGAGTTTTAAATCGTGTATAGAGTGTACAGAGTGCTGAACGTCATACGGACGGGCGGTATTCGTGTTATACGGTTTTGTGCGATAAGATTGAAGTCATTTAATGGGCAACAGTCAGTGTACAACTATATTTGGAGAAAAATTAAAATAAAAATGTTTGCGCGTTCGGTTAGTGTGTCTTTTTTCAAAAAATAAATAAATATTTATATGATAACGGTTCTCGGGTACGTTTAAAGTGTTTAAACGCGAATTTAAAATGGGAGCGGCGGCGTTACCGGTTTTTTTTTTTTTCTGAAAAAAAAAAAAAAATGTTATCAAACAAATAAAATGTTACAGACGTGTTAAATTTTGAATTTTTGCGTTTGCGTTTGCCATTGATAACATTTTAGAAAAACGCCCACATTGGATGTCGTTGTACCGGTTTAAAACTATACAATTTCAACCAGATCGTGGCCACGATTCGCGTGTACTACTATAGCAGGCCGAGTCCACAGTTGCAGCAATAATAGGATCCTCGGTTTGATTTTTAACGTAAATGACGAAAATATAGTCATTGTTTTATTTTTCTTTCTTTCTTTTTTTTTGGACAACTGTAACGTTTTTAACAATTTACATTACTCGATAAACTCCGGCGCGGTTGTTTTACGAAATTTCGTCGCCTGCAAGTTTTATAATAGACGTTTTGTCTCCAAAGCCGATTTTAAAGGACTTTTCGTTCGTCACGCGCGAACGTCTTTAACGCCCGCCAGGAAAACAGTGACAACGAAATATTCCGTTCTGCAGTTGAAATATTATCGTCCGGTGACGACATAAACAATATAATATTATATATCATTTTTTTATTATTATTATTATTATTGTTATTATTACCGCGTGTATTTTTCCATTAAAATTCGATTTTTTTGTTGTTGGTTTGTTTTTATTTTTTTTATTATTGTCATTACATACAAACGGTCACGTCCCGAAATGTCGTACACGTCATTATTATTATACTTTAATAATATTTTCGTAAGTGTATCCGTTGGATTTTCGCCCGTCAAGCAATAATCGTTCCACACGCGAGCATACGATATTTTTTCCATCGATATTCCTCGAACTCGTCGTTTAGATCATCGGAAATCGAAATAATTTCATTAGTGTCGTCTTTAAGACGACGCTAATTATTTTTCATTGGGGCGGGGGGTTTAAATATTTAAAATCCGTCCACTCGTCATTTTTCAGTCACGAAATCGAATCACTACTATCGAATCGAACAACTCGTTTAAACCGTTGGGTGTTTTTTTTTAAAAAATATTTTAAATATTCAATTTTCACGTTTCAATCGAAACATTTTTTCGACATCGCGGCAGGAATGGAATTTCGACTCGTAAGCCGATTTTCCGAATGATAAAAACAAAAAAAAAAAAAACAAAACATTTTCGCGATTCATTTTTATAATATTACTGTCGACGATTTATTGTATATATGTGTATATTAGGCGAAGTTCGTTTACAACTCGATTTATATTCAAACAAATATCATTATATAGGCATTATATACACTGCTCCGCATTATAGGTCCGAATGTCCCCGGGGGGGAAAAAAATGATATTTTTTCTCTTTTTTTTTTTGTATTATAAACGCATCGTATTTTATTATTTCTTTTGTCGATGACGACGATTCCGGGGGAGAATAGGAACCTGAAGCGTTTTCGAAAAAATAAAATAAAATACACGTATATATTTATAGAGTTCGGACATTTTCGTATAATTCCGTGACCGACACAAAAGAGGCGGGTATAAAATATTTTATAATTTTAAGTAACGTGCTGCTCAATGCGATCTTATTAGTATTATTCTGAATATTCACGTTTCGTTCGCCGTCAACTATTTCTATACGAATATTCTTTACGTGTATAATTTAGATTTCGTTATTATTCGTTTAAAACACAAAGGACGGTACCCTCTCGTCCCATTCGACTCGGGTCGATTCCCAGTTATTCTAACTATAATACCAGTGTCATTATAGTAAAAAAATAAAAAATAAATAAAAATTTACGTTGACCGGAACACGAAAAAGGAAAATTAATGTTTAACTCGGTCTGTTAAGGGTGTATTTTAGTCGATTTAGACTTAAAAGAAAACGGTCTATGATTATTTGCGTTCCATACTTGGACGTAGGTTGGAAATAGAAGTGTAATTGTTTTACTGAAAAACGTAAAAGAAATTCCATTGTATTTTTCAAAAATTTATTTCAATTATTTTGTGTTTTATTGGTGATATGGAAAAATACAATTTAAAAAATCATATTACGTTTTTAAAATTTAAATCCGTCAACACGCAATTCCTATTACAGTTTTTTCCGGATTTTCTGTCAAAAACATATTGGTTAATAAAAACGGTCGTAGACCTTTTATTTAAATGGCTATTGGGCAGTAGATTAGTGAAAAAGTAATTAAAATGTAAAAAAAAAAAACCGTCAAATTTTACAAAATTACAGACAATTTAGAAAACCGTCACCAATCCTCTTGAGAAGTTATATTATTATTGTAGTTACATATATATATATTATTTTTTTTCTCTATATCTTTTCAAATTTTTCTCGTCGATTAATTTTAACTTAACTATATTAGTTTAGTTTCTATTGTATAAACTCGAATTTGTACAGTTAATATTCATAAACGTCCCCGGTCAAGAATCGGCGGGTTCAAGACGAATGGAAAAAGACAAATCGTTTTACTTACAATAATATTAACAAAGTAAAGAAGTGCTTAGGCAAATATTGAATCTTTTCAACGGTATAAAAACGATTAACTATATTTTGCATTAATTTTTCGTTAATCCATACTATTGACTTTTAACCGAACGTTTTACTTTGTTAATTTCCCTGGACTTGAGCTAAGCAAAATTATATTTTCGTTAACATATCGCACAACCATTTGTTTTATATTTTTTTTTTTGTCGATATCATTTTAATTCGAATAAGACGAGGTATTAATATAATATATTTATTACGAGTATTTACGTTTAGGAGCGCGTGTCTCTGTGATTGTTATCGTTTTATTATACGAGATATCGGATTTTTTAAATCTTCGCTGTGTTTTTATTGGTTTTGGACACGATGTATACACCGTACATCGTATTATGGCCGATTGAGCCTACTTAAAAAAAAGAAAACAAAACTCTAAAGATTATACGGTTTTCATGTGCCCGAGTAATAAATTTAAATGGGGGAGGGGGGAAAAAAAAACCGTACACCGGCTATACCGGAGTTAGTCTTAATATGGAAATACAATATTATCGGAGACGTAAATCTTCGGACACGATAATGTAATAATTTTTTGAAGAAACGCAGCGCCTTGAATAACAATATATCAAGTATATAATACCCCGTCTACCAAAATATTGTACAAATCGACCGTAAAACCCAATAACGAGGAGCTAAACGTACCCATATACACGTATATTATACGTAGACATACAGATAAATCGTACTCGTACTTAAATAAATAAGAGCACGTCACTTATTACAACCGCTCGTCGCGCACAATATAATAATAATAATAATAATAATATCACCTCTTAACCTTTTTTTTTTTTTTTTAGCTTACGAGAGATTAGGACGAGAGCCCCGGAGGCGGCGCGGCGTCGGGATTAATGGTCGTTTATTATAATATATATATATATATACGGGGGAAACGACAAAATAATATTATATACCCCGGTTTTTTTCTTTGGCTCAACGTTCAACAGATTTTTAACGGTCGCGCCCGTACACTTATACTTGATATTTATAGGCATAGAATCCCGGCCGATAAAAACGCGTGTATAGGTGTAACTATACGGGCCGCCCCGTTACCCCGTCCAGTCGTTTCCGATTGGCTAATTTCGAATCGCGCCCCCTCAAAACCGTTTCTCTACGATATTTTTTATTCCGGACCCGATAAGAATATTTTCGGTTTGTTCCGCGGTACGAGCTAAAATTATATTTTACACCGGTTTATTACAATAACGAAATATATCAATTTTCCGTCGCGAATATTGACGTTTCCGAGATTGTGAATTTATTCGGACCCACGGCATAATATTGTATTCGAACCGGAACTAAGTGGTCGTATCTCAAGAGTTTAACTTGATAATGAAACTTTAAAAGTCGATTTTCCAACATGTTATCGTATATTGAGCTATTGTCGCTATTCTTTCGGGGATGCAATCACGGTAACTATCGCCGGGCGCGAAGCCAGGATATTTTTTTTTCGAAGGATAGGGTGTTTTAATTTTATATTTAAATATACAACACGTGATTGAGGGGAGGGGAGGCGAGGATCACTTAATAAGTTCTAGAATTTTCGAGACTGTCCGCGAAGTCGTTTATCGGTAAAAAAAAAAAAAAAAAAAAATGGCCAACAGCAGCTGGTGCTTCTATTATAGGTTACAATCGCAGTGGTCACGGTACAGAAGATTAATATCTTGAATTTTCGTTAAATAAACGAAAATTATTTGTCGACTATGAATTCGACTAATCGTCGAAACTTAACTACGCCGCGTTTTACGGTACGCGCCTGGACTGCCGCGCGACGTTTTTAAGACCGGAATCCAGAAGCGTTTCGTTCGTTTGTTCTTGTGGTCCGGGCCCGCGGAATAGTAAAATAACAGACAACTATGGCTCTCTGCACGTATACGAGAAATAGTATAACGTACACGTATAACTATGTAATAACTATACGTAATAGATACCCGGACTAAACGTATATACCTCTCTATTACACACGCGACAACGTTTATAATTATGTGTAGTATATAATGTTATATTGTATACTTGTGTATCTCGTATAAAATGGCCGTATCCGCCCGTCAAAATACTCCCATTACCGTCTGTCAGCGTCGCCGTAGTCGTCGTCGTCGTCGTCGTCGTCGTCCTAGTCGTCGTCGGTCAGCTGTTCAAACGATTTAAACGACAATAAATATAATATCGTTTCTGCGGTTTCTGCGGCGGTCGTACCGAGTACCTTTAATAATACGCAATGCTCGTAAATAATATAAAATACCATATACTCTCGCGTTATATAAATATCTATTATAATAATTATTAAACGAAACGATAAATACCCGCGGTTAACCGCCTCGGTCGTATCCGATTTGCAATAAACCATATTATCTCTGGCTCTCTGCAGCCCCGGTTGCTGGATCCGATTTAATTTGGTCTTTTCAAAATCGGGGGCAGCGAAAAATTTCGATGTCCATCCCCCCCCCCCCCCCGGAGAGATGTGAAAAAATATGAAATGTAAAACGTTCATAAATATCATACTTTATTACTCTTTCGGTACTCGTACATATTAATCGATTGTATTTGTAAAAAAAATCTTATAGGAAATATGAAATAACTATTAAATTTGTAGGTCGGGTAATTTGTTTTTTAAACAGTTTTTTATTTTGATATTACGGGGAGAAATCCACTAAAATCCCCTCTCTGCGTTCATCTCCGTTTCGAATAGTTCCCCAACTATATTGTTCATAATAATCGAAAAAATCGTTTTATCGTCAATGTTATATATTAGATTAATGTAAAACTGAGATAATCCACTTGTACGGTGACTATAATATATATTTACGAAAAACGTATCGACGTTGAATTCTGTGCTAAACTGATGCAAAATGTAACTTTTGTATAACAGGGCTGTCTTTTTCCCTCGGTGCCCATCCCCCTAGATCGGCCCTTGTGAAATTGTTAAAATTGCGTCGAAACCGTTAGTGTCCGCTTTTCATTTTGAGTTATATGCACACAAACTATAAAAAAAAAAAAAAAAAACCGAATTTCTAACGCGCATTTCTAACAACTCAATCGCGTCGTAGTACGTAATTTATTTTTAAATCCAAAACGACAATAAAAAAAAGATGGTGTTGGTAAACTCTACGAATAGCCCGCCGAGTTCTATAAACCTTCGAAGAACGCAGAGTTCCATACAATGTTATAGTTTTTTTTTAACTACAACGGTTAAAACAAATAACAATATAAAAATTGTATAAATGTAAATATAAATTAATTTTTAAAACGATAGATTATATGCGATGAATACTACTTCTTATAAAAAAAATATTAGTCTAATAGGTTTAATTCTAAATAAACTTTTACAATATAATATCTTTTTTTTGGTTTTTTATGAAAACTCGTGTAATCGACTCGCGCCGAGGGTTAATTTTTTTTTATTACAAGTCGGTATCGATCCAATCCAATAATATAATAATCATCTTTCGGTAATCTATAATCTCACGACAATATATCTGTACAGAGTTTATCATAAAATTATCTTTAACTGCGCGGTGTGTATTTTTATTTTGACGAACCGGAACTTCGCGACGATTGCAATTTTGTTTGTATGTTTATATTTTTTTTCGTGCATATTTTACGCCGTCTACGTCGCCGTTAACGTTGATGAATATTATAAAAAAAAATAAAAAAAAAAACATTATTATACAGATAAATAAATCATTTAATGCAAACACGAAATTTCGTCGACATAGCGCATATTATATAATAGCGAATTTATACAAATCGAATAATATGATATAATTTATAAAAAAAAAAAAAAAAAAATAGCTGAGTCTGTTTGAATTTAATTTAAAAAAATAAACACATACACACGCACACGTGGTACGGATGAGACTAGACTACAGTCGACTCGATAAAATCTGGTAGCAATAAATTATTATTAAACCAGATTAGTACATATCTTTCTTTATTATACGTACTTATATAATTTGACGAAAACATAATATAATCTTCATTTTATAATAATATGTTTAAGATTCATTTGATTTTTTTTTTTTTGTTGGTGTTGTTTTTCATGTGACAGTTAGTCATGTGCGTACCCAGGGAAGTGTAAATCTCCCTCCCTTGACCATGTTAAAATTAAAAAAATAAATAAATATATTTTCAAAAACCTGGTAACGCCAGTGGTTGCTAATATTTTAATTTAAATATATATATATATATATATATATATTTGTATAATTTCATTACTGCAGCAACAGGTCGATTTGTAAAAGAGTTGAGTTGTTTAATCTTTTGTTTTAACAATTTTCGGTAATATTATATTAACAAGGACAGTAGCGGTTTTACGGGGAGGCTGAGACCCCACCACCAGGTTCCTAGTTTAGGCAGTAAATCAGTGAATTGAAATTAAAAAAAAAAAAAACTAAAATAATTTGCAAACTAATACGAATTGCATGTTAAAGTAATAATATTCAGTATTTCTTAATGTCCATCTCATCGATTAAAATTATTTTGTTAAAACAATAAAAATCAAATATGGTTAATAAAGTGGTTTTTTTTTTTTTGTTGTCAGTGTAATTTAATTTAATTTAATATATGATTAATGGGTAAATATTTTTTTTTTTTTTTGTTAAAAATATTGTAAGATAATATCAAAGGACCACCCCCTCCCCTCTCAAAACAAATTCCATAAACCGTCACTAATGAGTCCCCCCCACCCCGATAACGTGAAATTAAGTAATATAGTGAAAAAAAAAATACTAGCAACAGATTTTTTTTTTTTTTTTTCCGGTGAAAACATAAAACAATATTAATAGTATTTTAGTGATATATTTTAATTCCTTGTCGTTATAGAAATAACAAATCGCCAGATTATTTATAACTGACAAAAAATGGAAAAAAAAAGGCAATTATTTTTAATACGTCGTGCAAGTGTTTACTACAAATAGTATCGAAAGACAGCTATTATTTACTACAATGTTTTATATGTTTCAAACAACACTTGAAACTCAACAAATGTTTATAAAAAAGAAAATACGATTGAAATACCGAGAAAAATAGGTGTTTAAGTATATTTTTTTACACGGACATATTTGTAATATACTTTATTACAAAAGAATATGGTAGCAGTCCGCGGCCTATTAATAGTTACTATCCCAAATAGTGTAAATAGTGTAAAACGACGGTAATTTTTATTTTTTTTTTCACCATGAGAACATAAGCCTATATGTACAGTGTACAGATATACGACTCCGGTTTTTGCGATGCATTTTGCAAGTATAGATACAAAAATGTCCCCAAAAGATAGTCCAGCGCCTAAAATATGTCCAGAAATTTATGTGCAAATATTATTGTAAAAAAAAAAAACATCTGGAAACGTATAGCCGGCTACGACCAAGTAAATCGATTTATTTAATTAATAGTTTTTACAGTCGTTATCGTTGGGATTGAATATTTTATACATTGGACATAATCGTATGTGACCTTTATTTTTTTTTTTTTTTGAACATTTTAACCCGGAACCGTTTTATTGTGACGATTATATTCTTCTTCTTTTTGTAGTCAACCCTGAAATCGGTTTGCAGCAATTCTCCACTATTGTCCATTACTCATTTTTCACTTAATCTCTTCATATGAATTACATTCATTATTTTGTCGCACGTATTTTTTTTAATCGCGGTCTTCCCCTACACCTTCTACACACCCTTCTATGATTAATCCAAGCAGCCCCCCAATGTCTCGGCGCACATCCAATCCGTTTGTGGATACACTTCCATAGAATTCTTCCTTTCGATATTCGTTTGAATAACTCTTCATCAGTTTCACCGTATATGACCGATTTATCTCGGGCATTCTCCTGTGTCTATACAATGAAATATTTTATTGCGCTTATTGTAAAATCCGATAGTGCCCATATAGGTTAGGATAGTGTCCATATATTGTCTGTAATAATATTATAAAAAAGATTTATATTCGTTCAGTTTTCTTGTGTCGGCAAGGGTCTGAATCGCGGTTTACTTCGCAATACTCGTGCGCGGAGAACGAGAGCAAAAAAATAATGTTAGCCCCCCCCCGTGGCTTTTAGTTATTCTCTCCCGACTCGATGGTTGGGTTCTCGAGAATTCTCGATGTGCAGTTGTGAGTGTAATATCCACAATAAAAATCGAGACAATTAAATAATCCTATTGTCGTCGCATATAATAATGTTATTATAAATGTTAATATTATTGAATATGTGCGATACTGTAGCAGCCGGTTACGTATACTCGTAATTGTATTCGGAGTACCAAGGATCGCAGGATTGTCGATTGTGTTTGTCCCTGCCGGCCGAGGACGTGTCCAAACGCGTGGTCGAGGAATTGTATTTATTCTCGTCCCGTTTGTCGGCAGCCAAATGTGATTTCTAGAGATTAACAAAAACTCGTAAATTATTATCGCCGTCCGTGTATTTGTTATTATTTTTTCGATTCCGAGCGGATTCCGGTATAGCGCACCGTCGCCGCCGAAAAACATATTATATTTAGTCCCGAGCCGACGATAAGACTTTTCTCCCCGATTTTCAATATCCCCGATATCGATTGCTTGTCGGTTCATCCGGGGTTTTTTCCCCCTCGTAATATTTAAGAATTATTTTAATTGGTGATTTTTATTATAGATTTTGACGTGTAATACGATAACTAAACGTAAAACGTGTAGATTAAAAAATCTAATAGAAATAATCACCTATCGCGGACACTAATAGGAATCGTATCCGATTGTCTGTTATAAAGCGATTATTTTTCCATTCACGACTATAACCATATGTAACATTAAAAATACAATTTTTCATTTAATGATACTATTGGTTACACCTCCATTGTACTTAAGTAGGATTGGTCTAGTGAAAACCGCAGCGGTAAACTTTCGTTATTTCGCGTGTTCGTTCCGTTTAGCGAAGTACTTTTAAATCTATTTAAGATTCCTAATGGTTTTTTTTTTTTTTTTGTGGATTTTCGGTTTACGTTGGCAACAAGTGAACAATACGAATACTAATATTACTCACTCAGACCCGGTGATTAATGAACTACACTGGCCCAGGGCTAACTCATTTTGCCCGGGAATTTGTAATAGAAGGGGATACTTGAACAATAATGGCGAATCGTAAAATCGTATAATCTTCTTCTATCCCAACCCGACAAACATATCAACCTATTCCTTAGTTTGGCTGAAATATATACATTTCAAGATTAAATTACTAAATAAATACTCATTAATGTTGTATTTTCAAGTCAATGGGAGGGAAGGGGATATCCCGTCCTAACCTCCTGCCCTGTGCAGTGTGCACGCCATTGTTCCGGTGGCCTTAATTTTCTTGGATTTAGTTCGCATCCCTTATATTATAATTATTATTATCATCGAATTCAGTGACGATTTTCATATTGGAAATCAGTGAAATTCGCCGTTAAAATCGTCGTCATAAAACGATAATTTAATAAAATAATAATTTATTATCCACACGACGGTACGCAGTACGATTTTTGTGAAAATTATTATTATACCGGACGGGCGGCGGGAAAAAAACCGTAATAATTTAAACATCAGCGGGTTCATTGTAATGTGATGATGTCGTCGGAAGATGAAAAATGTACCGCTTCGTATTTGTACATCGCATTATTCGTGAATTTTACCGTTGTCGAGAGAAGGAAAAAATGAATAAAACAGAGAGAGAGAGAGAAAAAAGAAGAGACCGCAATACTAAATAATATTATTGTTGTAGTATTCGTCTTTTTTCGGCCGCCTGACAATATATTATATAACTCTAATATATTATATATATAATTAGAGGTTGGTTATTCATTGGTGTACCCAGGATTTTTCAATGAGAGAGATGGGGCTAAACACGAAGCAAATAGAAATTGTTGATAAAATATAACGCGAGCAAAATATAACTACATTTATGTGATTATTTTGCAAGATGCATAATGCTGAGTGGTGCAAAATGCGCGACGATTATTTATTTATTATTAATAATTGATTATATTGCGTGTGTAGGTGTGTACATAAAAATAAAATTGACTACAAAGAATTTTGGTTCAATAGGATAGACCTATGCCACGACTAGAACACATGGAGTTTGAACATAAATTACATTTTTGATTTTTCAATATCTACAGGTATCGACCGGATGTAGTTTACTTGAAATATTTTATACAATTCCTACTCAAGATCCGGGTTTTGGGTTTTTTTTTGTTTTTTTTTTTTTTTTGGTTAGTAAAAATAGGCACTACAAACGTATCTTATAAAAGATATTTTAATATCGATAATTTTCGATCGAAGAAATTGTCCGTGGTTCCCGACAGTTTTTCTACAAATTAAAAACCGACGATGACAAATGGTACACCTTGGTTTCAAGAAAAATAAATAAGACCAACGGGTACCAAATTTACCGCGCTCCGCTCCACTAGGTTTTTTTTAAATATTATTTATTGATTGTTCGTTACGTTCAGTGTGTGCAAACTAAATTACCCTGCACGTCATCCAGAGAGAGGTTTAAAATTATATATCGCTGTCTAAAACAAGAAAAACGATTTACCCACGTAATTTAATTATTATTAAAACGACTAGACTATGACCAAATTATATCGATATTTAAACCACCGATATTTATCATAACATCGTATATTTGTATTGCTTTTTCTTTCACAATTATCACTGAAACTTGCAATTATATATTGTTTTTCAGTACTTTCTTAAAAATTCCCTCCATATTCTTTTCAATAATTGAGTAAATGGAAAATTGGTCTTATGAATCATTAAAAATATTCAATCTAACTAAGTCATAGCGCGTAGGTAATATTTATACACGAGCGAATTGAGAAGAGAATTTGTTTTTGGTGTAGACATTTTTTAATTAAACAATTTTAAATTTATACACATATTATGTGTTCGCTCGATATTTTTTTTTTTAAATATCGATATTTAAGTGCTCGAAATCAATGCGGATCGATGTTACACAAAGATATTTCGGCCGTACCTAGACACAAGCGAATCGATAAACGACTTGTTGTCGTATTGTAAAACGATTCAAATTTTAATTAATAACCTATTTATTTATACAGATTGTCGTTTTTTTTTTTTTAAATATTCTTTATTTTTTTTTTTTTTTATATATTTATTTAAGAAACAAACAATTTTTAATTCAATTATTTTAATAAGCTTGTATGCGGATATAATTTATGGCATGAGACACGCGAGAAAAATAGCCACCCAATGGCGACACTTTATATCTGAATTTGTTGTTTAATTTAGATTAAAAATGTTTTTATTGATTTAAGTCACGACACCATTTCCTCTTTAGCCTGCGAGGAGGATTACTAGGATTGGTGTCTGAAACACAATCTTTTGCAGTTTCTTTCAACGGTGTTTATTTGTAAGTCGGTATGAAGAGTGAGATTTGAAATATAGATTAGGGCATTTGTGACTATACGAAGAGTTATGAATTGAAAAGTTTGAATTTTACATATATTTGATTTGTTGACTGTCTCCCAAAGTTGGATGCCGTATGTCCAAATGGGCATCAATAAAGTTTAGTAAAGTAGTAGTTTCGTGTTTATGCCGAATTTAGAATGTTTACCGATTAAGTAACGAAGAGATTTTCGCCTAAAGTTGAGAAGGAGTCGTTTGCTTTTAACATTGTCTGCCCAAGTTAGACGTTGGTCTAATATTAAGCCTAAGTAGCGAGTGCTTGTGGATTTTGGGATTGTTTAAGATGACAGGTGGTACTATTCCTTGCCTTAAGGCGAAAGTCAAACGTGTAGATTTTTCGCGATTAGTTTTTATTTGGCATTTAGTGTACCGGGATGGCATGCGGTCTAAATGATTGTGTAGGTCATAACCAGCAGTTATTGGATTTTCGTTTGAAGAATAAATTATCTGATCATCGGCGAAATCCGCAACGGGAGTGCGAAGGGTGGTTTTAAAGCGAAAAATAAACCCCATCGACAGTGCCGACAAACGCCTAAACACACGGGCATATATAATTACGAAATGCGTCGGGTTATACCGACGAGTCCTCCGGCCCCTGAGAGAAGAAAAAAAAAAAAATGGGTAATTGGTAAGGTTGGCGGTCCGCGCGGTAACGTCGCAAAGCCGGCCAAGAGCGGTCCGGACGCCGCGCGCCCGGCGTCGACGACGCCGTCGTACCTGTGGCCGCCGTACGTCGGCGGGCACGGTCGCGGCGACCGTACGTACACGTCGTTCAAGGTCTAAACCCTCGCGCGAGGCCCGGACGACACACCTCGTGCGTGCGTACGTACGTACGTATAACGCAACGGCGGCGGTGCGCTAATGTCTTTATTAACTCGGCGGGTATTATTATTATTATTATTATACTTCTACGGCGTGTACGCGCGCTCGTATGTACCGTACGGCGGCGGTGGCGGTGCAACGAACTGCCTTATTGCGCGCGCAACGTTCTCTGCCTACTCGGTTAACCCCCCCCTCCCACCCACCCCCTCCCCCCGGCCGCAGCCGCCGCCGCCGGTCCGTGGCCGCCGCTACGCTCCTCGTACCGCGCTGATAAAGTCATCATCGACGCCGCCGCGGTCCGAGCCCGAAGGAGAGTGACGCCGCCGCTGCGTATCTTACAAACGAAGAGAAACAAAAAAAAAAAAAAAAAAATACGAAAAAAAAAACACCCACCGCGTAATCATACGCCTCGGTTTCGAAATTATAGGCGGATTATAATAATAATATCCCGGAGAACGATACACGCCGAGAGATAATATTATAGACACACACACACACATACAGATATACGACGTATTATTATTATTATTGCCAGCAGTCGAATTATATAATTTATATATATATATATATATTTTTGTTTTTTTTTTTTTTTTTTTTCGACTATGCCAAAGAAAACAAAAGGAAATAGGAAATAATACTCGCGCGCGCGCGCCGGGTAGTAATAATAATAATAATACGAACGGATAGTGAAATATTTGTGCGTCAGTATATTATAACAGAGAGTAACCTACGCCGCCGACCGCGTAGTGTATTGTTCGAATGAATAAAATAATAAATCGAAGATGGCTCCGAAGTGGGAAAATAAAAATAAAACAAAAACAAAAAACCACTAGGAATTCACCGGCCGCACAATCGGAACACGGGCGCTTTAATTATTACATTTACGTTTTCGGCCGTCTTTATTGGTTTATACGTTTTAGTACGTCGACCGGCCATTTTATTTACACCTAGGCACAGGTGTACGGTCTTTATAAAACGTTTCTTGTGTCCCGTTTTACGACCCCGGTGCGCACCTCGGAATAACAGAAAAACTAACGACGACGACGACGACGACGATAATATTATTAAATATTATTATACGGGTGTCGGCACGGGCGACCGTGCAGGGACGCCTCCATTGCCTTCCTCCGCCCCGCTAAAAAAAAAAAACAAACAAACAAATATTCACTTAAAAATTATAAAAACGTATTGACGAATTGTATATTATATTCGCCTAAAATTTCGCCCCATCGGGTGAATTTCGTCCACGGGCGTCGGAATACCCGAGACCCGACCCATTCGGAAACATTTCGGTTATAAATCGAATACGAGAAACGAAATTTTACGGTATTGTAATATTTTAAGAGAGTGACAATATTGTGCCATTATCAATTGCCCAACAACTGCGGCAATCGCATAGACGTATTATTAAGATAAATGTACTGCGCTTTCCACGCCCGACGTCGTCATTAAAAGTCTGGATTGAATGACGGAGACAGATATCGCCGAATAAATTACAATTTATATTAATTTATTATGCGGCGTTTGTATCGATAAATATTACGATTACGATGCTATACTGCTATTATTATTTATTTTTCCATGATATCTCCCAGCATCTCTGTGTCTCTCACTGTTACTCGACAACTACGCTTTATACGTCTATGAGACCATTATCCAGCCCCGTACAATAACTTAACAGCATTTCCTGCGCGTAGATATTCAAAATCATTTATTTAAGGAAGTTTGTCCCGTCTACGTCAGTCCGTTCCTCGATCTGCGTGATATAAACTGACGACGAGACACTTTTACGACCCTGCAATAAAATGTATAACAAATACCGAAACGATAATATATTATTATTTAATGTATTAAATATCATTTACCGGGTGCGAGAAGCTCGTAGCAAAAATACATTCATTCGTCGTCGGTTTGCTATATTTTCGGTCTTCGCGGATCCCGGTAATTAGACTCGTCCGGAAAGCCCGACGGTTGTATTGGAATTCCGGTGTCTATTTTTTTTTTTTTTTACTATCCGGTTCGCCGTTGGCCTAATAAAAATAACGCTATAATAATAGTTTCTGTGGCGTAGACATAATTTTTTACCAAAACTCAACGATGTTTGTATTCGAAACGATTACAAACACATATTTCGGTGTCCTGCGACCGCCTACGCGAACGGACCGGCCGTTCAGTTGAACTTTCGACGGCGAATATGAGTTTTAGGGCCGTCTCCGATACGTGCGCGGGTGTCTGTTCGATCGGACGAGGATATAAACCGGCGGCGGTGAAACACAATATTATATTATTATTATTATTACCTATTTTACGTCTGGTTTTACGATCCGTACCTGTGATCGCTATGTCCGAGTACACCCCCACGTGTAGGGCAATATAATAAAAACCACGTTAGTCGCCGTCGACGACAACAACGACGACGACGACGGTATAATAATATAATGGCCAGAGAACGCGGCAGACCCCGAGAGCCGCGTATAAATTATAGTATATTATTATTATATTGTACACGTCCGCCCCCGCGACGGGTCCCGTATTTATTGTGCCGCGTAGTCCCCCGTAAAGAGAAAAAAAAATAATAAAAATAAAAATTTTAGAAATAAATTATTATACGGGAAAAACGAACGTTTGACACGTTTGTTTTTCGTACGCGGCAGCCTAAACGCCCTCTGAAAATAATCGTTTATTATTTTTTTTTTTTGTTTTGTTTGTCTGTCCCGCCAACAGGTATTTCCAAAGACCGCCGCTCGTATACACCCGCCTACCGGCGTCGCACCAAGGGCGTAAGTAACGCGGTGTGCCGCCGCGCTGTGACCAGCGGGTAACCGTAGACCGGGGACACGACCGGTGACCATCGTGGTGTGTATGGCCGTTAACCGGCCAGCGGCGTCCGGCCGTTCGGGTCATAACCGCCAACAGCAGCAGCAGCGTCGTCCGCGCCGCGACGGCGGTGCCCCGCGCCCGTATTATGCCTGACAAGGAGACCAGCATGCTGTACCCGAATCCGTTCGACTACTCGGTGGGACTGTCCCTGCAGTTCCCGCTGTCGGCCGCCGCGGTCCCGCCGCCGCCGCCGGACGCCAGGGGCTCGTGCATATGGAACCCGTCGCTGATACCGCCGGCGCCCACGTCCAGCTCCTCGACGCCCGGCATGGGCGCATTCCACCAGCCGATACCGCACAGGTAACCTAACCGTTTTTACCATATATTACGTTATATTATTATTACGATACACGAATTTCGGGTTTTTTGGCAATCCTCACCAAAAAAAAAAAAAAAAAAAATGTACGAATTAACAATTTTTTACCCGAATCCTGGTCATACTGTGGCCAATGCCGTTTAAACACCGGGGTATAAAATATTTGGCGTTCGGTATAATTGGGACACGTTTCGTCTATTCGGTTCACCTAATTTTGTCACCCGGAGATTGGGCCACAAACGACAAACATTTATTAATCGCGATAAATAATTTTAATTTTTTTTTTTTTTTTTTTAATTGAATTAAATGTAAAATATAAAAACTAGGTACATACAAACAATTTATATACAATTTGGTCAAATAATTATACATTTTTATTTTTATTTTTTTTGTTTTTCATTGGCCGTGATTATTACACACATTTAAAATAAGAAAAATAAATATAAAACTTTACAATTATTATTTTATTTTTTCTTTATAATACTGCCATGCGGATTTAACAAGTCAAATCTGTTTGTTTTTTTTATTATTATTTGTTTTGTTTCATTGGGAATAGGTATAATTCTTTTGAACCAAAGTCCGTTTCTTGGCTTTTAATGTACCCGTTATAAATGTAAAAATTCGAGTGACCCAATACTTATATTACAGTATACTTTTTTAAACTTGTTTTTTGGTAAAAGGTTAATTTGTGACCCGATTCCCGGGTGCCCATAAAACAAACAGAATATTGACGCCCGCCCGACCGGAAAAATAGCGATTTTATCGTTGTATCGTCGATTTTATTATCGTATATAATAATACGACGACGATATATTATTTAAATAAATATTTACCTATTCGACGGCCGGACGTGACCCGGTATAATAATTTTCAATTATAATACACGTGCGTCGCAAGCCGCGGTATATGGAAAATATAATTCCAACTTTGGGAGCCGGGTTCTAACTTAAGAAGAAACTATATGGTGGTGACCGCGCGCGGAGTGGGACCGGAAGTCGGTGTTACCGTCGATTGACGTTGGAAGTCGAGGGCGTGTGTGGGTGCAAATATTTTTATTTTTCTTGTACACTTTTGCGTACCCGTTTGAAATTTGTTCTCCGAAGATCGAGCACCGATTCGGATTTCGTATGGGCAGGCACCGGAGAAACGACCGTATATATCGTAGGTAAACTGCGACAACATTATTATACGGATTACGGTTATAAATATTATTGTTCTGGCGTTTTTATACGGGGTGTAGACGAAAAAAAAAAAAAAAAAAAAAAACAAATACAAAAATCGTAAATAAGTCGCGTAAACTATATTATAATAGTTAACAGGTGTGCGTGCGTCCGCGGCGATCTGTCGACCGACGATAATGCCGGTCGACGTGGAGAAAGAAAAGAAGAAGAAGAAGAAGAAAAAAAAAATTTAAACCGCGTGAAACGCTCTTCTCGTGGTGTAATACTATACGATATTATATTATATTCGATTGACCCGTCCGACTCGGCAAAAAATACACTCGCGCAGGCACAATAATACGTTACATAGGAATATAAAACGTCCGAGGGGGAAAAAAAAAATAATAATAATAATAAAAATAAAAACGAGTAAAGGTGTTAAAACGCTGACGAGTACGGAATCGTAAACGGTTCCCATACTCACACGTACCGTACACGCGTATATTGTTGTGTATACCGAGAACGGGGTAAATAAAAAAAAAAAAAAACTCGATTTGTCGTTGTATACGAGTATGTATTTATCGCATGAAAATAATTATAAGTAATTAACATCGAAACTATTCGCGGGAGGATAGTTTTTTTTTTTGTTTTACTCGCACCCAGGTAGCGAAAACCCCGAAGAAATTCACATAATTTTTGGCGCCCTAATAAGGGGGGGGGGAAAAAAACGTCAGGTTTTGGTTAACACCGCGCGAACCACACAAACTGATTTCCACCGCAATACATATCTTCTTTTTCTATTTCTTCTTCTTCTCCAGTTTTTAAAGGCCATTGAGGCCCATAACCACAACACAAATTTGCTTCCAGCTGTCTCTATCCTGAGCTACTATTTCCACATCTTGTATTCCAAATTCTTCCAAAGTGTTTTTTCTCTGTCTATCCATCTTTGTTTTGGTCTGCCTAGTGGCCTTTTCCCAAGGGGTCTCCATTTGAATACCGCTTTCATTAGGCTATTTGACCTCCGATTCTTCTATATTGTAGTACTGCTACTATGTTCGGTTCTTTATATAGTTGTTGTAATTCTATGTTGCGTCCACTTTCATATTGTTGTGTGATATTATTTCGTTTCGGCCCATATCTTCTTCATAATATTCGTCTTTCAAAGATCGCTATTTTGTCTTCATCTCATTTGGTCGTTGGCCATGTTTCACAAGCATATAGAAGAACTGGTCTGATAATTACTTTGTATAGTGTAATTTTTGATTTAAGTGATAGGTGTTTTGATTTAAATATGCTCGTTAACCCATAATAGCATTTGTTCGCTGCAGTAGTTCTTATATTAATTTCTTCGTGATTATTATTTTTGCTATTTATTGTAACACCCAGATATTTAAAATTACGTACCCTTCCAAACTTAAAACTCTCAACTTCTATATATTCTCCATGATTTTCTCGTCTTGATATTACCATAAATATATATACAACTTATACAATACATATACACAACTTCTAATACGCCATTCGGGAATAGAGGTAGGTCATTCTGTCGGCGAACGAACGAATTTGTCCGGAATCTAAAAAACTACGAACCGTATTTGTCCGGGTAAAGCGTTACACCGGAATCCTAAACGACAACAACACAGTATCTCGATGTATCTCAGTTTCCGGACAATTGCGGTATTCCGGTCTTCGGTTTCCGGGCGAAAAATACGTTCCGCGGACGTATTTACACCGGTCCCCCGGGTTTGCACGTACCGGATTCGTATAACTTTTATAGCACTCCTAGGCCGAGTTCGAATAGAAAAAAAAAAAAAGGACAAAAAGAAGAAAAAAACCCGCTCGTCGCCTCTCCGCCGCCGCCGCCGCGGTCACACGCACACGGGTATATAATATAAAATAATATCGTACGGGCAAGTATAAAATGACGGTGTTTCGCACCGTCTATCGTATTATACGCGTATACAGGTACGTATATAAATATATAAAGAGGTACAGAGAAGGACACAATATTACGGTACGGGTATGCAGTGCAAAGAAGTTTTTTTTTTTTTTTTTTTTCAAAAGAATTCACGCCTCTGCGGGGAAGACACGGGACAGGAATGTTGTTGCCGCGCGTATACGTATACGTATAATAATAATAATAATAATATTGCAGTGCGTGTAGTACACGGATTCGTCGTCGGTCGTGGACCGGTAATAATATAAATGGTATTATATTTGTTGTAAAAAAAGTACAGAAAAAAATAAAAAAAAAAAAAAAACAGAAGAAGATGGGGGGAAAAAAAGCAGAAATAAAATAATACACACGTATAATAATAACGATAATACACTACAATAATAATATCGCGTCTCGTCGTGTATGTATGTATATATATATAAGACCGTATAGTATAGTAATATACGGAAGACCGAGCGAAACAATCGAATGACAAAATAAAAAAAAAAAATTAAAAAAAAGAAATAATACTGACCGCCGCGGTCGTATACTTACACGCTGTATACACACACAATGTTCGCGAACATATTTCGAATACGCGCGTTCGAATCGATCCGATGTTATTATTATTATTATTTTTTTATTTTTTTTTATTCTGTCCGTCTTTTGGTTTTTTTTTTTTTTTTTTTTTGTTTGTATTTTACGCGCTAATTTCTCTACGGGCTTGGGAAAAACGGCGGCGGCGGCGCACAATTATAATTATTATTATTATTGTTCGCACGACAATTTTCGCGCTATTCGGCCCGCAGTCGTCGGCTGGCGACAAATTACGACTAACGGACAACAGACGATAGCCGTCGTGATTTTTTTTTTTAAACGATTAAAAAATAACGCGCCGACCCTGACGACAATCGCGATAAATATAATGTACAAAGAACACGGGCAGGCGTACAATATAATCCGCCGACTGACACAATATTATATTATACGGACCGGCGGCGACGTGTCTTGCGCTCCATAACCGTTTTTACTATTTTACGACGCGCCACCGCGAACGAATGCTTTTTAAAAATGCTCGCGTATTTTCGAGTTTCGCGGGTCTTTCGGCGTTATAATATACGTTTTAAATACTGTATCATATTGAAATATTAAAAAAAATTGGCGTAATATCTCGCAGTGGACGTAGTCCGTGGGTGTCGTGGGTGTCCAAGAAACCACAGAAACCAATGGCGGACGGAAAATCCAAGGGATCGAGGGGTCTAATTTGTCAGGTTTGCTGGCATTACGAGTTTATCCGAACAAATATTAATCGCATACATGGAAGTGTAAGTAAAAAAAAAATTCTTAACGCGGCACTGCTTGTTATGTTATGCTATTATCGAGAAGGGAATTAAAATAACGCCAACGATAAAGACCCGATAACTAATATTCGTTTTTTCATTTTATTTCTAATTTCCTCCCTCCCCCCCCCCGAGCTCCTGTGGTTTTTTTTCGACGTAAAGAATTTGCAGAGGCGTATTTTTTATTTAACTTTTTTTTGTATACCGATAAACCCGCATAAAGCTATACACTATATGTAGGCGCATTGTCGTGCGAGAAGTCTCTTATACGTCGCAGACGTTCCCGTACGAATTTACATCTTTGCCGATGACTTTTCATATAATATTACGAGTAGCTGCAGGGTTTTCTGTTTGTTCGGCCGAGTGTCCTATACGGAAAATATCGAACACCCTGTATATATACGTATGCCAATATATGCCGATACTATGAAGCTCTCCCATCGTATCGGTCGTACCCTTCTTGAATACGATCTTCGATTTCTCGATGCGAATCTCTCGGTTCTCAGACTTAACATCCTCAAATATGCATCGAAGGATTTCTCTCGCCTGCGCTTGCCCAATGCGTTTTCCTACTCTTTACAAGTGGCCCACAAGAAACCTCGGCTTCATTGGTTACCCGTACCCTGCCAATTTACCTAGTCGCCCCTTCTTAAGGCTCTTTATTGTGCACTCATACGCCCCTTACTCGAACTCGGCGCCGTTCTTCGGGATCCACCGTCTGCCTCCGACGACCTCGGCGTCCAACGTATAAATTCCTTCATCGCGCATATCATTCGTTCTTCAGGCCCCTTGTCTTCCCCGCGATTATTCTCCGGTACAAGTAAATCCCTTTGGCCCTGCGACTGAACCTCTCCAATTCCTTTCACACCACGCCACCGGTTGAGTCGATACGTCGACATAAACATCATCTCGTTATGCCCCGTAGTACTCGTCGTTCATATAGAGCCTCTTTGACCATCATTATATTATCACATGTGTTTCCTCGTGGTTTTCGAGTTCGTCTTATACAACTGTGTATGTATATAACGTATAAAACGCGGGCCACGTCCGTTTCGCCAATTGTCGTTAATTATATAGTACGGACAAATAAAAAAAGACAAATCACTGTGGGCCGCGTCTTTATTATTAATTTCAATTTACGATAATATATATATATATATATATATATAAGTAATATATACTAAATGGACACGCAATTGAACGCAATGAGGATGTTATATTATATCTGTATAGAAATATTATCTACACGCATTATCGAGTCCGTCGACTTCCGGAACGTTATACGCGCGCGTTGTATTGTCTGTACAGAACCGGGGAACGTTATACGCGCGCGCGCGCGCGTCTGTATAGACCCGGATCCGTTTTCGTCCGTGATTTTATCGCCGACGACGACGACGACGACGGGATAAACCGAATTTGCCAAATGCGCGTCGACGGGTTTCTCTCGCCTGCGCTTGCCGATTGCGTATTCCTACTCCTTACAAGTGGCCTACAAGAAACCTCGGCTTCATTTCTCGCCCGTACCCTGCCGCCAGTGTTATATTACGGATACGCCGGATGGCGGTGTAAATATTTATTATATATATATATATATATAGGCGGACCGATTATTACGCCGTCGGTTTAATATTAATAGTATAACCTCCCAAAAAAAAAAAAAAAAAAACTGTTGTTACTCTATCGAGAGACGACGACGAGGACGTTCGGAGAGGAGTTGGCGGCGCGCGGCGACGAGGATTGGATAGATATATAAAAAATAATAATAATAACAATAATTTTTTTTTCTTTTTTTAAAAACCAGTTTGTTTTAACTATGCCGTTTTATCCGGCCGAAAAACTTCGGAAAACATAATTACTTCTTTGCCCGTCGCTATGTATAATATAATATATGTATAGAGCCGTGCGGTGGCGGCATTATAAATGCGTGCACGCCTCGTGTGTGTGTGTGTGTGTGTGTATACAATCGGGCCGGCTCGCTAGAAACGCGTTAAATCACGGCCCTAAACACAAAACGGCTAATCCGCACCGGAGGCCAATTTCGAAATAAATAAAGTCATAAAAACGATGTGTGTATACATATATATATTATAAGTATATACGTGTATGCACGAGCACGGCGGCGTAAAAAAGAAAGAAAGAAAAAAAAACTAGTTTCAAACGCGCACGCAGGGACCGTGTTGTGCCGGGGTCGAGAGAGAGAGGAGATCTCGCCGAGTAGGAGAGAACCGGATTCGGCTAATTGGCTCGTTTATAATGAAACCGATGCGCGTCGCCGCCGTCGTTTTGCGGACCGCCGAAAAAAAAAAAAAAAACGGAATAACAATAAAAAAAAAAAAAAAAATATAATAATAATGATAAAAAAAAAATTCACCGTCGAAGAGCGGTGAGGAGGAGGAGGAGGAGGAGCGTTACGGGGCCGGAGACGATATAGTATTGCGTCGCGGTTTTTTATACGCCGCCGTCGAGACGATAATCTCTTGGAGCTTACGTGGAGTTACTCGAAGACTTTGACGGTTTTTTTTTTTTTTTTTTTTACCGCCCGACTATGTTACGCGCCGCGTTTTATATAAATCCGTCGGTCGGGTTTATGTGTCTGTGCCAATGTCGCGCGCGCGCGCGCCAAAGACATTTGCGTATCCGGCGACTGTTGTAACCCCCTTTTTAATTTAAAGAGGCGGGTCATTCCGATCGTTGTTACGGGAATAAAACGACACAAATCGTTCGTCGATTCCCTACGGTAAATTGTTTGAATTGGAACCCGCGTACGGGTCCCGGCGGCGTTTATCGCGTCCGTCGAACGAGCCGACAACGTCGACGATTATTACACGGGACAGTAATTCTTATCACACCTGCCCAACGGCCCCCACCCCTTTACCGGCAACCCGCCCCGATCGGGCGCCCTCGTCTAATTGGCCAACGGCGGCGGCACGAAACACGTGTGCGTTTAATTGGGCTCTCGACGGCGGCGGCGGCGGCTGATAGAGATTGATGAAATATTATTTATTGTTGTCTGACCACGCCCACCCTGTATACATTTCCACACGTAACGTGCCCTTGACGGCGACGGCAGCGGCGGCGGCGGCGTCGGTGGTGAGAAATCTCGCACAGACAAATTAATAACCCGCAGCGAGACCGTGTATAATAATACCGTACATTATATCATTATTATTGTTGTTGCGTACGGTATAAATATTATAAATAAGAGTATAAATTATATTCGCGCGAAACCGATAACGATCGTCGTAAAAACGACTTCGATAATATTTATACGCTTATCGGCCCCGAGCGATTGGGACGGGGCGGTTTGAAAGCGGTCTCGTGCGACGTTTAAAATGTCGCCCGTACAATACACCGGCGACAGTACAACGTCAGCGCGTCAGAGCTAACGGATGTCACAAAACCGGAGCAGAACAATTCGAAAAACTTCCGGAATAACCACAGATAGGTACCTACCCTTAACTCGGCGGAGGACGGCTGATTACCTATCTCGTAAAACAAATAAAAAAAAAATATATATTAATAATACAGGGCTGCAGCGGACTATTTTTTTGTTGTTGAAACAAATGCATTATTTATTCAGTTTTTTCGGTGATTTTCATTATATTATTTTTTGTTGTTGTTTTATTTCGTACGCGTATGTTCTTACCGTCATAAATAAATTTAAAGTCCAAGTCATAATTCTCGATTTCAATGATCTAGTTCTATATATCTTAACGGGCGAGTAAACGTGTTGGTTTTATATTATTAGGTGTTTTCTGTCCGTATAGACAGCAATTTTTTTAGTTGGTAAAATTGTATTTTAGATAACAGACTATTTGTTCGCTTTGTTCCCTACCGTTTTCGCCCTTTTTTTTTTTTTTTTTACCCTTATTAACGCGAGCGAGTAAAGCCCGAAAATTGTTACGCGGCTGTTTCGATGTTATATTAAAAAACGTGCGCGGAAATCGCGTTAATTGTAAAATAATATGTTCTCTCGTCGGGTCCCGGGAAGTAATCGAAAAGACGGATTTTTCTGCGACCCAAACCGCTGCTCTGCCAGAGACGTTCAGAACTCTGTTTATAAAGTCTTCCCGGCCGGCGGAATGCGTATACCTATACACGCATACCGCCGTGTCCTGACAGCGGACAGTATAAAATAAAAAAAAAAAAAAACCAACAGAGACAATAATAATAATAAGCTCGCTAATAGGTCTTTGTGCATTGTCCGTCCGTGAAAAAAAAAATATATATATATATATATATATATACACGCGCATATTATATACGAACCGTGTGTGTAGGTATTATTATTATTATTATTATTATTATTATTATTATTATTATTATACACGTATATAGTAAAATAATAAATAAATAAACGGGTTCCAAATAAGAACTGAAACACGAGCTAAACGCTATTATGGGGTTTGACAGATTTATTAGGAACCAGTTTTGTGCAGCGCTCTTATCGGACGACCGAAACCTGTAGGTTTTTTTTTTTTTTATCCTTATATTATTATATTACTTTTTTTTTTTGTGTTTTTTTTTTTTTTTTTTTTTTTTTTTTTTTTTTTAATATTATATTTAACGGCCGTTTTGTGGCGGAAAGCTCAATCGAAACGAAACGCGACGGACGAGAGAGAGAGAGAGAGAGAGAGACAGGAAAAAACAATTTTATCGTGTATTATACCCGTTACCGATACTTCAATCGGCGAGGCTCGCTAATCGGAACGAGTTAAATTCCATTTATTATAATATTACGGTTTTTTTTTTGTTTTTTTTTCGTTAATCGTAATAATAATAATAATAATAATAATAATATTATATTATTTTACCGGATAGATTATCGTACGTTCGCCGTGTTGGCTGTCAAAAATAATAATAATAATATTATTATTACTATTATTATTATTACTGTATACCGCACGTCTGCGCAGTGCCCGGACTTTTTAATACCAATAGTAACCGGTGATCGACCAGGCTACGTTCACACAACGGTGACCGTTTTCCGCGAGTCCAGCGCTACGTCAGATCGGAGAACCTGTAACAACAGTATGGTCACCGAGCCTTTCATCAATGGATACGGACTTTTTTAATACGGCCCCGTATTGCGTAATTTTTCGTCCATTTTTACGTTGTTATCGGCGTGGACTAATTATACTAATAGTAGTAGTCTGCGGTTATCCGTAAATTACAGAGCTGGCTCCCCGACTCGTCGTATTTAAATAAATATTGCGTTCGGTATGTTTAATAAAACGTCTAGAACGGCAACATTTGCAATTGAAATAGTGTAGAATAATAATAATCGAATACAACAATATTTCGGCGGGTACGCGAAAATATGGTATAGATAGAGACCGTCCAGCCGTCTGAAAAAACTACGCTCTGGCCGCCAATACGCGTACTATTACTATGTCTCGGAATACTCGAGTGATTAACAATTTTAATCAAATCTTTTTTTTATTTTTTATTTTTTCTTTTCCCATGGTTTCATCGTTTATTCCAAGTCTGGAGAACGCTTTATGTGCACAGAACAATGTTGCTGACAAGCCTGTTTATTCGGCCATGCTTTGTACAGTAGATTCTTATTATGTCGAACGTAGCTATCTCGAATTTTTCGTTATTTCAGACTACATTGTGAAAACCCCTTGAAACTACCATTGCACTCAATAGTGTTTTACCCTCCATATAAAAACCTAACCATATTTCGTTAACTCGGGTACATTCCGAAAGATATCTCAAATGTTCCTGATAATAAATGCAATTTTGTTGCCGATCATCATAATATGGACGGCCGTAGAATTTGTACACACTATACGGAATCACATAACAATATACATGTGTCAGATAATGCAATTGTATCATAAACTTTTTCAACATTATCGAATATAGAAAGCATTGTTGAAAATAGACACGAATAAAAACAAATTTCACAGACGGATTTAAAGAAAACAATTTAAAAAAAAAAAAAAAGCAATAAAAATACATTAATGTGTAAATAATGCAACGTAAAACCTATTGTAGTACATAGGTAGGTATGTATCAGTGTGTATTTTAAGCAATCAAATTATTTAAAATTATTCAATTTTTAATAAAACTCAATATTTCGAAATTTCTTTTTCTTTTTCCCTTGAGATTTTACATAACGTGAGTTAACTGTATTATAAAAGAACGGACAATTTTCGCTTCCGACGCCACTGAACCGGGCGCGGGCGTATGATTACAGCGGGCTCGTTTTCACCGGTCCAGTTTGAACATATTACTATATATTATATATACATAGAATAAAATCTCGACAAGAAAATAAATATAATATATATTTTATATATATATATATATATATAAACCGGCACCGTAAGCCCCACCAGTCTTTTGTGTGTATTATGGGTCTTTCTTATTCTTTTCTTTTCCTCCCAACCCCCCCCCCCCGTAATATTTCTACTTGTCGTCGTGGCCACTCCACGTACGTATTATATTATTATTTTCGGTTTAGCCGTCACCGGTCCAAGGCTGCGGCGCGCGAACACAATGATTCACCATTATATTATTGTACACCTATACACGAGGTCTTCTTCTCGTCGAAGTACCCCATTGTTACCCTCCCCTTTGGTCGTTCACAGGGATTACACCGTTGTGCTCATACACAATCCGTATACACCGTGCCTATATTGTATAATATTATTATTATTATAAACAATATGCGTATAATACGTACTGTACAGGTCTCTCTTTCTCCCCGGTCGTCTTTGTGACGCGGGCGATGGCGAACGATTCGATCCGGCGGCTCGCGGACACGTGCTAATAATATTATAATGACCCGGTGTAGCGTGTGATGCGACGCAAAGTCTCGCGGACACAGAGACCGTTTTGTCCCGATGATGCCAGCGGGTACGACACGCGCGATTTAGTAGAAAAAAAAAAAAAAATGAAGAAAGAAACCCATCGGGGAAATTCGAGCGGTAGGAGTGAAATGAGATTACTATATAGGTATAGTGAAGCGTTTAACCGAAAGAAGATGAGGGGGAGGCCCTTGTCAAAAACGGTCAGGAACGAAAGTTTATGCTGGCGGACATGTCTGAACTAATGAAGAAATATTGTGGAATGTTTTTGTAAAATAAATAAATGTGTACCGGCGGATAGAACACTGCTATATGATGAACATATATATAACTACGGACGCCGAGAGGATATTAAAAGCGAGACCGAGTGCAGTAACTGCAGCAGGCGAGACGACGGCGGAGAAGTTTGGTGACTCTTCTCGGCAAACCGGAAATCTTTCGGGATCGATGTGGCCACCAGGCGTTACTGGTTAGAAAAAGTCTATTTTATAATAATATTATTATTATTATTTTACCTACGACACGTCGTATCCGCGGCGGCGGTGGCCGTGGGAGAGTGGATACACGGTATAAATCAATGGAAGCGACGAAGCGCGCGACGTATACAATAATATAATAAGGCTCTCGCGCGGAATGGCCGCGCAGGGAAATCATCTATATATATATATATATATATATATAAAAGTATATAAGTAATAAATGTGTGTGTGTGAGACTTACTAAGGATGTATTATAGTATTACCGTGGTAGGAGTGAAAGAGTGCACGGAGGCGATTCGGTGGGAGAAAAATAACGTATATAATAATAATAATAATAATATAGACTCGCACAGAATCTCCGTCCCGATCTCTTATGTTGTTATTATTATTATTATTATTATTATTATTACGCACGCACGCACTCTGTATCGCAGTCACTCTGTATATAGCGGTCGTCGTCAGCCGCAGCAGCAGCAGCAACAGCAACAGCAGCAGCAGTTACAGCAGTCGAATGCCAACGAGACCAGTAAAAAAAATATAAATATATATATATATATATATATTTATACACATTTCACAAGGGGATACGACTGGAGAGAATATTATATATATATATAGTGTATACAGCGCACAAGATATGGAAAAAAAAAAAAAAAAAAAAAAAAAAAACGTATACATACAACGCACACACAAACGACTTTATATAATAAATAACAACTGAATCTGGTCGGGCAGACCGGTAACAATCGCGCGGGGATTTATATATTATTTACATATAATATAACGTACAAGGTGCACGTATATGTAAACGACACACGCGCACGCACACAATTTCAGCTCGTACGCCGCGCTGTCGTCGTCCGTCCGTCCGTCGTTCGCGTTTGGCATCACGACCACTACCTATATAAGTATACGTACCTATATTGTATACACACACTATATACCTGTTGAATACCTCCGACGTAATATAATAATAATATTTCATTTTATTATTGTTACTATTATTATATGTACCGAGATTTTCTCAAAATGGCGGGGGGGAGGGAGGTTCAAAAATCTAAATCTGTAATTGTTATTCTCTTGATTTTGGCTTAACGGGCCCCTAGCCAGTTGCGTGCGCGCGGCGGAGGGGCAGTTAGCGAGGTTATATCCTACCCGTAAAAATGTCGTTGTACTTTAGTATTGATGCAGCAATTCAATCCCGAAACGCATATATTTTAGCCGAGTCACGAGGAAAAGTTCGATTTTTTTTTAATACAGTTTCCGTGATTTATTCGCGGTTATTATTATTTAGATATTGCATTCCCCTCCATTGGAAATTACTTGTCACGCGACTGCTCAATTGTATCCACGAATGTTATTTTTTTTGTAATTTTACTTTCTGCGAGCCAGATCACGTCCTGCCCGTTGTTCTTCATTATCGTCACTATGTCGTATGGCTGATTGTTTCCATATTATTTTTGCGATTTGGCAGCGCGACCCTTCTCATCGGTACATTTCCCTGTAAAATTGCATGACAAGACTCAATCGAGGAAAAAAATTGTCGAAAATTGTCGACGGTCTTCCAGAACGTGGATCATCTTCAGCTGTCCTTGAAACGTTTAAAACACTCGAAAGTCAAGGAACCACTTGACGAATCATCCCCAAAAGCGGTTTTAATCATTTCCGTACGTTTCCGTTGCATCGTTTTTACCAAGTTTCAAGCAAAACTCGATGCGCACGCGCTGTTCGGACAATTTCGGACATGTCAAAAACGGCGAACGAAAAAAAACTGACTGGATTTAACCACGTGTAATATTGAACTGAGACAAGATAGCGACTTCCGGTATTGTTTGAACCTATCCATTTATTCGCGGTGAATGCATCTATTTAGAATTTGAAACGTTATCGTGTGCAGATTGGCCGTAATAACATGTGTCCCGGTACTTTTTGAACAGACCTCGTATACGCGTTTTTATCGTTATAAACGACGTATACGAGTTTTAAAAAAAAAAAAAAAATGAATAATAATTCGTGTAATAAGCGTATAATGTTATAATATAATATATTCACGGTATTTACGCGTATAGAAATAATATGAGGTTGGGGTATATGCGATGTTCAGCGGCGGCGTCTACTCCCTGTTATTAACCCCAAAGACATATAATAGTAGTAGTGAGTGTTACTCTCTTATTTTTTATACATATATATATACATTTTTTGGATTCCGCTATGAAACTTAGTTAATAGTTACGGCGGATTCCGCCGATATAATATAGTAATAATAATAATAATAATATTATAATATATACGGCCGATGAGATGTAAAAACTGGTTTTTGGCGCGTAATTAAATACCGTTTAGGCGGGTATCCACGACGCCGCGACCGTCGCGGCGGCCTCCGTCGACTGTAATTTACGAAAACGCCAAATAATATCACGTCGTTTACAACAGGCGGACGTCATCGGCGAGGGGAGGGCCGTTGAAGTATATTATATGGGTATAATAATAATAATAATAATAACAACACCACTTCGGATACGACGGAACGACTTAATTTGTAATATACAACACGTAATAATATTGTAATAAAAATAACGCGTATATTTTATATTTAATAACACAACAGAGTCAAAGTCGTCGTCGTCGTCGTCGTCGTCGTATCCGGTGTCTTTTTTTTTTGTGCGTGCGCGCGAGCCCGTAACTGGAATCCGGATCCTCCTAGAATTCCTTTTTAATGTAAACCGATTTTGCCGGTGAATATTGATTATTGACTATTGTTATTAAGTATCGTTTTATTTTAAACGTAAACATGATTAGTGTCTCTATATTAACTCGTTAACAACGTTTTTCTTCTGCGGTTTTCTTATCTAATGATTGGTTTTGCAGCAATCGCCATACGATTCTCTGTCGTTGGACTTTCACTTCGTTTCCCGGGTCTTTATTTTCCATTATCTGGCCCGTGTGTTGTAATCGTGGTCTAGACCTATGAAGTTCTGTCTTTCTAAGACTAGCCCAAGTATATCCTCCCCCCTCCCGTGCCTGAGAATATGACGTATATCCATTTGTTTCCACAGTGGGATTGTCTTTCTAAAGCCCTTTCCGAAACTTCGTCATTAGTAACCCATCGGGTCAAACTTCATCTCCCATCTTTTTTCGCAACGGTCCGCGTAATGCTCCAGATTTACGTTTTTTAGTAGACTATTAATATTTTTCGAGGTAAAGATACTTATTTTTTGATTAGAAAAAAAAAAAAAAAATAGTCCCTTACAACCTACTAACCTAATCGAAATTTAATTTACACGAATTTATCTTTGTGCATAACAGAATCACTCTGTACACACACAAACACACACACGCCGCCGTTTTCCTCGTGTCGTATTTTTAAACACGGTCGTTATACGAGCATGACAATAGTCTGGCTGATTTGAATACTTACGCGTGCGTTTCACGGCGGCGGCGGTGGCGGAGAGACGACGACAAAAAAGAAATAATAATAATAATAAAAACCAAACACACAGACGAGAGAATTATAATATTTATACGCGTATACAATACACGCACATACGGTAGGTAAAAATTAGTTTGGGCAAACTCGTTGAAATATTATTATTAGGTAGGAATTATCTATACATATACATATATATATATATGTAAATCGTCGCACAGTCACCGTATATCATTATTACTTATGTTATTATAATGTATACGTAATATAAGTGTACCCGCCTAAGAAATAATAGCACCGTGTGATTTACATATTACGGAAACCACGCGCGTTTGTCGCGCGCCTCGACGTCCCGGGCGGAGTAGCTCGTGTCGGGATTTTTTTTTCTCCGTTTGAATACCCGACAATATATTATATTATAACATTACACTTTGTTATTTCTATGCATCGTTTGCCCTCGTATTCCCGGTGGAGCTACTCACCCACCCCCCTCCTACCCAGCCAGTGAATTAATATATATTTCAATGGCGTTGATTTGAGTTATCGTCCTATACAATACGCGTTTGGTGTACCTAGACCAATTCGCGTAGACCAAAGACCCTCTCTGTACATTCGATTATTCGGGAGACTTGAATCAATGTGAGCTTTAAATCTGTCCGAACGCCTACCAAATTAAAATAGAAACACAAATATCAAACCTATCCGTTGCACGTTGGTCCAAACCAACGATAATGGGTTGGATATGTCTAAAGTGTACGCTTAAATCCCAGTCGATGATAACACATACATGATGACCACATACAAAACCACCCCTTTAGACAAAACAGTGAAAAGACGAAATAGAACTAAATAAGTAACAATAATGGCTATACGTGGTTCAATTTGGTTACCTGTCGTTATCATTCAATTTCAATATTCGTAGTATCGTTTTAGTTGGCGAAATTTAATTTATGAATCTTTTAAAATCAAAAAATCGTCTGTATTCTGTTAAAAATCGCGTTACACGTCATACGAGTTACAATAGTCCACAAATGCGTTGTCTGTATCAAAAATTTTGTATGGAATATGATTGCTAATCATTTTTGATAACCAAACGATACCGCTGCAATGGTTATGAACAAGATTGCGATGAATCACCGGAGTTCTTCCGGCGCGTTTCTTTACTAATAACCTTATAGGCCACGCCTACATAGGCGTGTCCTGTCCATTTATCCTCGAATCATATCTGTGATCATAACGCTTGTCCCGTAATAAGGCACCTGCTTAAAATTCAAATCGGCCAATCAGAAACAACCGGGTGTTGAAACGGACACCGGATCCCTTTATATTTGTATGCGTCCCGGTTGTCTACCGTCTCCTCAGGCCGCCGTCGCGTTAATTAAGACGACCTAACCAAACCTAAGCCATTATTATAATATAAATTCGCTTATTTCTGTAAACGAGATCGCCCGGAACGCGCCCGAGTGCACGCTGCACGGGCCGGAGCTCCTCTTATCGCATTACCTCCAGCCCGGAAACCCGAAGAGTTATTTTTTCACGCCACGGCCATCACGACAATACATAATATTATTATATTATGCGCGAACACCTATACTCGCGTATTATCACGGTTAAACGATCTCTTTGGGAAAAAAAAAAAAAAAAACAACTGGCTTCAACCCCGGGGCATTCGTTTTATCGTTCGCCAGTATCGCGACGACAAACGACAACTGCGTTAACGATAACGCGCGAGACAATACTATACAATATAATAGAATTTTTTTTTAACCTTTACGCGCATAATATTATGCGAGACGGTTATTTTATATGATTTTCTTACCGAGTCTGCGACGAAGCTTGCGGTGTACAATCCGATTTTAAAAGATAGTGTAAACCTTCCCCCACTCAAAGAAACGGCGTAATTGCCTACACAGACTTTGTAATATTTGTCGTATTAAATACCTATCATAATTTCCACAACTGATATTGCAATAATAATTTATACGATTAAAATTATTTAATTTTTTTTTTCAATTTTTCAATTTCATTGAAGCTCGTGTAGCTGTTAACACTCTACTACTGTGTAGGAGACAATTATCGTTCTATACTCCCCCCCCTTATTATCGAATTCGGTGACGTATTTTCTTTTTTTCTCGTCTCCGCTTATTATAAACCTAAACTTAATTCTATCGCCGTGCCCTCGTTATAATATATTAAGATAATAATCTGCCATCGAGTCAAACGATAACCGCAACAATCGATCCCCGTTATTCATCCGTGATAACGTATGATAATTTACGAGTATATGGTTGTAATAACAACAATGACAATATATTGTCAATATGTATAATAGAAAAAGGAGGGGAAAAAAAAAGATGCCCGAAATCGCGTGTAAATACGACCCAGTTTCGATTCGATAAATCACCATCGGGTAGGGCAATAATAGCGATTTTGTTTTTGGTTTTGTACTTTTTGATGGTTTATCAAAGTATTCGTTTCTAAAACAATTTTTTTCTTTTGTCTTATTGTTCGCGTATATCTAAAACGCGTACACAAGTAGATCGCAACAAATATCCATTGAAACGGTATTATAATAATAGTTAAAAATTAATAACGGGCGTGTGCGCGCGATCGGTGCCGGGTGACTTGTGCGCTACCATTATTCATCATCACCACGCGCGTAGGAGTATAATATTGTTGTTGTTGTTGTTGTTGTTGTTGTTGTTGTTGCTGTTTTTGCTGTTGTTGTCGGCGGTGGTGGAGGCGGCGGCGGCGGCAACGGCGAGCGTACTATTGTAAATTACGCCCGACCGAGATCGGCTCTCGCGAGCGTTTTTCTTTTCTTATTTTTTCCCCTATCTTTTTTTTTTTTTTTTTTTTATCGTGCCCGACGCCGCTGACATTTACCGGAATAAAATAAAAATACGTATACGCGAGTAGGTAGGTATATATCCCGCGTAGTATTATACCGATATAATAATATTATTATTATATACGAGGTGCCTATATTTTATCGCGTGTATTTGTGTATATATGGGAGTACGAGTATATAATAATATATCGCGCGTGTAATATATTACGATATAATAATAATAAGAATAATAATAATGATAATATAATACGCGGCGGTGATAAATCGCCCGGACCGGACTGCACGGCGGCGGTATAAATCATCGCGGGCCGCCGACTTTTTCTTGTCCGATATAATATTATAATATATATATATATATATAATTTTGTATAATAATGTTATTATTATTATTTATTATTACACTTATGTACGCGCGTTAGCCAGTCAGCTTCTCCTTTAATTGGATCGATTCATCGACGGTCGTGTCGTTTATCACACACCTCTCGTAAACCAATCGGGTTTATTTTTTTTTTTTTTTTCTGGTACACGCGACGCGCCTAAAAAAGAAAAACATAATAATAATAAAAATCGTCTCGACAAATGACCGGCGAACGTTGATCTGGTTGATCGCGCACCGACACTTTATATAAAATACGAATTATATAAACGATATATAATAATTAAAATATAAAACGTCACTAATCAAATAATATTTAAAGAAAAAAAAAAATATCTCAAGGGAAACACAATGTGCCCTTAAACAATTGTTTTGCTCCCGCGAGAAACTTGACCGGGGGAAAAAAAAAAAACTATCCGGAAACTTATCGCCGAAAAGAAAAACGCCCACGCCGCCCTTTGTTTATGCCGCTGGCCCGATAAGTCCGGGTTTACAACTCCTCTGGTCGTGGTGCAAACGAAGAAGAAAAAGGATAAAATATTTAAAAAAAAAAAAAAATACCCGTTCGACGACCCCGGGTGTGGTGTATAAAACAGTGTGTATAATGGCGGTGGAGGTGGCCCGACTCGAAACGACACGACGACACGCGCGCGCGAGGGGGGCGCGTCCATCGCGCGCGGTGCGGTCCGCGCGGCGGCGGCGTGTCGGGCCCGTCCCCCTGTACGACGGCCTTCGTGAAGACATTGCGTTATACTCCGCGGCGCGTATATTATAATCGTCGGGTGTACGCGTATATATATATACAAAGAACAAGAACAAGAAGAAGAAGAAGAAGATGAAGAAGAGGAGAAGTAAAAAAAAAAAAACACACGGAAAAAGAGTCGTGACGTGTAAAACTATAATATACTTATACGCGGCGTACCCGTGAGCGTAGGCGGACAAACGAGCGTCGGGCGGGCGGGAAAAAAAAAAAAATCATTCGCCTTAATCGCTCTTGTCCTTTTTTTTTTTTTTTTTTTTTTTCACCGTATACGATAATATATTATGATACTACGGCCGAAAAGAATACAAAAAAATAAAAAATAAAGAAAAAGTATAAAATAATAGTATTATACGGTTATGATAATAATAACGATATCACGATCGATCGTCGGTACCGATTCGTATCCGCCGCGTTGATAATTTCATTTCGCCCGCGTCGTCGTCGTCGTCGTCGTCGTCGTTCGGCGGCCGGTACCTGTGTACGCCGCACACTTGTCGCAACGAAATCTCGTATATTATAATAACGCGTAAGTGTATACAGCGTGCGCACAATGTCCCGTATAATAAATACATATAAACGTATAACGCGGCGGCGGCGGCTTAAAGACATGTAATAATAATAATAATAATAATAATAATAATAATATAGAGAAAATCGAACTAGTGAGAGAGAGAGAGACGTCGAGACGTTGTGACGTCATCTGTATCATATACAGACGTTATCCGTCTCGCTCTGGTCGCGTCGTCGTCGTCGTCGTCGTCGTCGTCGCCGCCGTCGTATACTCGCGTACTCTTGGGTGGTCCGTCGCGATCGCTGTAACCGCGATCACCGCCTCAGTCTACGGTTCGGTTTTGTGGTGCGATGTGCGCGTACTCGTCGTTCTCGTCCTGGTCGTCGTCGTCGTCGTCGTCGTCCAGTTACCGCTCCGGTCCGACCGGAGCCGCGCGTTTCACCGGCAAAGTCCCCGGGGACCGCCGTCGGCACCCGCGACGGCCGGCCGAGTAGCAAAAGTACGAGTACAGCGGACCGTCGTCATGCGGCGCCACCAGGTTCGTGTAAAGCCTTTCGCGGCGAGAGCACCTCGTCCTGTCGAGTCTTTCGTCGCGGCAGTACCAATATAATATTACACGGAGCTTTTGCGCACGTTCAATATCGGCCGACGGTTTTGCTCCGACCCTGACGCGTTTCGATTGAAAACCGACCGGTGAAAAAAATCAAAAGTGTACGCCTTGGATCGCCTTTTCATTTAAATATTATCGGCCGACCGACGGGTAATCCGTAATTTTCGTTTGACTGCAGCACAATGCTAACCTAACCCCACCGCATAATAATATTGTATAATTCGATTCAATACGAAACTTTTATTTTTTTTTTTCGTTTTTCACTCTGTTTACGACATTGAGAGCATCATTTTTTTTCATTTTTTTTTTTTTATCATTTTGTAAATAGTTTTATTAATTTTTCGTACGTATTTATCCGTTCTAACACGACGTAATTCAAGAAAATATTATATCGATAAATTGATTATCCCGATAGGTTTTGTATTATTCATTCGCACCATTATTGTTGTCCGTCGGTATATTCACGATTTGCATTTTTTGGTTGGCAGAGGGGGGAGGGCCAGTTTTGGTCATTTTTATTTGGTTTATTTATTTTTTGTTTTTTTTTTTTTTTAATAGTTTTTGAATATTTAATTCCGGTACATGTCCACAAAATAAACGATAAATCGGCCGATTGCGTCATCAAAATATAGACAACAAACTAAATAATTTAATGGGAAATGCAAATATATTTCGTGTCATAGCGCGATATCGATACCGATACCGATACCTGATTACTGATCAAACTATCGGCCGATTAAAAAATCAATAATATAGTGTGTGCTGGTGCTTATCGTTTTTTTTTTTTTTATTATTAATTTCGCTTTCGTTATGCCGAGTTTCGCCCTAGAAATGGCATGAAAATATTTTCGGGTGGTATCAAAAGTTCTTGTATATTTCGGTGTTGTAATATCGTAAATCTTTTTTAAAATATTATTAATAAATTTATTTGATTTAATTGCTAAAACCCGGAAATCGGTGCCTCCTTCTCACTGCCATACACCGTTGCGTCTAGGTATCGTACTTCGTTAGCGCAAAGTCTCCGAAATGTCCACGTAAATTGCTCCGAGGCGTATTTTATGCGGTTGTATACGCAAACGAACGGAGATTTTTGGAATTTTAAAGATTTTTCCTATTCGGGATTTGATATACAACATTAATCGTCTTTGTCCGGCGCGGCGCGGTAATTAATACCATCCATAACGAGGGGCTCGGATAAGTCCTGGACGCCGTCCAACACGGCCGTGGGCTGTCTGAATATTAATTGCGGTAAAAACTAGTGATATTATTAATTTTTTTACGTTGTCGCCGGCAAACGAAAATTACGTTTGTGACGTCTATTTGGCCTGTACGATCAAATACCGCGCCCCTCCCGCCTTAGGGTACGTTCTTGTAGGGTCGGCGCGATCAAGAAGACGGTCACAGCAGTAACATTTGCCGTCTATATAAGCGACGGAATAGCGAAAAAGTGTGTTCGTACTTCCACAGTACCTAAATTACATGCTTAGGCTCTAATATTGACTTAAAACGTTTGGTTTTTTTGTTTCACCAAAATTATAATGACGACAGTTAAAACAATACGCGAAAATATTGACCGGCAAATCAAATAAAACAAAAATTAAAAAAACTCCTCTCCCCCCCACGAAAGCGTAGAAAATGTTGTCTTTGATAATTTGCTGAAATAATTTTTGTTCCAAGTCTATTGGAGCCTGAGTACTATTTGAAGGTACGTAAACACATTTTCGCTATATTGTCCGTTGGATAGACAGAGACGGCAGACGTGCTACTCGCATGATTAAAAACATGCATAGAATTCCATAGAACTCGCTGAGTTTTGGTTTTAGAGTAAAAAGAGAGATTATTATAAAATAAAAATAGAACAATATTCCCGGAGGGCGAGACGATGCGATTTTTCCACTATTCCAATCCAACGTTCCATATACTAAAACGTTTAAAAATAACGTCTGTAACTTATCGAATAATCAATTTAAAAAAAAAAAAAAATAAAACGCATCACCTTCTTTAATCCTTCTATAATAGGCGCCTTTACTCGAAAACGTCCAATTTCTATGCAGTCTGCGTTAAACGGGTGGGCGGAGGGCAAAAATATCCACATCCCTCTTCATGTTAAAATAATTTCAACCGGTAATAAGGCGTCTGTAGAAAATTATTTTAAAAATTGTATAAAAGTGGTTTGCATTCAAATAAAATAAAAGGTGATTTTCCTTCAAAAAATCTCCAAAAACACGGTACGCGCTTGTAATAAAATTTTAATACTATTGTTTTAAATTTTATCGACGACGATCAAGACGATTGATTATTATATAATCTCCGGCGAAACGCCATTTATAACTACGGTCCAAGATAGGATCTCCCGTCTCCCGTTCCACAATCGCCACTGACGATTTATACGGGTTACCTAAGATAATATAAACCGTGTCGTCGTCGAACAACGGTACGACTGATTTTTTATATTCCTATTTTTTTTTTTTTTTTGTTTATTGCCGTGTAATTCACTCCGAGGGGGGAGAGGGGGGTAGCGACGTGTTTCTATTTTGTAGAGATTCGGCCGGACCGAAGGGTGGCCGTATAAAATATTAACGCGCTTGGATATGATGTCCAGGGAGACAGAGACATAGAGAAATCGAAAGAGAGAACACGAATCCTCTTTCTGTGCGCGCCGACGACGGTGTTTAAAAGAGGGGAATACAAAAAAAAAAAAAAAAGACGAGAATTCAAAATCCAACGTCCTGCTGTTCTCGGTTCTGAGAAATTCACAGCCAGTCGCATTCCATCGCGGGCATTATTGTCGAAATGCCTAAAAACTCACCGGTCCCGTCTTTCGGGTGGATGAAGACGAGGAGGGGGAGTGGCTGGCCGCCGCGGTAACCAATAACCAGATACCAGTGGTCGGAGGCGGCGGTGTCTTCTTCAATTATTATTATTTTCGAGAATATTTCCGTCGCTCGGCAGCGCCATGGGCCCGGCGTGATACCAACCGACGACGGTCCGCCGTCGAAAAACTGTGCAATTGCCTACACAGACCCATCGTAATTTACAAAACTGATATTCCAATAATAATTTATACGATTAAAATTATTGATTTTTTCTCCAAATATTCAATTATAATAGAAACTCGTGTAGCAGTTAGAACACTCTACTCCTGTGTAGGAGACAATTATCGCTCTATACCCACCCACCCCCCTTATTATCGAATTCGGCGACGTATTTTTTATTTTTTTTCTCGTCTCCGCTTATTATTAACCTAAACCTAATTCCTTCGCCGTGGCCCGGTTATAATATATTAAGATAATAATCAGCCACCGAGTCAAACGATAACCGCAACAATCGATCGCCGTTATCCGTCCGTGATAACGTATGATAATTTACGAGTATATGGTTGTAATAACAACAATGACAATATATTGTCAATATGTATAATAGAAAAAGGAGGGGAAAAAAAAATATGCCCGAAATCGCGTGTAAATACGACCCAGTTTCGATTCGATAAATCACCATCGGGTAGGGCAATAACAGCTATTTTGTTTTTGGTTTTGTATATACGTTTCGATGGTTTATCAAAGTATTCGTTTCTAAAACAATTTTTTTCTTTTGTCTTATTGTTCGCGTATATCTAAAACGCGTACACAAGTAGATCGCAACAAATATCCATTGAAACGGTATTATAATAATAGTTAAAAATTAATAACGGGCGTGTGCGCGCGATCGGTGCCGGGTGACTTGTCCGCTACCATTATTCATCATCACCACGCGCGTAGGAGTATAATATTGTTGTTGTTGTTGTTGTTGTTGTAATTGTTGTTGGTGGCGGTGGTGGAAGCGGCGGCGGCGGCGGTATATGGTGTCGACCCCGGCGAGCGTACTATTGTAAATTACGCCCGACCGAGATCGGCTCTCGCGAGCGTATTCTTTTCTTTCTTTTTTTTTCTCCGGGCCGCGGTCCGAATCTAAACACGCGGACGTATTTCGTGGGGAGGCCGAAATGGACTAAATATTGGAAAAATATTTTTCGTTCATATTTAATAGCTATGTATCATCTAATAATGTAGTTTTAAATATACATTCAAAAGAGTATATAGATTTTTTTGAATTAATATTAACCCTGTTTTGCATATATTTGTTGAAAAAAAATAGGACATTTAATATATTTTACGGCATATATTTCATATATTGACGTTTTGAAACGCATATTTTAATGAATTTTTTGGTCATAAACATCCGAGATCTAAATATTATCATACTTGACCCGCTGAAATTGTTGTGGGGGCAAAGGTATAAATTTGCTCCTTCCTTCCCCGCCCCACAGGTGGTATGACAACAGAACAAATTTTTGAAGTTTCTAAAACAAATAAAAAATGCGATACGTTAATTAATTACTTTTTATATACATAAAATTAAAATATTTTTTCATCAAATTTTTTCGTAATTAAGTTTTTATATATATATATCTATATATATATATATTTTTTTGTTACGTCTTTTCCGTTTATAATACATTAAGATTTAACATATTGAATTTTGTCATTGATAGTGTTGACAGAACACCAAGTATGTTTACACCGGCCCTCGTGCTATTAATTTTTGACGAATAAATTATTTTGCTCGCCCACACCACTAGTTTTTTACACGGGCTTTTGCAGTGTCGGCAACGCGATATACAAAAACCGCTGACCGTCTGGTAGGTTGCGGGGTAAGAGGCGTACGACGGAGACGAGATAATCGGATAAAATAACCCGGAAAGGTCGTCCCGGAAATAGTTTTTACAAGACGCCAATCGTAGTACGCGCCCGCGTGTTTTTTACGTGATGTAATAATAATAATAATACAAGTACAAGTCCCTCGTCTCGGTCGTCGTCTTGTGTGCGTACGTGTAATATTATATTTTCTTTTTCTTCTTCTGCGTTACGCCCGACGGCTGAAAATAGTGTCTCGTAAATCAACAGCTCGCTCTGGCCGCGCCAGCACATGGCCTGTCGTTAAAATAAAAACGCTCTTTACCGAAATAATAATAATAATAAAGGACGACACGCCGCCGTACGTACGCATATTATTATTATTATTATGATGATGATGACTTGTCCCGGGATTTTTACAGCTCCGCCTCTACTCTATACGTATATAGAAAAATGTATACCGATCTCCGCTTGTCACCGCCGCGGGTTGTCGGCCGATACGATACGCGTTTAGCGCCCAACACGTTTTTTTTCCTCCTCCGCCACCTCCGTCATTTCTGATATAAAACAACTGTGCGCGTTACACGCCGACGTACGGTTTTTTTTTTTTATTTTTATTTTTACAAGACGTCTCTCCTCGGACGGGTATGGATTTGTCGCCAGACACCACCGGGCCCTTTGACGGTAAATAATAATATACGGGGACGGTCCGCTCTCGCCGTCGCGCCGCGGGAAACCAACTGATTTACAAAAAAAAATATAAAAATAAAAGAAAGTGAGATCACGCATAGGAATTGAATTCATGTCCCATCGGTAAATCCCCGTTGCCGACGGGAAACGACGACGTTTCGTTCGATGGTCGTATGATGGACCCCCGTGCATCATCGTGTCGAATTTTCGTGTATTTCTGCGGGGCCCAAACGATTATTATTCGAATAACATTTCATACGGCTATCAACAGTTTGGATATCACCAGAATATTTCCAAATTTTTACCCCGGACAGCCTAGGTTCATATTAATGTTCGGCGAACGTTACCGTGTCTCTGCGATTGTTTTTAACCATATTACAACAGAAAATCCCAGAAACCGTATTTCCGTTTCTTTCCTCGATTATTTAAGAAAACCGCGTTGAATATCGAAAAACTACCTCTACGGTGCACCGACCAGACAACATTTTCAACCGGAAACCCATCCCTGAAATCGACGATCGGAGCGTTATTTCCGGTAGACTACCGGTGATTTACCGACGAAAGGGGGAATAAATCAGAATCAAAAACCTTTTCTTTTTTTTTTTTTTTATACGCATACGTAGGTAGTTTTATAATGTGTCGACGCGAATTTTGAAACGAACCGTCAACAGAAAACACCGTACGGATATTATATATATAAAAAAAATATATAATTATTCCTTGTAATTAATGTCGTTTAAGACGTTTCGTATTATACCGTAGTAAAATGTACCGTTCTCGTCATCGATATTCTATCGGACTCCGATATATTTCTCTGTTCCAGAAACGTCCGTCGCCGCGTCGTAAAAGCCGTACGGGTTTTATATATATTTTTAAGAACATTTTCTGGCATCTTTACACCGTTGTTTTGCGCTTAAAAATCGGTACCGACCCTCGGCGTATTATATCGACGAATACGAACGGTATGTTTTTCCTCTCTCTCTCTCTCTCTCTCTCTCACTAATTCATGGATTTACGGACGCGCACGCGTTTTAAATAACCCCGGGTTAAAGGTATCGCGTTTAACGGGGGCCTGCAGGGCATCGCGAGAGTATTTACGGTTTTATTTTGTGAACCGACGGTGTTTATACACCCGACGGAAGTCAATACACTCGGCAGCGTGTGTATTATGTTTTATTAATAGACTCGTGTGTTTTGCTCGTTTACAGCTTGGTCGGCAGTTGCGGTGTCGGCGGATCCGGTGACTTGGTGTCGCGGCGGGGGGCGGGTGGCGTCCTGCCGCCACACCATCCGCACCCCCATCCCGCCGATTTTCCCCATCCGATCCGGTTCAACTGCATGGATATCTGTTCGTCGTTCGCCACAGTCGGTTCCCTGAGTAAGTGAACATAATTAACATTATTATTTATGCGACACGTGATATTTTATATATATTATTATTATTATTATTGTTATCGTTTTCGCCGGCGAAATTGTGACACATTGTGAATTTACGGGTTTTTGATTAGGTTCGGGCCTGTGCAGCCCGTTGGCGCAGAGCTTCTCACGGCAGGGGGGCAAAAAACGGGCCCTGTCCGTATCCCCGTCCCCGGACCTGGAACTCCACGGCCGGATCCGATCGTCGCCGAGCGCCCTCTACTCGGCGGCCGCGGCGTACGGCGCCTCGTGTTCCCGGAGCTCGAGCACGTCCGGTTCGTACGGCCACCTGAACCCGCTGGCGTTCACCATGCAACACCATCCGTCCGTCATATCGCCGCAAGTCCAGCAGCTCTTGCGGTCCGCCAGCGGTCTGCACCTGCCGTGGCACAACGCCGCGTCCGTGCCGTCCGCCAATCACCACGCATCGTACAATTTGCACATGTTACCGATACCGTCACACGACAATTTGCAGGTGAATACCCGCCGCGGTTTTCTTAGTATTCTTATTCCACCGTAGCCGCTTCTGCATCTACCCACTCCCGCGTGCCTTCAAATCTTCCCTAATAATATACCTCTAGCCACTTTGGCCATTCATTGGCCAAACTCTTTCCCGGCTCCTACGCATATTCTATCTTACCTGTCTTCTTGACTACCTCATATACGAGGTTCTCCTTCTTATACGTATAACCATATATAACAATAATATACGTACCATGCTAGGCGTTGGCCAACGACACGTGCAAAACGAAGCACGAACGGACAAAGTCGAAATCAAGTTCGAAAAAGTCGTCCCAGAAGCAGCTGTTGTCCGAAGACTTGAAACAAAACTCCCCGGAGTCCATAGGTGAACTCAAAGGGGAACCGGATTTCATCGAGACCAACTGTCATTGGAAACACTGCAATCTGGAATTCCAGACTCAGGCCGTGTTGGTCCAGCACATAGTCAACGACCACATACAGGCGAACAAAAAGTCGTTCGTGTGTCAGTGGCAGGATTGTTCCAGAGACGAGAAACCGTTCAAAGCGCAGTACATGCTGGTGGTGCACATGCGAAGGCATACCGGCGAGAAGCCCCACAAATGCACGGTAAGTAATCGGTTCGTCGTCTAAAGACGCCAAATCGACGACTATATGTCACGATAATTAAAATTGTATTTGTCTCCGTTATTTAACAGTTTGAAAATTGCTCCAAAGCCTATTCGAGGTTGGAAAACCTAAAGACTCATCTCAGATCTCATACGGGCGAAAAGCCCTACACTTGCGAACATCCCGGTTGCAGTAAGGCATTTAGTAACGCTTCGGATAGAGCAAAACATCAAAACCGCACCCACTCAAGCGAGGTAACTATTATTTAAGTTTATTATTTTCGTTTTCCTCAATTAAAATTTAGTCGTATAAAAAAAATCGTTTAAATTATTTTATCTATATTAAAACATCGTTGTGCTTGAATTTGTGTATACATTGCAATCACAGCGGGGATAGTCGAATAGGTGAGAACGGACTATGATTTATCGTAATATAATATGACTTTTTTTTTTTTTTATCGTTCGGGATATTATATCGTTTACCGGAGTATTAACTGATTTGTTTTTTTTCTCGATATTTATAGAAACCGTACATATGCAAAGCCGAAGGTTGTACGAAACGCTACACGGATCCCAGTTCCTTGCGCAAGCACGTCAAGACGGTGCACGGGGCCGATTTTTATGCGCACAAACGGCACAAGGGCAACGGCGACAACGGCCGCGGGGGAGGAAACAGTGGCGGAGGTGGTGGCGGTGGCGGTAGCGGCGGCGGAGGCGGTGGCGGCGGAGGAAGTGGCGGCGGTGGTAACGGAGCCGGTGCTGACGACGCGTCGCCATACCGCAGTGACGAAATGCCGATGAGTGCCAAAACCGTCAGTGTATCCAGTCCGAGCATTAAATCCGAAGTACGTTCCGAAAATATATTCAAAACGGCTATCCTTTCGGTTACGTATCAGCCGTACACGTATTCATAATGCGCGATTCTTACAGGAAACCAATTCACCCGGACAACAACCCAGTCCGATGAGTGTCCCGTACAACAACAGGATATTCCACGACGAGCCGATCAGCGACAGTAATCAAAGTGCTGACGCTTTGGACGACAACTGGGTGGACGACGGACAAGACGCTGACGTGAGTGATTTAACGATTATTTGGCGGGTAGTGGGGACTAAATGAGAACACAGAGTAAATCGTTAGGTTCGGATGCTACCGTGGCGATGTTTAATAATCGATATAATTCCGATTCACAGCTGTTCGATCTCATCCCGATGCAATCCGAAGTGGGAATGGTGACTTCGGCGCCGGCGGTACGGAGGATGCGACGGTTCGTGCCGCACGCTGGGTTGAAAATGGCCGTCACGGCTAGTGAACTCTCGCCTATGTCCGACTCGAGTCCGGGTCACGGGGGCGGCATACACGAATTGAACAAACGGTTGACCGACATGAAAATGGCATCCAACCAAGATACCGTACTGCGGAGAGAAAGCACTTTTAGTAACTACTGGAGCATGAAGTCCGACCACAGTCGCAGGAACAGTCAAGTATGCGTATACCTATACACAAATAGATAATCCAATTTCGTCCGAAACTCTATATTTACCGGACGCTTTATTATTGTATTATAGGTGCCCTCCGAACATCACCGACTGAGTAACGCCTCGTCACTGTATGATCCAATATCAGTGGATTATTCACCTAGTCAAGCGAACACAGCGATGGGTCCTGATCTCGACGTACGTGTATTCCTAACAATGCAACAAAAAAAAAACCCTGTCCCTGTTCCCACCGTGGTTTTTGTTATTAACCGATAGTGTTATTGTTCTTTATAGGCGTTCCCCGAAAGCGAAGAATGCAGACAGTTGCCGGAAAGCGCCAAAATGTCCAGACCTCAGACTCATCAAACAGGCGCTGTACATCACCCAAATTCAAACATCAACTTGGACGAAGTGGGCGAAGGCGAATCGTTGGAAAGCAAAATGGTACTGCCCGACGATTTTGACGACGTCATCAAAGACATGGTGAGTTTACCGCAATAAACGTTATTAATAACGAGATAATACTCCCTCGAATTTCTATATTATTACATTTTGGACCTCGGCCTGTTGTGCAATAATAATATAAAAAGAGAAAAAAAATTGTTTTTGATTCGCAGATAAGTGAAAAAATCGAGAACTACGACCTCGGGGCGTTTGACGCGGAAAAAACCATCGACGAACTGACTGAATCCGCTCTGGTGGAACACATGCCCGCACTATCCCCGACCGTAATCCCCGATTCCTTAAACGTCGCGGTCGGTCCTCGGACGTTGCAGACCAACCCCACCACCCCCGTCCCACAGCCGACTATACCGAACGAAAGGCCCAAGGCGCCGCAGGACAGCCATCGGAACATGCGCAGCAACAGTCTACCCGTCAACTGGCAGGTTCAGGGACAGGGATTCGGCGGATTGCCCAGATCGATGTATCAACATCAGTTCCAAACCCAAAGGCCTTATCCAGCGAATCCGGCAATGCCGCTCAACAACAACACGAACATCAACAACATGAATTTTGGATCTGCCGCGGCGCCAATAACGCAGCAGAGGCAAAACGGCGGACGGTATTCATATTCGTCCAACCAAGATTTCATAAACTACAACCACAACTACGCCAACTTTAGGCAACAGAACTGCGCGCTGCAACAGTACCAGTTGAAGAACAACAATCAGCACTACCAGCAACAGAACAACAACAACAACCAACAGCAGCAGCAGCAACAACAGCAGCAGCAGCAGCAGCAGCAACAACAGCAACAGTTTCACGAACACGGCGGTAACGGCGGTTATTACCAGAACCAAGACGTTTACACGAACAGATGCAATCAGAGGACAGGCGGTGGTGTTAATGAGGGCGTCGGGCAGGCGAACGCCGTACACGGTATGACGGCCGCGGCCGGAACGGGGTACAACGGGTATTACGGCGGTTGTAACAACCAACAGTGTAACCAACAGCAGTGCAACAACCGACAACAACAACAACAACAGCACAACAATTACTATCAGAACGGAGGCTGCGGCAGCGGCGGTGGCGGCGGGGGATACAGTAACAAGTTCAACGGCAACGGTAACTACCAACAGAGACCGACCAACGCGAACCACCAACAAGATCACCATCAGCACCAACAGCAGCATCATCGACAACAGCAGCAGCAGCAGCAATATTATAACATGGACATGGACAGGAAGCAACGGGACAGCAATAACGGTGCGGCACAGGCGGCCGCCGATGCCGATCCCGCGGTCGCGGACGAGAACTCCTCGTCGTTTCAGCCGTCCCTGATCCTACCGCAAGTGTTCGACGGCGGCAACAACATGGTGCTCAAAGACATGTCCGCTTCGTTGAGTTCGCTATACGATGAGAACACGTTTTTTCAAATGACCACGGTGTTTTCTGAATCGTAATATATTATCGCGATCGTCGTGTATTTTTTATTTTTAAACTATAGTTACCACACGGTTGACCCCTGCCTCCCCGCCCGCTAGCCACTCACCGGTTAAGTGTTCGTGTTGATCATTCGTTCACTTCTTACCGCGATTCGGCGGTCATCTCTGATTCGACGGATCGATCGATTTGATAATAATTTATAAAATGTCTGTCGTCGGTTACGAGTGTTAAACAAGCGAAAAACGTGTATTTTTATTTTATTTTATAAATATATATATTTTTTTTTTATCGTTTTTAATATTAAGTATATATTTTTTTGTGTAAAAAATAAAAATAAACATTTGTACATCCGTTGGATTTGATTATTAGTATGTGTATACACCAAAAAAAAAACGTTAAAATTCATAATTTTATTTATTTATAATATTATATATTATGTATTGAACTGTAATAAACGTAATACTTATTTCTTTTTTGTTATAAACGACACAATCTTCGTCTTGGAAGACTTATTTTATTTATTTATTATTATTATTATTATTATTATTACTTTTTTTGATTTGTTACAAATAAACTACCACAACTCGTTCGACGTACCTGTATGTATATACGTTCAGTTTTTTTAGACGATTATTCTTCATTTTTTTTTTTTGTTTTTTTGGTGGGTATATTTTTATTTATTTTCGCCATTCGGACGGTTACACACATACACACACCGTGCGCCGGTCGAATTACCATAACCTATTGGTTGGTTGGAATATAGTTTTACTTTTGTATTATTTATTAAAGTCTGAATTCGAATAAATATTTAGGAATATAAATACATTTACAGGAGTTGATCTCATGCAATACAATGTAGAATTATTTTGGTAATACTCATAGTGGTGAGACGCAGATGATTAATTAAAATCTATCCGATCAAAGATGAAAGGCAAACTGAACTAAACAGATAATAGATTTTTAAATATAACCGTCATTTATCTAGATAAAATTGTTTTTAAAAAACAGATACATTTTTCGAATACAATGTTTTTACATTTTACAATTTTCTCGAACGTTAATAATCCGGGGCTTGAAATCAAAATGAAAATTGTCTACTGTTTTCAATGTGATTTCAATTTTGAAAACGATATTTCAGGTTCTCTACTAGAATGAAAGGTTGGCAATAGCTCTTTTTAACCCTTCGCAGCATGAGGTTTTATTTTTTTTGAAGTTAGAGGAAGTTTTATGTTTTGGAATTGTTTGCTATAGTAACCGCATTTGATATTATATAATTATTTCTACAAATATGAAAGCGAGATCTATACAGATTGTTATGAACTACACACATCAAATCGTATATTTACAAAAAGGAGCTAATAAATAATTATAATTGTGGAATATTATGCTCTAGTGAAGGCTTAGTTTTAATTATCTATAATACTCTATGCGTATTTTTTTTTTTTTTTTTACTACTATTTCCAGTAAAATAATTGAATTTCTATTGCCATCACATCCAGTCAAGAATCTAACGAATTTAAAAACCTTTTCAGAAATTTAATCTGAACATTATGAAAGTATACGTTGTTTTGTCTGGCTTTTAGATTTGATTCGATTAAATTACGTATACGCAGTCGTCAAGATTTCACATAATAATGCAAACGCAAGCCAGCAATTTTGAATTATATTGTTAATTACCACGGCATTTATTACACAGGACATAGATATTTTTCAAATATGATCATAAAAAAAAATAATAATAATAATAATACAACAGCAAATAGCGGATAAGACGGGTTTATTTTGAGGTGTCAATACATATCAATAATTAATTGTTAATTACATAATACGCATTGTTTGGGCTATGGCATTTTTGAGTTTGCAATGTATGAACTACATGAGTTAACAAGACTGAAAAAAACAAAAAAGAAAAATAATTAAATATATACGAATTAAAAAAGGTACAATATTATGTAATTACAAAATATAATTCTAATATTTTCTGGTTTAAAAATAATTATTATATTGACTAAACTACGAACAACAATATTTATCTATTTAGGAAATAAATTATTCGAAAATGTTGTTAGGTACAAAAATGTTTAATAGAGTAAAAAGAAATAATTAAAAATCAATAAAAGCGCACGCTATTGGAAATACGAAATTACAATCGTTAAAATTTTTAAAATTTGTTTGTAAATTTTTGTTGATATTACACAAACGAAAATAGTATCACCGAATAAACGATGATTACGAAAATAAAACGAGCGTATAAGTAAAATGGATGATAAAATACTGATCGTAATAATTATGTACACTCGCCATTTATGACGAGATTTAATATAAATTGAGTTGGTTGGTAATAAAATGTGTTTTCCGTGAAAATTAAATAAATTAAGACCCGCCGATTGAAAATATCAATAAGTATACGTATTAAAAGTTATTAATTCATAAAAAAAAAAAAAAAAATAAAAAAAAAAAGTATCGGCAAATATTAAATAACAACAATAGTAATAATTATGTACACTCACCATCAATTGGCTGGTGGCTGGGTTGGCCTTGGCGACGGTCTTGGTGGCCTTGGCAGATTGGACTTGTCCGACGACAACGATGTTCATGGATACTCTTTCGGCTCCCATTTTGGTTTTTGGTTTTTGGTTTTGTTAAACGGAGTAAAGACTGCAAAGAGGAACGAAAACAAAGCGTTATGGTTAATGTGTCGATAAAATGAAATAGTGTTTTCAAGCCAAGTTGCTCGGTAGAGGTACTCACCAATGAATAAAATTCACGAAAAAATGCGTTATGCCGGTACTGAGATCCCGCGGCCGTATTTATACCGTTTGACCAGACGAGATTAAAGTGGCGTGATTATTGCGTTACAGTGAGCCGGAGGTACTTGTGTTTATCGCGCGATTTCAATTGCCAACGAACCGTATAAACATTGAAAACGGACCATAATATTATCGAGTACAGCCAGTACATGGTTCGGATTTATATAATAAATTGCCCGTAAAAAAATCATAGGGGAAAAAAAAAATACCCGCCGTCCACCCAGACCGATATGCCAAACGTATTTTTCAACCGTATTACGCCTTGAAAAAAAAAAAAAAAAAAAAAAAAAACGGAAATACGTATTCGTATAAAAAACGAATAATGAATATTCGGTCGAGCAAATGTATCGTCCTAAGAACAACCCCCCCACCACCCTACAAACCGTAAATTCATAAATAGAATGAATGATAATATGGCAATTATTATTATGACGGTGGTGCGTATGAAGAATACCTAAAACCTATTTTGAAAAAATACAATTTCTCGAAATAATATTTTGAATTTTATATGGTTCATAAATGCGCACTAAGAATTTCTGTAAACCGAATTCTACGTTGCCATATATTAGTGACATAAATCCGGATTATCTAAAAATCTAATGAATCCCGGATTTAGGATTTTGAAATACAAACATTTGTGTTTCCAATTCCAAAATCTGAAATGTTGTATTTTTATGAGTAAAACAACGATTGCCGGTTCAGCTAGTAATAAATTATAAATCTAGTGTACGATTTTTTTTTTTTTTGTTGTCGAACTTATTTTAAATAAATTTCTATTTATGATGTTTTTAAATTGTAAGAACGTATTTAATGTATTACACATTTAATGCTATTAACAATAAGACAATAATAGTTTTATGAGAAATGAATTAAAGAATATAAAATCACAATTTTAATAACCGAAATTTGAATTCGGATTTTCTAATCCGAAATCCGTATTTACAATAAATGTCGGATTTCAAATTACGGAATCCAAATATCTGGATTCTCGAACTTCGCCAAATCCGGATTTTCCCCATCACTAGTATATATATATATATATATATATGAGAGTACCTAAAGAGTAAAATAAAGTACGATATTTGTGAATATTTTATATTTTTTCAAACCTCCACCCCGAAATTATTTTTTGCGTTCGCTTCTGATTCAGCTGTTAGGTTTGGAAATACTACTAGTGGGGACTCGTCTAGTCATAGTCAATAAGACAACCTAATTTGGTAGTGTTTTGGAAATATTAAATTTATAGGTTGTCATCAAATATAAAAACTTATTTCGCACCGTAATAATATAATTACGAGACGAGATACGATTTAGTTGTTCACTAACATGAAACAATTAACAATATTATATAGTACTTAGTCTATACATACAATGATACACATTTTAGTCGCAAAAACTGGATACTAACATATTTTTATTATTTCCCAGGGGAGGGTGGCGTTTGTCCCCCCCCTTGTCCCTCGCCCCTAATGGGCCCCCACACATGAGAGGCTGTTATACGTCATCGGGGGGGTTACCGTAGGCCATTTAGTGACTTGTTAAATAGGGCTGATAGAAAAATGATTTCCCTGGCTGTTTTTATAAGTCCAGAGTACTATATAATATATATAGTATGTTTGTAATATATGTCCGCTAAAAATCTTAAAAATAAGAAAAAAAGCAAAAATACTGAGACACATAGTTCGGACCACTGGTTGCAGGTGGAAAGTTTGGGCGTTGAGGGAATTTAAATTCTATCTGTACGCGACAGTAAATCATTGGGGTAACGAATCTAAAACGATTCTGAGCACAGTTCGGTTAATCGTGTTTTGAACGATTAAGATTTCCATCGAAACGTACACTCGATAATCTTGGATTTTCGGTATTTTTTACTATCGAGTATGTACCATATTGTGTCGAATTATCGCGCGTTTCTCTATGGCCAAAACAGTCGTGTTCAATTAATTCGGAATAATCTTAGAAATAGTTTTTCAAAAAAAAAAAAAAAAAAAAAAAAAAAAAAAAAAAAAAAAACGGCCAGAACGTTTTGAAAATATGTCCGCGCCCGAAAACGCCTAGTAATAATAATCCGCGAAACCGTCAAATCTCTGCGATTATTTTTTTTTAACCGAGCAACGACAATAAGACGATAATTGTCCCGTTTTTACTCCAAAACATTAAGACAAAGGAAAAAAAAAAAAATTAAAAAAATGACCGTCGACTAAGATCCGCCGAACCGTAACGGAAAGTCTGGTAGAAAATTTGGCGGCAGAGGGAGACAAAAATAAAAATCAAAATTAAAACCGTACGACACGGTCTATAATATAGACGTAAAAAATAATATAGATTCTGTATTATTATTGTTTTATTATTATTATTTTTTTTCTTGTTCTACGTCAATATTTTGAACGCGAATTTATCAGCGGCCACGGCGATCACGCCACACCTGGCGCCGACGAATGAGCCCCGCGCTTCGCTATCGCGCCACCGGGTGGCCAGTTTTTTTACATTTTTTTTTTTTTTTTGTTTCTTTTTTTTATCTATTATCGGAAACGTATAAATACGGCCGCGGGATCTCAGTACCGGCATAACGCATTTTTTCGTGAATTTTATTCATTGGTGAGTACCTCTACCGAGCAACTTGGCTTGAAAACACTATTTCATTTTATCGACACATTAACCATAACGCTTTGTTTTCGTTCCTCTTTGCAGTCTTTACTCCGTTTAACAAAACCAAAAACCAAAAACCAAAATGGGAGCCGAAAGAGTATCCATGAACATCGTTGTCGTCGGACAAGTCCAAACTGCCAAGGCCACCAAGACCGTCGCCAAGGCCGGCCCAGCCACCAGCCAATTGATGGTGAGTGTACATGCACATAATATCATAACTATTTTTTTTTTTTTTGTAACAACTTACAAATTTACAATCATATCAGAACCGTTTATTTATTGACACTTTCAGTCGGTGGGTCTTAATTTATTTAATTTTCACTAAATACTCATCTACTCAATTTCTATTAAATTTCGTCGTCGTTAATTCGATTAAACCTATTTTTCATTTCGGGCCAATCGAAACTATAGTCTGTCGATTTTTCCAAAAATTTTTTCAACTACAAATTAACGACTCGACCGTTATAATCGATTTATAGTTATTTAGCCGTAAAAAAAAAAGAAAAATAATAATTCTCGTCGTGTCGAAACGTTTTTATTTCAGTATATCAATGTCGCGACCGGATTCTTTTTCGCTAGTTACACAAATACCGCAATAAACTTCCGGTTTTTCTTTTAGAAATATTATCATAATAATAAATTACAACAATAATATTACTATCAATTTTTTTTTTATAATATTATGCAGAATGTTTTTTTTTTTGTGTTAATTGTCGTTTTTCAATATTGAATGCAATTTTATTGATAATATTTATGTGTATTATTTTCCAGACCTGTTAATTCACAATGTGATCATCAATCATTAACTCAAAAATGCCATAGCCCAAACAATACAATATTATGTACTTACCTAATGTGTATTGACTACAAAATAAACCATATTCCGTTTTAATTCACTTTGTTTTTTATTTATTACCAATATTTTATATTCTTTTACATCAGTTCACACCGCCTTCACATTAAGATATGATCTTTGCCCAGACGTTTTCATAAACGACATCCCTACGTCCGATATTCAATAACAAAAAAACGAAAAAAATCGTTTCCCGTGGTTTACAACATGATGCCGAAAAAAAAACCCCTGTGTTTCGATAATGGCGTGTCGAATGTGATGATTAGGGTTCGGGATCTGTTTTACTACAAATTATTGAAACACATAGTCAAAATATGCAGCTAATTTTTTATTTTATTTTCGAAATTATCCATTAAACATATTTAAATTTCAGAAATAATTTACTCAAAAACAAATAGGTATATAATAAAAAATTTGATATAAAAATGTAAATATGCTATAAATAATAATTAAATTGCTAAAATTTGTCAAATATACGTTTATACCTAAAAAAAAACCGGCAATTGTACAAAAATAGACAATTCAAATGTTTCCATTTCAGACAGTTATGTCTCAAAACAAATTTATATTTCACAGTCATTATTAAAGAATGAAAGAAAAATATTTGATCAAATATTCTTATTATGTGCATTTTCTGTTTAGAAGGTTTATCTCAAAATAAAAATTTATAAAATATTCTTTTTTATCGTAGATTAAAATGTAGGTAGATTCTTTTTGTAAAATATCCAAGAGTTCGCAACTCACTGGCCACAATTCTTCAAAGTGCGCACTTAAGCGTTTGTGTATAAAGACGACACAGCCAATCATCGGGTTTATTGGTCGCAAAGTCACGTGGTGAAGCCATATAGTCAATATTTATAGAACAGCAATGACTTAATCAATAGGTACTCACATTACTGTAGTTATATTTTTAACATTAAGTTCAAATTACATATTGATACATCACAACACTTATACTATACGTATTGTTTTCATTTTTTTCCGGTTTGAACTTTGAAATGTAATATTTCAATCAGTTTAAAAAAAAAAAAAAAAACAATCTAATCATATACACACATTTATTAGTTCAAATGAAACTTCAAGTTAAAATGATTTTTATTAACCTGGGATTTTAAGTTTATATTAAATATTTAAAATATTTAAATAGTTTATATTGCTGTAAAATATTTAATATATACTGACTAGATTTATACATAATTAAAAGTATACTAATAAACTAAAATACTGTTGAACCTACACTACAAAAAGATAAGTAAGAATATGCTGTTTTTTTTTTTTAAATTACATGTTATTCAATAATAATATAAATAAACAGACAATGGTTAATGATTACAAATGGAATGTTTAGTCACTTTCTGGATAATAATGCACCAATTCTGGATAAACTTCTTCGGCAATCTCTCTTGATGATGTAGCAAGTATTCTACGGTGCATTAAACGAAAGGCATCACCTGAACATAACAATATAATATTATGATTAGTATCATTGATGTATACATAATATAGTAAAACATTAATCCATGACATTGATTACCACTTGGATCGAGTACATAACCACCCGCTTCTTTGACAATAACTTCGCCTGCTGCCATGTCCCAAGCATGGATACCCATTTCCATATACACGTCAATACCGCCTCTTGCAACTTGAGCCAAATTCCAAGCAGCCGAACCAGAGGCACGAATACTAGAAGAAACAAACAAAATTATATAATTTGTATTGATAAAAGATTGTACTTCACTGTATAAAAGTACACAATTAGAACTTTACCCGTGGGCCTTTGATGCTAAATATTTAGTGTTGTAATCTAGAATTTTCCTGATGTTTTCAGATCTGTTTGAACCATACTCCAAAGCCACCAATGCATCACTTAATTCTAAAATAATCCGAGTAATAAAAAAATTAAAAATGTTTCAACTTAAATAAATATTATACAAGTGCCTAAAAATATTTACTTTTCACGCCACTGACTTTGATGGGTTCATCGTTTAAAAATGCGCCCTCGCCTTTTATTGCTCTAAAAAACATGTCCAATACAGGGTTAAAGATAATACCCATCTGCATGTCGTAGTCAACCATCAGAGCAATAGATATGCAAACATTTGGATAACTATGCATAAAATTAGTGGTTCCGTCTACGGGATCTATTATCCAAGTCGGTTTACTTGTCAGTTTCTCTTTTTTGCCAGCAGCAAATGATTCCTCTCCGATAAAACTTAAAATTGTATAATATTAGTACAAAATTTGTTAAATTAGTATCTAATTGCAAATTATTTATAGTAATATATTTATCATTCTAACATACTTATGTTCTGGATATTTTTGTGATATTCCTTCAATGAGAAATTTTTCAACTTCTTGGTCGGTTTCAGTGACAAAGTCAATATTGCTGCCTTTGGTAGAGATTTTTTTTTTCTGGTCGATTCGAAGATTAATGATCTATAAACAAATGTCACATTATAAGTGAAGGGAATCAATTCAAACACAGTGCCGGGTTAATGAATATGCTGCTCTTTACAACACTTGTACACATCATAAGAAAAATGAACTACATTAATAACAACATTGTAAAAATTGTTAATTAATATATATATTGATGAATCAATTTTAAATTAAATTTTTGTATTTTGGGAAAACAGGATATTTTTTAATATTATTTACAATCTATAAAATCAAAACCATAAGAATGGATGAGCATTGAGCACTATTCGACAAATGCCAAGATTAAACAAATATCTTAAATAATTAAAGTTCTAGCGCAGTATTATAATAATATTTATAAGATGTTTAAAATATTGGATAAAACAAGTTAGGAATTGTATTTGTCAAAAATACTGATCAATCTTATTTGATTATTGACGACTAGTTTTGCTTTTAAAAACTTTTTGTTACATAATATAAATATGAATAAATACTTAAAAGTTATATTTGAACAATACAGTTAAAATTTACATTTTTGAGGAAACTTGAATTTTAGGTATCTGAGAAATAATTTTTTGTTATTTGTTATTTTTTACTTGACTCTTTTTTCAAATTCAGCATCACTTAACCTTTTGCATAATCGACACATTTTTATTGAAAAAACTTATTAAATGTGTCTGTTTTCTATCAATTGGATTTGACAATAGAGTAATGAAAATAATTGCATTTTATGCAATGGTAGTGTACAAATAAAACATTCCCAACTATTAATATCAAATTTAATAATCCGGTGGTTATAATTATGTGTCTTCTTTAATAATTTATCATTTTTCTTAAAAATATTATAATACATTACAAAACTTCAACATTTTTGTTTTCGCCTTTAGCAAATTGTCCGTTTCCAACCAGTGTATATTTAAAGGAATTTTCACTGGGCGACAAATAAATTTTTTCATATTCTATAATAATAAACTAATTTTGTATTTAATATCAATATGGCCATTATATAGTAGAGCCTCGATAGTCCGGAAGGCATATAAATCCATCTATTCATAAATATGTAGGTTGTTCGGAATTTCCGGAACTCGATTAATCTATAAAGTATATAAAGTAAAAACATTTTCGTCATTTTTATTACCTACTGTTCCTATGAAAGACTGACAGTAATAAATTGATCGTCAGTTTCTTCACTTTTTTCTTGTTGAGTTATTATAATTATTGTTTGTTACAATGGCCCCTCGTAAACATGTAACTTTAATTTTAGATAAAAAAGTTGAAATAATTAATTTAATAAAAAAAGCCAGAATTATGGTATGATTACTGAGTAGTACGAAATAGGTAAATCGACTGTTGGTGACGTAAAGAAAAACAAGGAGAAAATTATGAAGTTTATCAGCGCATGTAAAACTTTAAAACAGCAAGAAAATCCTGTTCTCGAAAATACTTTAATTATGTGGCTTATGCAATAGCGAAGATGACACATTGCGATAATTGTTTATAATTCATTATGTTTAAGTTATTTATTATTTTTGTAATTTAAAGTAAAATTAATAATAATATATAGGTGATGGAAATAAAAATCTTAGTAATTTGCGTAGGTATTATTAGGAAAAATCTCCGATCTGGACGATGTTCGGGCTGAATTCGTCTGGGCTATCGTGGCTCTACTAGTATGTACCTATAAATTTATTGTAATCATGACCTAATTATTATTATTATTATTTTTTTTTTTTTACAAAGTATAAAAATTCATCTTTTGAAAATTGTGGGTCGCCCAGTCTTAAAATATACTGTCGACTAGGTGACACGGCGACATTTTTACTAGATAAAAAAAAAATGCACCGCTCCCTACCGCCCGTCAACGAGGCACGGGTCATACGAATAAAGACAAAAAAAATCGATAGTGATAATATAGATTGTCGGTGTTACCTCGCCGACTTGTCGTACGAGTCCGGTGACGAATTCCAGGCACTCGTGCAGATCGACGGTCGAACGGTAGGCCATGGTTCGGAGATTCAACGGCGTACCGTGACAGTCCAAAATTGTGAAATGCGCGTGCAGAGGACCGCGGCGGTACGCGAGCGCCGGCCGGTGAGAAGAGTTGACGTCGGATCGAGTGTTCGCGACGCGGTGACCGGGGAGACGACTAAACTCGTAGACCAGCGACATCTACGGCGATAACGGTTCTGTTGTTATCAGCAGCAGCTGTTTGTTTTGTCGCGCCGCCACCGAAGCGCGAGCGTTGCGTTGTGTTCGCGACGGCCAACGATCCGTTCGTTTTCGATCCAAGTGGTACCGACGGAAAACGGCGGACCATCGCAATCCGGTCAACGTTGGATTCCGATCGTTACGGTACGCGTCCGCCCGCCGCCTTCCCGAAAACGCCGTATTCGACCCGATGTGCACCGATGTGATCCGCCCGATCGGTTTCGTCCGTTCAGCCGGTTGCCCGATGTTCTGACCGATCGCCGCCCCCGTTATCCTGCTGCTGGCTGCGGGACCTTGATTCCGGAATCATTCTTTCCGACGTACTCAACGTAAACGATCATAGGGTTTTTATATTATATACGTATTATTGGAATCGTAATATTGGAAATAATTTCTTATACTACGATTGGAATAGCCGAATTACAATATCGGGGACCACGTCAACGTTGAAATATTCTATTTGAAAATTCAATTAATATTATTGATAAATATTAACGATGACGAAACGTTTCCCTTATATTTCTGTACAGGGCATTCCATGTGCTGATTATTGGGAACAAAGAAAATTTAACAAGTCCAACAACTATGTGTTTTTTTTTTCTTCTATATGTCACTATTTCCAACTATTGCATATTATATAGTATTTGCTAATACAACCAAGTTGACGGGACAAAGACAATATTTTTAATAAAATGTTTCGCTTTCGGCGATATGCCTAACTATTGCTTGAGAGAAGATCGTCTGTTGTTTAAAACGACGGTTACCGATCCATTTCGAATAATAATTCAACATTGCTATGAAATAAACCAATGTAATTTATTTAAAATTACTTGTTTTGTGTATTCCATTCCCTTTCAACAGTAATAATATATGTATATTTAGTCTAAAAAAAAAAAAAATACTTTGAACTACTGCCTAGAACCCAAAATAAATATATATGATTTTGATTTCTCAGGTAAACAATAAATATATATGATTTTGATTTCTCAGGTAGACAATAAATATTATCTCACTCATGTCAAATAAACCATTAAGCGTACTTCAACATTCATACGCAGTTATGGTCAATGATGATACAGATTATCAATCGATAGACATTAACGAGGATACTATGTTAGTTGAAGAAAATTATGAACATGGTAATTTTTTTTTTTTCATTTTATTCACACATACAGCAACAATGGTCAGGATAAAAATGTATAGGTAATATCAGTGGTGTATATTCTATATACTATTAGAGGGGAATTAAAACTAGAAAAAAAAAATGTCTAAAAGTCATAAGTACTTAAAATGGAAATATCTACACTTTTATTAGAAAATGATGAAATTATGGCCATTGTTCAGTGCAAAATAATTTATTGTACTATTCAAAATTGTAATATACATAACAATCGGTTACAATGTTATAAAATATGTGATATTTTTTTAGTACAATGGTGACCAGTCGTGTCTAAGAAATTTTACCTTAACTAACCTGCAATAGTACACTACTCGTTTTTGTTATTATTACTATTTTTATACTGGAGATAAATATTAATGCCACATAACAATTTTCCTGGTGTAATATATTTCATTATGCTTATAATAATGGTTTGTTGTATTTTGATTCCATGGGGGATTTATTCTGATCACCTGCATATGTACACTGCTGGCTAATATAATACCGATCCTATAGTTTTTTTTTTTTTTTTTTTTTTTAGTTATCGTTGATGGACAAGGCGTAAGTAATTTTGATAGTTACCAAAACAATGACAATGAATTAGTACAAGAAGTCTTTGATACTGATTTACCTATTGAGGGGACTAATAGTGAGTTATAAAACTTTTTGTGTACAATATAAGAATATATATCACCATTTTAGGCTTTGTCTTATATTTGCAGTGCTTCTTTTGTTAAATATTTTGTTCATATTTCAGGTATTTGGCGGCACAATACAATTTGTTATTTAATTTACTGCTGGAGTCAATTAAGAGATCAATTTTCTAAGTATCCAGATAAAAAGAAAAATGCATTATGGCAAATCGTTTCGGAACGTATGGTTGAGCGAGGTTTATACTTTGACGCTTTGCAATGTCAAAGAAAATGGCGTTGTCTTAAAAAAGTTTACCTGTTTAATAAAACAAAGCTAGCAAACCAAGGCAATTCTAAAAATATGAATATTTGGCCACATTATCATGATATGGACAGGGCTATAAAAGGCATTTCTTACGATATTTCTGGTAAAATAATAAATTATTTTTATTAAGTGATCTATTTATTTGTATAGTTATCATTCATAACTGTTGTTTTTTTAATAGATATTTTTAATGACAATTACAATGACTCAAAAGAATGCACTATTGATAGTCGTATTATTACTATTGAGGATGATATTGATAACACCAATTCAATATGTAAATATTATTAAAATAAAATTATGAAAGTAAATATTAATTATATTTATATAAATTTGATCAGTAGATGGAAACAATTATCAGTGGACAAACATTTCGACTAGGGAATTGCTTCAACTATACAGTAAACAAAGGAGTAAATTTATGGCTGTTAACCAAGGAGGTAAACATTTGTTGTGGGAAGAGATAGCTCTACAGATGCAACAGTTGGGATACCAATATTCAGCTGATTCGTGTAACGATAAATGGCGTAATTTAAAAATGACTTATAAAAAGAATAAGCAAAGAGCAATGAAATACGGGATACAACATGTTAAATGGATTTACTTTAAGGAAATAGAAAATATATTAAAAACTCCCTCTACCAATGAATGTAAGAAGATTTGGTTTTTTATTCAAATCTATAACAATGTTTAAATTACTATAACATTCACTTATTTCTATTGTATAATAAAGCTACTGACCATGGGAATATAATCACAGTATCTTTAAATGATGCTAATGAACTAGTAAACATAAATAAAGAATTAGACGAAAATCACTTAGAGGACAGTGTAGATTTTCAAACAACAGACGTGAATGTTATTGAAAAAAAAGATAATAATGACGATGATGGAACTTTAAGTAATGGTAATAAACAATAAATAACTACATTGCTTTACACAATTAAAACTTTCCATTAAAAATTATTGTTTTTTAAAATAATTGTTTAGTTATGTCAGAGATTTGGACAGAAGCGGCTACTAAATGTTTAATTGATTTATGGGGTATGTACCGTTCGCGTTTTATGTTGGCTCCTCAAGGCAAAAAACGTTTACTATGGAATGAAATTAGTACGCAGTTACGTAAAAATGGTCACAATTATTCCGGTTTGGTATGCGACCGTAAATGGCGTCTATTAAAAGCAAATTATTTTAAAAGAAAAGAAAAGCATAAAAAATTTGGAATGGGTACTGTAAGGTGGCAGTACTATCATGATTTAGATCGACTGCTAGGGTCACCTGCCGAAACTGGTGAGATATTACTATTTTCAAAATTAACATTTTACCATGATGAGCGATTACTAATCGTTTAATATGTTTTCTTTGATTATAGTTTCCTGGAGTATGGACTCGACTATGTGCTTGATAGATTGCTTTGATCACCACAAAGATAAGTTTATGAAAGCAGCTACTGGTGGAAAACTCTTGATATGGAAACAAATAGCTGCAGAAATGTTGCAGCACGGTTTCAACTATAGCTCCAGGGCTTGTGATAATAAATGGCGTACGCTAAAAAATCGTTTTAACAAAAATAAAATGCGCGCAAACAGAAAAAAAAAAGTTGTTTGGGTGTACTACTCTAAAATTGAATCTGTATTAAAAGGTAGTACCAATGATAGATTTTTCATAAATGTTATTACATTATAGTACATTATGTTTTCTATATGTTTTATTTACAGAATTGAATAAGCAAACTTCCAATGATCAGGAAACAAATAATATTGATACGGAGAATAATGATTTAAATGAAAATAGTGATTTGGAAGAACACAACTATATTAAGACTATGAAACCAGAGTTTTCTATTAAACCAGAAACTATTGCTGAAATAAAAGATATATTTACAACGCGAAATACAGAATTTGATCAAAGGTATCATGTGTATGTGAATTATTAATTGAACTATTGTACATTGATATTTTTAATATTTAAGGTTAAAAGAAATGGAGAATAATCTAAACAGTAGGGAAAAAGTGTTTGAGAGGCTTCAGAAGCAAACGTTGGAAGCTTTAAACAAATCAAATGAATTGGAAATTCAAAAATTGAAACTATTGGAACAAATAGTTTCAAGATTGCCACATCACACCTAAACATTTTTAAAAATAGATTATCGATGTTCGTGTTTTTAATGTACATAATTTCATTTATTATTACAAATAAGTATTAATTATTTAAACAATATATCACTTACAAACTTAAATTAAACTTATTACATATTTCCTGACGTTTTTGAACACTGAACTCATCGTAATAATTGCATACAAATGTGCAGCATTCATAAGGTGGACAGAGAATGTCATCATCGTTTCCCAGGCACAAGTTATGCAAGCAACACGCAGCAAATATCAGTATAGCAAACTTTTCTTGTCCCCATAAATCTAAGCAGCTGTTTTATACAAATTTAAAAATGTTATTAAAAAAATTGTAATTTTTTTAGGGATTTAGATTTTAAACATACAGTATTCTTTTGAATCGTCCCAAGAGTTTTCCAAACGCTAACTTTATGAGGTTCAATGGTACTTCAATAGAGTCATTGTATATGTTTTGAGAATCTGTATTGTTAGTAACATCAGAAAATGGTGTCATAAGATTTGGTAGCAAAGGGTAACAGCATTGTCCGACTATATGAGCATTGTTGTTTGGGAAAAGAGTCTGTGGATCGTTTAGAATTACTTCGGCTAAAGGACTTTCTAGGAATGTTGATGTAGTGACTGATGATTTGAACAAATAACTTGTGAACACGTTGTAAAATTGATATCTGTTGTTGCAAACACACTGTAAAGTAAAAATAAATATTACTCAATTTATAGTAACAAAATAAAAGTTTTACATCAAGGAAGCAATTGTATTAACATTATCCGTGTCAAATGAAAAATTAAATAAAAACACATTATATATTACAATGCAATGTAGCAGTTATAATAATTATTTTTAAAATAGAGAAGAAGTTATGGTAATATGAATAATTCAATAATGTTTCAGATTTTCTAAACTTCAAATATTTATAAACAAAAACTAGTGATAACGGATTTGTATTATTTTTATACTATCATAAGAACAACTTCTGAGGAATCTTGTGTCTTACGATTTGAGAGCAATTAATACAAAGTGAAAAAAACCTCAAAGATTTCAAATAGCTATGCAGTACCTATGCACAAAAATAAAATATATAATACCTACCTATACAAATATATTTAATCTATGCTATGAATAATTAAATAAATCCGAGAATATTTTGATATAAAATATAATATTAGATTATTGTGTTCTTACCTGAATTGCTATCGAAGACCTGTTTTTGGTGTATTTAGATGGGTTAGCGGTGCTTGACTTTTTTAAGTCAACTGTTCCTATCACACCGAGTATACCGGGAAATCGATTGCCGGACATTTCATTAAACGCTTGAATTTCTGCATCGGCTTGTTGATCTATTGGCCAATAGATCAATTCACCCATGCGTTTAAACAATGTGTTTGTAACATCATTGACACATTTGTGAGCCGAGCTAATAGCAATTTGAAACTTTGAGCCAATTTCCCTACGTTAGACAAAATGGTAAAGATTCTCCATGTAAAACATGCCAATTCACAACATTGTATATTATAATGACCATGATGGATAATAATAATGCATACTTGTAACTTTGAACTGTTCCCAAGTACGTCAGAGTGACTAACAATTGTTTTTCAACATCTAGTTCTGTTCTTTTGTACAATGTGCTACTAAATTCATGCATTAAGTGATTACATATGATCTGTGGATAAGATAAAATTACCTATGCATATCAAAGACAAGAGAATACTGCCGCCTTCTACCAATATATTGTACTATGACAAATATTTACTTGAAAAGAGCTTCTGGTTATGAAAAACTGATTTTTGAAATTTGATTCTTCTAATATTGAAGATTGTAAATCCACCGGGACAGGGGATAATAGAACATCAGTGTTATTGACATTGGCATTTTTGTCTTCTATAGGTTTGTCTTGACTTGGATTGTTGAAGTGCAAACACGCCGACGTGACACCAACTTCAAACTGGGTGTTTATAATTTTGGCATGCATTATAGTGTTGAGCAACTTTGAGGTATCTATAAAAAAAAAAGAAGACATTACCTTATCAAGACATTGATTAATTAATATTGTGTATTCATATTTAATATAATATATATAGTTTGTTTGAAATTTGTATTTTTTTTTTCTGTGGTTGATACACTTGTCATACCCACTACAGTAATGCATTTTTTTAGTATTAGTACATGTAAAATAAACTACATTGTTGTCTAATAATATTGAGCAAGTCAAATTTGATAAAATTGTAATGTCACTAACATTTGTTAACAATATAATTATTATCTTACCATTAAATAAAACGCAATAGCATTGCATTAAATCGCCTCTAATTTCAAATTGTACAAAAAAAAAATATTTTGTTACTCGAAGACAAATATTATTCTGAATTTCACTTTTCAATATTGGTCAACAGTCAAATTGGGAGTTAAATGAGAATCTAAAGATTTCTTCAATTTCTTCTAATGGATTTCTATATTTCATTGTTAATTTACTTATAAAATATGGTTAGGAGGGTTATAATTGGAAAAAGTGCTAGACATTTAAATATAAAATTATAGAATCTTGGGTATTTGTTAATATTGCAAAACACAAATGTAGACTACTTATTATTTTGTTTAAATGATAACTCACAAAATGAATTTATCTAGTAAATTTAAAAAAATTATATAAATTGAATACAGTGGACTTGAGATATATACACCTATTCAATAAGTTTAAACTGTACAGATATAAAAATAAGAAGTAATTAAATTCAGTTACATATATTTTTAAATGAAATAAAATTACATTGACAAAAATAATTCATTGTAAAAATAATAAAAGTTGAACGCATAAATAATTAAATGAATTTTGCTTTTAGTAAAGAACATAGATCATTGTAGTTATTTCATTAAAATTAAATTGCAATAAATATAATACAAATAATATACAGAGTGTAACATTCAAATTTATTTTAAGTAGTACAGTAATGGTAATCCAAATTTCATAATCCCACTAATTTAAATAATTTGATATTCAAAAACACCTAGTATTTTATAATTATAAATAATTTCACTTTGTTCGTAATAAATGGAAAAAGTAAAAATTACAAATTAACACAAAATAAAAAAATATTACACTGTTCAATATGAAAATAAAATAAAAATATTACAATAAATGATTGGTAAAAAAATGAGACCAAATGTAATTATTACCTAGGTGCGGTGCTAGGTATATTAAATGGTACCAGAAAAATAATAGGTATACCTACTAAACTGTTAAATATAATTTAAATAAATACAAATAAAAATTAATTCTATGCATTTAAACTCTGTGAAAATACAAATATAAATGTTTAAAACGTACAGAAAATTAGTATAAACAATTAATTTAAAAATTATATTTACATAATACGTGCAAAAAATTACGAATAGAAATTCATAAATTCTTTATGGTAGAATAATAAGTATGCCGGACTTTTCAATACTTCTTCGAATTCTACTGTTTTAATTGCATTGTCATTACATTGATACCAATAGCCCCTGACTTTTATAAAAGACAAATAATGCCCTCCATTTAGTAGACCTTCATGACAAATAACAGCATATAATTTGTACATTGTTTCATATGTAGATAAACACTCATTAATAAATGCATTGTCAGTTACAGTTTTTTTCTCGATATATTTTGCCATGTCTAATGTTTCTGGGAATTCAACAACCGTGGTGATTTTATCTGAAAAGCTATTTGATGATGGTCCAAATCGTTTCAATATAATACACAAAACCATTGGTAAATGTTTTAAAGTAAGTTGCTTAGATGACAACTGTTTTGATTTACAAATTGTACAATCTAAATCATCTAAATACTCAATTTGGCCAAACTGTTCCAGGCACGCCATTAACGTTATGTTCGTAGGATATTTTCCTTTTCTATCCATTGAAAAGTATAAAGGAATATCATTAATGATGTCAATTTTAGATGACACATTGTTACAGCTCTGGCATTTAATGTCACTTTGCAAAATACCTTTGAATATTTTATGAATAATGCACTGGCATTTTTCCAGATGTTTTATATCCTTGTCGTTTTCATTTTGTGCCATATCCTGTTTGTGTATAATATCCAATATAGCAATGAAACATTCGTGTGCATCATGCTGTAAAGCAGATGCCATATACCAAGTATTATCCCAAAATATCTTCAATAAGTTTTGCAAGCTAATCACGTTCACTTTCAACGCATAGGCTTGTTGAAAAATTTTGCTAATTTCACATATAATACATTGGCTGGGTTCTTTTAAAAACGGACATATGTGTTGGTCAGATAACAAATAATTCCGTAACATAGGAGTATGCATGAGTACCTGCAATACACTGTTTAAGAAACATGTATTACCCAAGTTGACAAATCCAGGAATTGGTGTGTCATTCTCGTACACAATTTTATCATTTATTCTAAGCAATAAAGCATGTTCCGCAGAATACGATTTATTTCCAAGATTATATTTATGTTTTTTCAATGTGTCTGCTAAACATAAAATTTCATTATCATAGATATAATCATCACAGTGAGCACAAAACAAGTGGCCCGAGAACAGATTCATGCCTAAACAATGTAGGGTAGAATTGAAATGTTCGGCAAAGTGTGTAGGACATCCAAAATATACACAATTTAAACATGACAATAATCGCGCTCCATTAAATTTACAATTATTACATATAGCCAGTTTTTTTTTTGCTGCTTTTGAACCTTCCTTATGACAGGACACAAAGGTTGTATGAACAATGCGATAATTATTTAGTAATTCCTCAGTTTTTCGTACGCCTATATGCTCACAACCAATAACTTGATCCATTTAATAATGATTGATAAACATTAATGTTGAAAACTTACTATTGATGTTAGCAACTCTCATTGAGTGACTTAAATGTACAGAGTTGAATATATCCTTCTTACTCTTCCCCAGCTCCAATAATAAATATTCAGACAATAGATCACTAACGTTCTTATTAGGTGTTGTTTTAGAACCTGAAAATACATAATTTCAAGATCATTTTATAAAAACCAATATACAAATGTTATAAAATAATTAAATATTAAAGAATTACATTTTATTGGGCCAAGTAAAACAATATTGAACGTTTAAATTACATACAACCCCTAAGTAGACAATACAATCAATTATTCAATATTGTATAACAAACTTGGTGTTTATAATAAGTTACTTAAACATTGAATATAAACGGAAAGCTCCGAGTGGTATACCGAATTTGGCCGCAACTCGGTACGGGGTTATATACCATGGATCTAAATAGAAAACGGGGGGTTACGGTTTGATCGGTCGAGTAGTTCAGTTATTAATGTCACCGGGGCATGTTACCTAACCGTCGAGATATTAGGGACATGTTTATATTACAATAATTAATGTTGACTTATTAAAAAAAAAAAAATATCAATATTTAGGCTGGAAAACGAACGTAACGAGATCGAAATATTATTATTGCGAATTTAGCGCGGGGAAAGAGTGAACGAGTGCGAGGGAGAGAGAGAGAGAGGGAGAGGGAGAGGGAGACGGGCGTCCGCCCAGTGTTGTTTGACTCTGACCGCCGTAACCGGTTGTGAATATTATACTCTCGGCTTACCGCTCGGGTGTTGTCGTTTAAACTCTAATGGCGGGATTTCTCGCCTTCGTAGTCGTTTCCGTCTGATTAAATCGCTACGGCTTGCACCGAGAAAACCGCATTCGTCGCCGGACATCACACACGGAAGACACAGCAACTGAGCCGCCGAACACGTACGGAAGTGGTAATAAAAGAACAAAATGAAAAAAACCCGTGGAAATAATTTGTCGGCCTTCAGTGACGTCAAGTAGGAGAATGGTAGAACCAAACAATCGACAACCGATTAAGCGACCAAGACCGGCCGAGCGTTCTTCACGTGATCGTATTCGGCAATCTGGTCCATTGTGCGCATGAACAGAGAATTAATCTAACGAAACCACTTGTTATCATTTTTTTGTTATCATTCAAATTTGAAGAAAATAATAATCGTCTGTTTGACGTTTTTGCGCTTTGTGTCGAATTCTTAAATACGAAGCAAACAACAATTAAATAAACGTCCAAGTCGCGAAGAAACATTTAAATAGAATCCGTATGCTCATCGTCTACTCGTATACTATAGGGCGTAACGGTTTTTTTTTTTTTTTTTTTTTTTTTTTTTTTTTTTTTTTTTTTTTTTTTTTTTATAAACAAACATTTATTAGATCTTAGAAAATGAGAAGTTATTTGCCTAAAAGTAGTATGTGGAGTTAAAAATTAAAAAAAAAAATATTATTATCTCGAGGTTCCTCATTGAACATGAGTTTTTACTAAAAGATAATATAATAAGGAAATTTAACATATTTTGTATAAACTATACTGCACTCAGCATAAGAATATATAGAATCTTAATTGTAGATCTTATTATTGTTGTATCATATTACCATGCTATAACAGCTACTATTAATAGAAATAGTAATACAATTTGCCATAAAATATATAATTTATATACATGATAAATTACAAGATACTTAGGACACGTTACACATGATGATGGCACGGCAAGAGGTAAAAAAAAAAATCTAAACTTTAAATTTTATTTCTACAAAGTATGGTGCTATAAAAAAAAACTAGTAAATTACTAGAATTAATGTTGGCAAAGAATTAGAACAATGTGAACATTTGTCTATTATAAACTGATCGAATACAATTTTCCTACAGTATATACATTCTCAGATCACAGTACAGACCAAAAGTACTTATTAGAAATAGTACAAGTAGTATCATGAGGTAAAATTGACTCTTTGTTTCTTAGAAACCCGGGAGGCCTGGAAAATTATCACATGCTTGATAGTTGACAGCGGCTAACCAAATTTTAAGACTACGTGGAATAAAAAATCCTAGTAAAAATCTTCAACTTCTGGCTGAATATATAGTAAAAATATATGCTCCAATATGGTTACACATAAAACTAAATCCTTTATGTATCGACGGAGCAAGTCATAATTTTAAAATAATTCAACTATCTAGATGATTTCCAGAAAAGATTTTCAACATTATTGATACGGTAATTCAACGAAATGTTTACAGATCTTGATCTGCATTATCTGAATATTCAATTATGATTTTTCTGGATCTTAGAAGTCTATGAATCATCAATAATAAAAAAATATGTATTTAGAAAACCCCATTAGGATCATAAATTGTCCGTGTCATACCCAAGCAGTGATATGGAGTGTACATTTATTAACAGAATCTGCCTGCTATTTTGTGGATCAGAAAACAGGTAAGGATTTATTAAAACTAGAATCAAATCAAGAAAATTCTCTTCCAATATATGAAAAAAAAAAAAAAAAAAACAAGATTAGCTAAAGAGAAAACTAAATTGTATATTTCAATAAAATAAAAAGTATTTTTGTTTAAATTATATGTTAATAATTTAGTTTTAAGAATTTTGTTTCATTTATTGCACAATTATAAAAAAAAAAAAATTAAATTTTCTGCATTAAGTGTTAGTAAAAAAATCAAATTCAACGAAGAACCTCGAGATATTATTATATTGATTTTTAACTTTGCACACTTTTTCTATGCATGTTTCAAAAAGTAATGCAAGTTTGAATTAAAAAAAAAAAAAAAAACAACTTATTCAATATGAGTTTATGCAAGTGATATCAGATGATACTATAATTGTGATAGCGGTGACTGGAAAATAAGCGATAACAAGTGTCCGGGCACGCGCCCGCAGCCAAAACCGTGTTCGCGACTGGGCGGCAAACGCGTTATCACTAGTTATCAGCTTCCAGAACCGAACGGCTGTTCGTCCGCGTGCCAATGTTGTTATAATATTGTATTTCGGACGGCGCGACGTCGTATAATAATCGTAGGTATATAAATATTATTTTTCTCGTAATGGGCTGTTGCGCGCGCGCACGTCAACTCCAAGACGCGAGCGTGTATTTATATATTATTATTACAATATTATGGCGCGTAAACAAGCGGACAGGCGACTAAGAAACGCGGGACGTGAACCGATTTCGTAGGCGTTTGTCGCGGCTGCCGGCCGAAAATATGGAATTCCTGCCCGCGCGACGTGACGACGACGGACCGCGAAAAAAAAAAAAAAAAAAAAACAAAATTATTCAGTAGTGAGACGAAACGACACCGAAGCGACGAAAATATCGTTAGCCACGGGCGATTTATTTTTAAACCCGGACGATACCGCCGCTCGCAGCCCCACCACCCCCTCCGACGAGGTCCCGCGGCAACCAGAGACGACTTATCGTCCGCGTAGTAGAACTGATACCGCAACCGCAGTCGTCACCTCCACCGCCGCCACCGCTACCGGCTGTACCGTCGACGATTGGACGGGCGGGGACGGGACACCGTGCGCGCATTTGTTTTGGTTTGCCGTTTTATAATCAAATATTTTTAATCACCCGCCGCCCGTTCAGTGCGCTTATTGTGATAACGGTACGCGATCCGCGTCGAGAGCGTTTCTCCTCCGCGAGTTTTGTAGTGTTTTAGTGTAACGGGAATAAAATTAAAAGAAAAAAAAAAAACAATCTACAAAAATAAAAAAAATAAACCGTACACCCGTCGCGTACACCGCCGCCGTCGTTGTCGCCGTGTTTCGCGTTTCGCCTATCGTTTTTTTTTTTTAAACATTTTTTTTTTCTCTCAATTTGCTCTGCCCATAATTCTGTCGTCCGTGCGCACTTAGGTAATATACACCGCCGGACAACAGTTGTTCCGCCTTTCGGCACCGAGTTTACTAACGGTAATCCCCCTGGCCGGTAGGCTCGCAAACGTTTCCCATTTTAGCGTTTTTGTTTATAGCTGCCGTTTCAATTGGTTTAGCCGGCACCGTCGCCTTTGTTGTTCGTCGAGTACGAACAACGTTGTGCGTGCTGTGGCCGCCAGACATAACAACCTAGGTGTTAATAGGCTACTCATCTAGGTCTAGGTTTTCTTTATCTGCACCCTATCCTTTCCCCCACATAATTACATGCTTTTCCACCGTATGTCTGATAAAGAAAATCAAACAATAAAGAATAGGTATCGTGTATTACATTCCAATTTGGATTACAATATCTGTTTTCCTACCCAGTGTATTCACTAAAATGCGCATCAGAGCAGTTTAGAGGTTTTTTGTATTATTATTATTATTTTTTTTTTTTTTTTTTGTTAACATTTTTGTGTTTTATAGTACCTAATCATCACCTTAAACATTTACAGTTCACTAATAGTTATATATTAATGTTAAATAAGTAGACCTATTTATAGTATAATTATTAGCAATTCATTGTATTTCATTCTTTTAATTATTTCTATGTAATTTATGTATTTAACATTTAAGTGTGTAGCATAAACATTAAGAGTAAACTATGTAAATTATTTAGATGTAGAATTATTAATGTTATGTGGTACCTTTTTGTTAATAAGTCGTGCCATCACAATATAGACGTGTCTATGGTTTTCTCTACCATTTCTGTAAACTAATGGCAATCACCAAATTTAATCAATATGTAAGTACCTATATATAAAATAACATGTTACGATTACATAATTACTATCATGAATATGTGGTTGTTTATACGTCTAACATCAATAACATATTAATACTCGTATTTGTTTCTAAAAATTTAATGTGAAAGCTATCAATTAAATATTTTGTGATTTATGTTTGTATCGCGCTTGGCCTTTAACGACTATTGAGAAGTGTTCTTCTCTTCGGCAGGCTATGGATATTGGCACCAATCGATAAATATATATTGCTAATTATACTCGCAATATTCTAATAGGTATATAGTAATGTTCTTTGCCAACAGCACATTAAGACAATCTTTTTTTATTTTAAGCACCACCTATCAACAGCCCGTTGTCATGATCTATGCAATTCCAACACTATGATCCCAATGGCAAAACACCAGTTTTCCTAAAATTTGTTCAAGTATGTCCTTGTATAATAACTTTGGGTGTGATAATAATTATGTGGAATAAAATTTCAATATTTCTTCATCAAACACTCGTACGTTTTGCTACCTGTGTAAAAAGTCTCGAGAAATGTTTAAAATGTAAACATAGAGCTCCCACAAATTGTTTGTTGACACAGTTGGCGTTACAGTATGACTATAGCGATTTACACATCTATAGGACAGGTGTGGTGCGCTGGTAGTTTTATTGCATAGCAAATTTAGTACCTACATACCTATATTATGTTAATATACAAATTGCCCATGAATATATTTATATTAAAATATATATAAAAAAAAAAAAAAAATGGTGAAATATTGAAAAAAAAAAAAATAATAATAATTCCGGCCATGTCAGTTATTAGCATATTACTAGTTTAAGGGCCGTTCTCACAAATGTACATTTTGATTTTTCAACACAGTTTATAAGAAAACCAACCTATCATGGTCGGTTTTCAGCTATAAATTCAGTTTAAAAATCAGATGAACCCCTTTATTAGGTCAGTGAAATGACCCAACTGTTGTAAAAAAAAAAAAAAAGAAAACTACCTTTTTGGTTATTGAGTTACGCAATAACATTATTTAATTATTTTATGAAATTATTCCAATGAACGAACAACAATTATTTTTTCTCCTTTTGGACATTTTTTTTTGCTCTCAATATGTATTGAACTTATACTATTACATTTATGTATAATTATGCCATCTTGTGTAGAACTCTGAACATTTTCATGTTAATTTAACTTAATGTTACATAGGTTCCTAATGAAACTTTTGGGATTATAAAGAGATCCTAGAGAATATTGCGAGATCATCCATATCGACAGTACGTAGGTACTGTATATAGGTATTTTTATCCCCTGTAGTTAATGATATTATTATAATGGTTATTACTTTAGGTGTTTACTGTTATGCATTTTTATATAATCTTGTTGTAAATTGTTGTGGCCAGGTATCTTGTTAGAGAAAAAATGGTTTCATCACTATTAATAATTTTGCAGTGTTTTGTGTTGTAACAACAATGTGTTATTTGTATACACCCACTTTAAAATGTTTAACTCAATGAATCATAATTTTTTTAATTAATCATTTTTTTTTCTTTTTTGTTGTCGACAACCCGTGTGCAGCATATTGTTACAACATTAATAAGCTTAATACATATTTTTTAGTATTCTATTTGAATTATTGAATTGAATGTTATTTTTTCAGAGTTCGAATATCTATTTAATAATAATCCTTATTGTGTATTTAAATAAATAATCAATATTTATTTCTAATTAATAATGTATTTTTTTGATATAGAATGGCGTGCGTCATTAGTCAGACCACAATGAAAAAAAAAAAAAAAAAATTATAATATGGTAAGTGTTTTACATATTTATTTATTTTTAATTTTTTCATAGATAAGATTATTTCGTATAGTAATATTTTTAACTCGTTTTATCTTCGTTAAACACAGACACACAAATGTCAGCCAAAAGAATAAGCACGTTTTTAGTTTGCACAGCTCACCACCAGATAGCGCGATAGTTTACGTATTACCTATTACAATAACAATAATTGTCAAATAACAAAACTGTATTGCGTTGTGAATTTCGTATTGAGCGTACAACACTAAATTCCGAACCGTATAGAAAAACTAAAATGTCCTAATAATACGATGTGCTGATGAATAATATTGTTAACGATATCTAATAAAAACCAACGACCAAATAAGAATGAAAAATCTACGACTACTTTTATTTTTTAAAAAATATTACGTATCTAGGTTTGTATAACTCGTATACACTGATTGTATAGTACCAATAGCAATAGTATCATTTTTGGTCGTGGGAGGGGGGTGATTTTGGATTTCATAGACGTTCAAAATTGGTGTCCATTAAATAAAAAAAAAAAAAAAATATTTGTCGTAATATGATTTTTAATGCGAATCTCTAAATACAATCAGTGGGACGAATGCACGAACTTATTTCTATGTGCTAGATAAAAAAAGCTATATGACCCACACACTCACTTACCTATCCACAAGGGAGCACATAGGAAAAATATAGGGGGACAACCCCAATTTCTATTAGAAATCAAAAGTTATTAAATTGTTTTTACTTGTGTGTTTTCTTTTTAAATATTTTTTATATTTTGTGATAATTTAGTTTAAAATAATCGTAGAAGCTTAAATCGGTTCACCGATTATTTATATTATTTTTTAGACGTGGTGCAGTTTTTAAATTATTCTGTCGTTTGAGTTTTTATTTTTAGAGCTATTTGATATTTTAGATTTTTCCATTTTTATGCAGATAACATTTTTACGGTTTCTCAAAAGTGATCGAATATTCAGTACAATTTGTTTTGGTTCATCATAAGTTGTCCTCATAAAAATACCGAAAATCCGTTGTCACGATTTAATTTTTTAAGATTTAGATGGATATTGTTAAAATTACGGCACATTTTTTGTGTTAAAATCGTGTCATCAGCGTGTTATGAGTTTAAATTCGTTAAAAACACGTATAGTCGTACATTTTTTTCGTAGTTATAAATGAAGGTTAGTAAATTTCTTCTGAAATCTACACCTATAATTATTATCGATTTAAGACTACAAAATACAAATAAATCGAGCTGATTTAACTCGCCTTTTTAACAGTTTTAACATCTTCTGCTATAGCATAAGTTTATTAACTAGTCTACCCGTTTTACTTTCTATTAAATTATCATATAAATCCCAGAGTCTTTAAGTCCGGGAGTCACAGAACTACTCTCGCGCCACCACCGTTTACATTTACGATATTTGTTCGTGAACAAAAGTCTTGTTTTTAACAAGATATCTTACGGAATACACAAATCGGCAACGTTAATAAATAAATATTGTTAGGTTTAATAGGTATAATAGCCAATATCTGTTTGTTTAGTCGCCAAAACGGGCGGTATTTCTGACGTTAAAGACATTTCTAGGCGTAATATACCGTTGATTATAAAAGTCTACCCGCTGCCCTACTAAAAATATCCCAGTTGAAAATATTACACTGTTGTTAAGCCCGAAATATTTTCTCCGCCTCAGCGGCACCCCGCTTGTAAAACAATAAGCGCGTACAAAGTTCTCGTAAAACATAAAAATGTATTGTAATCAAATTAAAACGCAATTTAGCGTAATCCGTTTTAATTTGTTTTTTATACTATAGAAGACGTACAATCGGCCGTTTTCATTAGTATATATTCTAATAAGACTGCGCGTTATATTATACTGCGAAATAAAAAAAATAAAAAAATCGATTATGCGACCGATACTCTAGATAATTACTCTTATTTTTGTACACTCAAACTCACAGTGACAAAGTATAAATGCTCGATTTTGTAATCCCTACTCTCCGGCCTCTCCTCTTTTCCCATCTAACATTGAAATCCCACCCCCGATACTTTTCCCACCCTCAATAATATCAATTAATATCCATAAGTACTTATATACCTATGCTGTTGAAGATTTTGTACAATTTCGTATGCAATATAATTGTATTAAAATAATTAATTTTTTTTTTTTTAGACGGTGTAAGTATTATCATATATTCCGCGGTATTATGAACTGAAATTACTATGTATGGAAATTTATTTTGATTAAGGTTATAAATTCTCTACAGTTAGAAAGCCCTGTAAATTTAATTTGTTATATTCGCTATTCGAATTTATTCTTTTCGTTGTAATTCGGTTAAAAATAATCGTAGAGATTTGAAATTTGAACAGAATAATTGTAATATATATAAATTATAATGCCTTTCTAGGCGTGGACAAATTTCTAAAACATTTTGGCCATTTTTGAACTATTTATTGGCATTTTAAGGCGTTTTTTTTCTTGAATTAATTGGACACACAATTGTTTCGGCTGAACGGAAATGTACAAATATTTGATAAGGTTCATTATAAATCGCACACACTTAATAGTGGAAATGAAATCTAGGGTAATGTGATTATTGTGTTTTGCAATCGTTAAGCGTAGACAATTTTGATGAAAATCTTAAAAATTCAAACTATACTTCGTATTTAGCAACGATTTATCGTTCACGTACAGATATAAATTAAATTTCCCTCTATATTCGTTATACCTTTCCAACTTTCCATCTACAACAGTGACCCATCCACAGTGTGAAGTACGTGTCTCAGTCTTTTTTTATTTTTTTTTATTAATGAAACGTTATTTTTAATACATTAAATTATTGTCATGGGCGTGTACTGCATTCTCGTAATTATTAGTATTGGATTATTATTCGTGTAATAAAACAGTAATTTCATTGGTACTTATATATGTTAATCTATGTAACATTCAGTAATAAATTCCAAAAATTGCTGTGGCGAATATTAACTAAAACTCTACAGGGTGGCTATTAGTATAGGGTGGTTTAATTAGTTTATATATGTCACGATGATACGTAGCACGTTTATTTCGTGTAGGTGGGTATCGCGGAAGACGCAGTTTTTTAGTTTTTTTATTTGTTGATGCATTAATTAATTTGAAATAAACTACGCGTTAAGTTATAAACGATGTTAAATTATTTTTTGTAAAAATAATATAGTAATACTAATAAACAGACACACGCACTTAGAACGTATAATAGTATGTAGTGCAGGATATATATTCCCGCTTTTATTTTGTAAAATATTTTAATTAAAAAGTTTTGTTAGTAAAACCTCCGGGCTTACGATGTTTGCTAAACTATGCCAACTTATTTTCCGTCACTAGGCGTTCGCTGCAAATATTATTTTAACCCTCGGAGCTAATGTAAATGTAATGTTGTTATTTCATTTGATAGTTGAAATTTGGAATTTTTTTTTTTAATATCGAAAAAACGTAATTTAATAACTTTTGTTATTATACAACCGCCGCACTGTCTGGAATCAATTCATTTTTATTTGATTCATTGTTTTTTGAAGAAAATAAATCGTAGGTTTTCAGTCCTCATTTATACACCATTTAATAAATAAATAACTATATCTGTACGCTACGTCTAGAAATATATCTATTATTTATGCACTCGTATAGTCACTTACTATATTATAATATATAATATCATTCGTTTTTGAATTTCGCCGTCATACATAGTATTTCAAACTTTCAATTAGTTGTGCGTTTGTTAATTATTTATATGTTTCATGGTCCAGTATTTATCTGTTAGATATGCGATTTACGGAATAGAAAAAAAACCACGGTTAAACAACACCAGCAGCAGGGGTATTATAAAACGAAACTGGATCTTGACAAAAAAGCATCGTTTACATAGGCTTACCGGGGTGCAACACAAAATCGTGGGAATCGTTGTTCTGCTATGATTACTTTTTAGACAAGTTTTTTTTTTAAATAGAAAAATCAATGTAAAATACCGTTTTCGAATTCTATTTTTCGAGACGATTAATATTCTCAATAAGATAAATACAAAACAGTGGTTCTGCCATACCTTATATTATTATTCTTTTCACCGACATTGTTTTCCGTATTTTCAGTTTATTTTTTAAAATTTTATTCTCGATAGTATCTACATTATTTCACTAACAATTTCTAGCAGTGCCAGTTCAGTAAATATATTTATATAGACATAAAGTATCCGATACCAAGTGCTATTAAACGATAAATAATATTTTATAAAATAAAAAAGGCATTGTTTTCCAACGGCACTTTATATAGGCAATTTAACGACATCGGTGCATTCGGTATCACAAAATCAATACTATTATATTAGCAGGTACTTCTGTAATTATTATACAATTAAGTTTCCATCTATACGACTATATTAAATTAACGTATTATTGCATATGAATATCGTATCTTGCCCGTTAAGTATTTATTACATTATTAAATTTAGTTATTCGAAATCGAATTCGTAATAATATTTATTTATATTATGGCAAATGAAATATGTTTTTTTAGAAAAACAATAAAAATTAATAACCGTAGTGTGTACATTATAAATGTAAAAATAAGTATAGTACTTGCTTATAAATAAAACGTAACATTGGAGGTACCTAGCAACAAACCGTTTAACAAGTAAATAATATAAAAAGTTTCAAAATATATTACAAAAACGTGGCCGAGCCCGGGTTTGATGTAGCTGCGATTTCTGTAAATAGGACCAAAAAATTCGCCTTCGTTTAGACGCCGAAGAAATATGTGTTGAAATATGAAAAATCACGCCCTAATTTTTCAAAAATGTGCAAAAAAGCATAAAAACTCTAAATTACATTATTTATATATATATATATTTTTTAATAAATACGCGATACTTGCGAGTATTTAAAATACTTATAATCATAAGTCAGGTAATTCTGAGAATCCTGGAAATGTCAGGGAATTGTCAAATAGTCAGAGAAATCATAGAAATGTCAGGAATTGTGTTGTTATTATTAATTAGGTGTATTCATTATTGTTACTTACGTCAACTTTTTTTTCAGGGTTTTGCTTATTTAAAAATTAGGTAAAACCTTCGGCCTAATTTGTAACAACAAATAATTTGTCACCGACAATCGTTATATTTTTTGGTTGCTTATTCTCTCTAATCGCGGTTCTTGGATCCACCGAATTTCGGTCCTATTTTCAATCTTTTGATATATAGATTTGTATTTATAAAATTATAAACGCGAAATGAATTGGCTATCAGAGCGTGTGATATATATATATATATATTATAAATTTGTAAAAAAAAAAAAAAAAGAAAGCAGCTCACGTAATACTTTGCAGTTCGCACCACGGGCGGGCATCTGTTATGGAGATGGGAAGCCGAAAACGGTAAGACACAAACAGGCAATTCAATTTGTATCCGTACGCGACGATAAATCGTTGCAAACGAAAAACGATTCCGAGCGAAGTATACGGTAAATTTGCTAGAAACGTTTGTGAACACGACAGTATAAAATAGAACCATTTTATGGGACATGTTGAACGGCGATAGTAACTATATAATTAGACTACTATTGTCCTGAGTGTGACGATAGTTCACGATAGTAGCTATCACGGTCGGGGTTATAAAGCTTAGACTCTTTTGTGATCGTTTAACATATTATTATCTAACTACCCATTTGTTACTGCAGAATATATACCGCACATACGTTGGTTTAGATCGTATTTCATCTCGGAATAACTTAGCATAATATTGCAGTATTTGTAAAATATATTTATATATATATAGAGGAAGAGAAAACTTTTACAATTGAACGTTACACTATATATTGCTGTAAGCTAAAATAAAAATTCAAATACGTGTTTACATATTTACGCCATTATATCTGTCGCTCGACAGCGAAAACCGGACGATTCTTTTTTTTTTTTTTTAACGGATTTAACGGCGGGGCGACCGATGTAAACTTCGTATAGGCGTTATCAAATTTGTAAATATTAGAAAGTGATACTACGGTATTATACTCATATTTTGTTCTTTCAAAAAAATTGTCTATCGATGGGATTTCACGAATTTGTAATTTACAAAATAAAATCGGGGCTGTAATAACCGGAACGTAAATCGGTGGCGCATGAACTATTTTTTTTGTTTATTAGATGGAAAAAATATGGATGTTGTAACTACGGGAAAATTTATTGAGCCGTAACCCATTAATTTTTTTCAAGTACGTTTATATATTGTACGTGAACAGGAATGATACAATTTTTTTTCTTAGTGAAAATGTGAACTGAAACTGGTACATTACTGTTTATTTCTTCACCTCATTCTTGGGTATGAACATGACTTAAAAGTAAAAGCACAAATCCGTTAAATTTCTGTAGATATATAGATATGTATCAGTATTCAACAGTACTATGACGGTTACTTGAAAAACCTGCAATTAAAAACTGTTGGCAGAAAAGTTACAAGTCGTTTGGTTCTATCTTATTTAATAACTCAAATGGGTATGTATGAATATTCGGTCGAATAGTAAGTCGACAGTAAAAATATGATATAATGTTAAAACGTGTTTTATTTACATAGTTTTTATAATGATTTACAATTCCCTATTGACTGTATCTATACTTGAAGAATATTGAAAAATGTTAGCAATAAATTTCGCACGGTAAGCAACAACTTCTTCGAATGTGTTTTGAATAACATATAATAATCGTACTTTTAGAATATTATTTTTTGAATACAAAAAATGACAAAAAAAAAAATATTATTTCGATATTTCTTTTACAATAACGGTATATATAATATATCGGCAATATTATATTTGACGTTGTATTTAAATGCAATATTTGTACGATCGTTACGGGTGTGCTATATGCATCTGGGTATATAATACTATATTGTCTTCGTAGACCGGTATTATTGAGCATTGATCAAAATGTCACGGCCCGGGGACGAGGTGCCGCTCTCCGATCGGTTACAAATGTCTCTTAATGGTCCAGCGGTGAGTGGCACATTGATCGAAGTATTTCGAGACCCGATCGTCGGTTAGGTTAGGTTAGGTCCCCGGTTTTCGGGGAGAAAATTGATGGACGGTGGGTACGGGGGTTGGGGCGGACGGTACGAAAAGATTATCGAAATATCCAAAGTGTCGCTGGGAAATCGTACTCGGCCCGGATCGTAAATTACAATAAACGTACCTCTATATGTATTTTAAACGTGGTCATTATATTCGGACGAGGATTTCGGCTCGTGGCAGGGAAGAGGGAAAAAAAAGGGGGAAACCAGTATGACAAAATACTTCTGCTTTGCGCCCGTCAGACTGTTGTCAGGCTGGGTTTTTATTCTCTTTTTTTTGTTTTTGTTTTTTTTCTTTCTCCACTCTAGTCTACTGTTTTGCAGGAACTGCGCCTCTAACGACGACTCGCGACATTGATAAATTACGAGACGCAGTGGCGTGTTGACAATGTTTTTATGGAGCGACCGTTCCGTCAAAACCATAAGGTTCGGCGGTAAATAATCAGGCGTGCACTGTTTTGCTAAGCCTAGAGAGATCAGAGATGTATGTGACATTGTAATATTATAATAACAACATATTTGATTTTATTTAAAGAGTTTAACCGTAGATTATACATACAAATTTAGAAGAATTTAGAGTCCAAACCGGATGAGAGTATTAATTAGCGGGCAATACTTAATTTACATATTAAGTTTTATTATATTAGTAACATGTTATATTTTATTATTTGTTAAGAAATATCTTTATACGCTATAGTGATTAACTTTAAAAAAAATTAGTTAACTAATACTTAATAATTTATTTTAATTGATGTTGCATTGAGTAAAATATTATTATACAGCATAATTATGCGATTATTAGGCAATTTCATCTGTAACATTAATCAAAACTACCTAAATCATCATAAAACAAATATTACTACTATCTACAAATGTTTTTCGGATTTAAATTTTTTAATGTAGTATAAAAGAAAGGGGGGGGTAAGAATTGAAATATGTTGTTCAATCCGTTTTATAAAGGATACAATGATTAGTTAATTCAGGTATTTACATTAAATAAAATGGGAGGCTGGTATGTTCAAATCTTCGCTCCTTAAGGGTAGAATTGGTGACAGTTTTCCAAATTTTCTTAAATTTTTAAAATTTAATGGCCGTCTGATAATACGACTTGTCCACTAATCTACTGTCCAATGTCTATTTAAGGAGAAGGGTCACGATCGGTTTTATGGACGAATATAACGTTTTAGACAGAAAAGTCAGACACAACACTCACTGTAGGAATTGCGTTTGCAATAGATTTCAATTTTATATAAACGATCTTTTAGGTTCTTTATGCAGGACAGTCCTAACGGCAAAACGATTTTGTTTCTATGGCCAACACATCCCCCGGTAAAGACCTTGGATAATCGTAGAATTGAAATCCGTCAAACACACGATTCCTACTGCTTTGTGTCTGGCTTTCGTGACTACACGGTCACATTAAGTAAAAAATAGTTTTTAACACGCCATTGACGGGGGCGACCAGAGGGCGCCACCTCGTAATAAAAATAATAATAACAATAATTACAATAATAGTAATAATGATAATAATATAGTCGCCGACGACGACGACGACGACGACGCGTTAAAATCGACTTATGCCTTTGCCGTATTTTTCGGGCGGACGCGTACAAAATAAATATAATTATTATTATTGTTTTCGCCATACTCCGGAACACCACCGACACCTGTTAAACTGCGCGCCACGTTTTCGCGTATGTATATATATATATATATATAAACTGTCGGCGGTGGTACGCGTGTATACGTCTATACTTGTATACGCCACTGTTTTTGCGGCTGCGGTCGTGTACGTATACAGGCAAGAGGAGAGTGGGATGAACGAGATAAACGCGTGTATATATATATATATATACGAGTGGCGGTGGCGCAAATGCCGCAGGCGGCGGTTTGTTCGGGGCGTACGCGAGAGAGGGAATAAAATAAAAGCAAAAAAAAAAAAAAAAAAAAAAAAATGTATAAAGAAAAAAAAAAAAAAAACGTCGGGTTTGGTCGGCACGGTCGAATCGCGTAGGACGGTTGGGGACGCGTAGCGCGCGCGTATCGATCGCCGCCGTGGACTTGGCGCGCGCGCCGGCGCTCCGCGACGCCGTCGTCGTCGGGCCACCGTACGGGGCGCTGGCGGCGGCCGGGTCCGACCGTACCGGTCGTTTTGCCGCTCGCGGATCCCGGCCGGGCCCCGCTGTCGCCCGGCCACCGCGCAGAGTCGTCGTCTGTGCGCGCGCGCGCGCGAGAGAGAGTTGGAAAATATATACGTATATAATGGAAAAAAAAAAAAAAATTGGCTACCTTGCGGCGGCCGTAACGGTGGTGATGGCGGCGGCCCGGTGATATATATATATCGGGTGAATGTGACGTCGCCGACGCCGACCGCCGCTACCGGTAGTCTTTTCGGACACACCTTTTGTGTATATTACGCTCGGCCGTCGCTCGCCGTTTCGATCCGCGGCCGCCGCCCCTCTCCGCGTCTTCTCATCTGCGCTCGCGTTCGCCACCCTCGGCCACCCCCTCTCGCTATATATGTATATATATATATATATATATATATATACAATATATTCTCGTTCGTCTCACGTGTGCGTCGAGGAGCGTTTGAATTTTTTAGAATCCATTTCTTTCCAGGTCCGCCGACCTTTTGCGCCGTTATCCGCGGCGGTATACAGCTTTATTATTATTATTATTATTATTATCATTATTTTATAGGGGCGCGAGAGACTTTTTGCCGTGGTACCCAAAACCTGTCAAAAGCCTTGCGCGCGAGAAACCATTGTGCGCGCGTGTTTCCTCCGACGACGGCGTCTCGGTATTGGTACCCTACTATACTACGACGCGCGCGCTTGCGGCGCCCGTGTGCGTGCGAGTAACGAGTCCGCGGGGGCGCGGAAAATAGAAAAGCCCCACGCGGAGAAAAAGAGCCAGGAATAACAAAAAAATTATACCGCTGTCCTGGGCGGCTATTTGCTCGTGTTTACGCGGTACAATGCACGATCGAGCTGTGCACAATTTTGTACTTTGAACGTATCGATATAGAACACGAAATTAAATTAAAAGTTCCGTATTCCGGATTTCTTTTTCTCTTCCGGAGCGTCCTTATAACATTTTTGTTTATTTCGTCCCTCGACTTGTCTGATTCGGTGTTTTTTTTTTTTTTTGTTACCTCCCGCCATCAGATATTATTTCGTTTTCAAATATCAAAAAGGCAAAAATAATTTGCCGCCCCCTGCTTATACGTTACGTTTCGTGGTTACTATGAAAAAAAAAATGGTAATTTTTATTTCACTTACAATCGAATAAATTACAAATTGTATTATTGTTATTATTATTATTTATTGTTTTACGTCAAACGGTAAAAAAAAGTAGTTGTCTTCGGCGTCCTGATTTTTTAAATTAAATTGTTGGCAACCCAGTCCATAACGCACCAACTATAGGTACGTCCAAAAATCTATTATATCTAACCCAAATCTAAAAATAAAAAAAAAACGTTCAAAATATCCAAATTTGAATGGCCTATAAATATTTTATTTTAGTTTATACACGTAACGAGGATTGTATATTGGTTTTACTATCTATATAAAATGTGTTTGTACATCTTTTGTTTCTGTCTACGAAGAACTTTTTGACCAGAAATCATTCTCCAAACGAAAAACTTTATATTAACTGTCTCGTAGAATTTTGAATTAAGACGGTCTTTTGTGGAGTTGATTTTTAGATTTTTCTTGTAGTTTTTATAGCTATGGGAAAAAACCGTAAAAACACGTTGGAAACCAAGAATATATGTTTTATTACGCAATATTACTTTTTGTGAAATGTAATATTTCGATTTTGTTTTTTGTTGTACTTCTAGTGATAAATAATTGCAGAAATCTCCGAATGCTTATATTATTATTGGTTTTTTGACTTTGTGCTATTTTAAAATATTCTGACGTTTTTTGAGTTATCGTAATACGATGCGGATTTTTTATATTACCTACACATTATTTAAGATAGATTTTATATTATTTCAATTTTCCTGAAATACGACTGACCGGGAATATAGACACATTTATTGCCTCCTCTGCAGATTCCCTCCCCCGCTAATACGTCACGCATAAGGTTTTAAAATTTCATGAAACTTATTTTTTTGAAATATTTTATGAAATAATTAATTTTGATGAAAAAAATAAAAAAAATGAATAAAATTAATTTTTCACTTTAAAACTATAATAGTATCTACAGTAGAAATGTACGTAGGTGACTATTACTTTAGTTAAATGGTTAATTATGTATTCATTATACGCAATTTACAATATTTAATTTTAGTATATTAATGTTTAAATATATTATTGATTATTATTAGACACTAATAGTATTAATTGCATAATACTTGCATATTCGTTCTGAATTAAAAAAAATTATCAAAAAAGACTTTTCTATTATAGGTAATTGTTTCATATTTTCTTTAGTTTTACGTTTAAAAATAATACAGTCTATACACAATTTTCAGTTAACGTTTAAATTAATGATAGATCGATTTATCAATATGATACGAAACCGGTGTGTCAACCTAGTCGTGACTTTATTAAACACATTACAAAAGCCATTGAATAAATACTTAACGGAACGTTTGTTTTTTTTAATTATTTCAAGCTGTGTGAAATTTAAATTTTGAAATTGTTCATACTCGTAATTACCCTCCTAGTCGTGCATAATACAATCGAGTTAGTTTCGATGTACGCGTCGTCGCCGTGGCCGTCGGTCGGGCGGACGTGCCGCAGCGAGGAGTTCAGTGAATCGAACGCACACGTCGTACGGCGGCGGTGTCTATCCATCCGTTTTATGAAAAACGGGTACACATTACCATATTATTATTTTACAAAAGCGTACAAAAGCGAATATCAATATTATGTTGGAAAAAAAAAAAAAAATGAAAAAGAAAAAACCGTTTGCATTCCCGTTACGGGTATTTCGTGAACATAACGAATTCGTCGATTCCCGTCGTGTTCGCGCTATATATAATATTATTTTTAGCCGACAGGTAATATACACGCGACGACTATGCTGTCGTTCGTTTTTTCTTTTTTTTTTTTTCGGTTTTACGACTGGGATATAATATATATATATATATAAAAAAAATTATTTTTTATTTTTTTATATATAATAAACAACAATGCCCGGTTTTTTTTTTGACGAGGGATAAGTATTTCGTTTAATTTAGAAATGTATACGAAACTTTAGTACACGCACATAGACCTACCGGCTACTATCGCTCGATCGTATACATATATTACGATTTCAACCCTCTTTTTTTTTAACTATTTTTTTATTTTTATTTTTTATTGAATACCGGACACAAAATGTCCTTATAATATAGTCCAAAATTAAAAGTGTATTTTCTAACATTTACAATATAAAAAATATACGATTTCAAACGCGGCTATATTAAATATTACGAACTCGCGACGTTAAATAGTAATTTATATTGTTGCATTCAAGTCTGACGGTTTTCACGAGTAAGAGCTTTGGTCGATTTCGACCATTTTCTGTTCATACATCAATTCCGTGCGAAATGTCTAGCCGCGTTTGTGTCGAATGCTTAAGTTGTCTTTTGCATATCCTGTAAAGTAGCTGTTTTTTTTTTTTACTTAAGCCATTTCTCTTAAAAACCGTCCAATTTGTCGATGTTTTTGAATAGTTTGTTTTCAAACGTCATCATACGTATTGAGGTTTATTTTTCATTTTTAAATTAAACGATCCTATTAAAAACTACGCTATATTTTTTAAAAAATTATTTCTACGGGGAAGTGGCACAAATAACGATGGGGGCTGGTCGGGCGTCGAAGACCCCCCACGTTACTGTATTGTCTCAATGTAATTCACTACTAAATTTACTGGTATATATAGGTATATACATAGTAGCATTACAATCGTCATTCAGAAAGAAAAATACAACCGAAATTATTTTGTTGTTATCGTCGGTTGAGTGCAGACATTTACACTAGATTTGTGATTTTGTTTTTGTATTTGTACGTTTGAGTTGGGCATATAAAATATGTGTTCGCGTATTTATTTTGAAAGTACGCAAACGCCACCGTTATGGTTTTATGTATTTTTTTATTTTTTATTCAATTGTTTGCCCTCGTGCACAAGTGTATAACTGCCGCCCTGTAAGTTTTTCACGGTATTTTATTTTTTTTTCTACTCTCGGCATCAGCGAACATATAAAATTGTTTTATTAAAACATTATATGAGTATAATAAAACCCGCGATGCTTTGAAAACGTTGTGTGTTAGTAGGCCGGTAGGAAGGTTGGTGGGGGGTGTAAAAAAAAAAAATGTACTCAGACATCGTGTTTTGAAAACATCTCGGAAAAACATTTTGTATTCGTGTGTGTGTGTGTGTGTGTGTACATTAATAGGCGGAAAAGAGTCAGGGAAGAGGTAGAGAAAAAATCAAAAAAAAAAAAAAAAAAATCGTAAACGAGGTCAAGTCTGTCAGACCGGGTGGGCTATTTTCGCGGTTATAATATATTATATTCCGACGAGACCGTATTGAATTCGGCACCGCGGTAAAGGACTTCAGCAGGGTGGTTTCGTTTCACGTCAAAGAATTATATTATATAACGTGCTCGGTGTTCACTGAAAATGTCTGCTATACTCGGTCAAGTGTGTGTATATTTACACTGCGGCTATTTTCTCGCATAAATGTATAAATGCGTTTTCATCCTGTACAAGCACGCACACAGAATCACACAACAATATTATACGGGGAAACTGTGCGCAAAACGACTGCAATTGCGAGAAAAATCCATCGAACCGCTGGCAGCATCAGATCCGCGTAAAAAAATATTTAAGTGACTCTCTTCCTTCCCTCCCTATTATCCCTGGATTTATGTGGCTGGCGTATTATTGTGGTTTAAAGGGAAGACGACGATGACTTCGCACTATAGAATATTAGATAGGTACGAATAGTTGCTAAATCCGATTTCGCGTTTCGGATTTTGTTTCGCAGTCTGTCTGTCGGTTTACTTGCTTATCCTTCGGTTTGAGTTCTTGTACGATCTGTTTTTTTTTTATTTATATATATATATTTTTTTTACCGTAAAAATCGATCTAGACTGTGCGAAATCGGTGCACATTTTTCCGCCGGAGTCTACAACAATAACCTAACAACTTTTCTATTGTGACACGTGTTTTTTTTTATTTTCCTTTCTCTGCTTTTTTCCGGTTAAGTTTAATTTGCCCTTTACCTATCGTCTGTGCGTCATATTTTTTTTTATTTTTTTTTCGCCGCCGCTGCTCCTTTATATATAATAACGTGTGCGTGGAAACCGTTTTAAATCGCAGCTGTACGGTTCAGTGTTCTATTAAATTATTCAAACTCGCGTTTCCACGGTGACTAGAATACGTGCAAAATCATCACTCATCTGTGGCTGTTTTTGTTTCGGTTACATGTTCTAAAGAAAAAAATCAAACCAGACATACTTAGCATAATGGTGGAATCGAGAGAGATAAGAGCTTCAGGAAATATAATAAAGGGTATGAAATTGCGGAAAGAATATCGAGAATAACTTATATTTATAATTTGAATGTTGAGTTTTTGAATTAAGAATTTTGAAAAAAAAAAAAAATTAGTTTTTATTTATTTGTTTGCTTTAAAATTAAGTAGTAGTATCATTGCTATAGGAGAAAATAAAATATATTCTTTTAACTGACATAAACGTAACGCAGTGCAACAAAAATTAAAAATTGTAGTAGATATCGATTTTTTTGTTCTGGGGTTGTATAGATTAAGTTTTTAGCTATTAAAATAAAAAAAAAAATACTCGTGTCGAGCACCCTTTAACGTATATAGATTTTCTATGAGTGATTACCTAGTTTTATATATTTTTTTAACCGTCTTGCGCATATTTCCGTTTCTAATTTTCTTTTTTTTAAATATGAAACTCTATTACGAATAAAATACGTTATCGAGCGTAGAATTTTGTCGTTAAAAAATATAAGGTGGGTTTAAAAATTAAAATACATAAAAATAATACTACAATGACCCGTTTATTTTTCGGTAATATATATATAATTTTAAAAAACTCGTAACAATACATTATTTCAAAAATTAATTATTATTATTATTTTTTTAGTATAGCGATTTTTTAGGCATTCTAATTTTAAGTTCCGTACGGTCCATTTATTGAGTTTAAAAAAAATGGCTAGGAAATTATTATATTTTTTAGTAACACACACCCCGTATAATTTTACCGTTGTACCATCACTTCAATTATTAAACGCCTATAAATAAAATTAAGTTTTATTTTAATATTTTCCAAAAAAAAAAAAAAAAAATAAATAAATATGAAACTTGATAAAATTCTGCACATTAAATGTGGTTCGCCGCATTTAATGTGCACTCTGTGTTATAACGAATTTGAATTAACCACATGCATCAAAATGAATTATACATTTTCCATTTAGGTATATTATTCACTTTAAAAAACACTTTTAAACGACATTAAATTGTTATTGTTTTCGGTTTGTTATTATTATTGAAAAATCGACTCGCTCTATAAAGGTTTTTTTTTTTTTTTTTTAAGTAATGATTTATTTCCGTTTCGATTTTAACAGTTAGATACCTACCTGTATATTCGTGTCCATTAAAATTCGGGTACCTTAAAACATGTGGAATTTTCTCCAGCGTTATTTTACTTGAAAGGTTTTATTTTTTAGGTTCGTGACAATTGTTCTTAAAATTGTTCAAAAAGATAAATTCGACAACAAATGATAATACATCAGTTTTTATTTTGACGATTTTCGTCGTAAAATGTATATCGACATTTTGTTTTTAGTCGAATCAACGCTCCGATATCGTATACTGTACTCTATTATACAGAATCGTGTCCTCGCAAAATTTCGATGTATTAAAATTATTGTAGGCACCTAATGTGTATTCCCCGATCTACTGTATAAACTCAAAATAATTATTTCGTCGAAAAACTGCGTTTCTATACGACATTAACGAAATTCAAGCAAAAATCGCTGTACGTATTCTACACTATAACTCGGATAAAAAAAAAAAACTTAAAATCAATATCATTATTGCAATCTGAAAGAGAAATAAACTTTATAATGTGTACCTTCATTATTGTAAGTATACATACACATATACATTTGGTCCCTACAGTGATGGCAGAGTTTCTTTTAAAAAGGAATTCGTTTCCGTTCTTCATTCTTACCGTAAAAAGAAATTTGTTTTTGTTTCTTTAACCCTATTTTTTATTTTTTACATATTCCAAACGCTTACGAGGTTTATTATAAGTTGTTTTTAGTAGCCATAAAAAAAAAAAAAAAAAAATGTATTTTTAAGCGTTATTTAATGTGTAAATAATGATGAATTTCAAAACACGATTAATCGATCTTCGCTTAGAATCGTTTTTCGTTAGCAATGATTTACCGTTGCGTACATATAAAAACGAATTTTTCTTGATATCTTCTACCTTTTCAACATTCTGCATATACTAGTGGCGAAATATGTTCGTCATTTTATTTTTATGGTATTATTTTCCTCGCGGTAAATTATTGAAAAATAATAAATTGAAATATTTCATTTATAGTATGACTATGAGATTCTCTCGTAGAAAAAAAAAATATCCTTAATGTTATAAGATTGTATACAATACTGTGTTTTTTATGTAAATTTCTTTTGGTATATCGTTAGGGGTTAGTATTATTATTATTATTATACTTTCATTTTTGTATCCTCCTCCGAATGGAGCACGCGTATTTATGGAAATAAGCAACTTTATATAGTATATACAGTGATGCGACCCCGGGGGTCGTTTCGAAACGGCTGAGGATTTATACGAGTATATATTGACCGCCCGAAAGAGGATTATAAACTGCAACAGCAGTCGCGAACGGGGCTCGCGGAGAAGAACTGGGTATTTGTTGGATATATGTAGCAAAGTAAAGAAGTACAACGATGACTGCGTAGTATTTTATTTCCGTTGCTGTGTTATCTATATATATTGTATAAAGTCGTATTTCGTTCTGCTACACAATAAAATAATGGTCCTTTTTTCTCTGCACAGTAGTAGCACACCTGCCGCCGCCGGCGCATTCTACACGACGATAGAGAAGCTTTTAACAGAGTAATATGAAATCCTCTCCCCGAAATGGAATAAAACATTTTAACCTCTCTCCGTGCGAATCGACAAACAAACCGTGCCTACAAATTTCGATTGACTCTATTATTATTATTATTATAATATTTTTTTTTATATTAGTTCTGAGCGTACCGAGATAAACGTATATCGGTTTTACTATGATGTGCATTTTATTTTATTTTATTTTTTGATTTTCTGTCTGTAAACGGCTTTTCAACCAAAAATGCATCCTCTTCCTCCGATCATTAACTTCAGGGGTGGTCTCTGGTAGCAAACTCGGCCAAGTCAGTACTTTGGGAAGGTTATTTTTTGAAGTTCCTTAAAATAAAAATTACACTTATATTATCCCTATCTAGACACGTTATAATTTTCAAAACATTTTGGATATTTTTGAGCTATAGTTCAAATACATATATAGTCATTATAAATGTTCGAGTTTTATTTCATTTTATGTGAATACAATTGATATGACTCAGCAAAAATACACGAAAAATTGTACATAAGTGTTGAGAAAGAAAAAGTTGAGCATAATGCAATCTTTTTTTTTTTTTTATTAGGGTTTAAAGTGAACATTTCAATGCGATTTGTAAAGGCGTTATGTGCTATTTTCTAATTGATGTGGATAAAATTTGTGTTTGGTTTAAAATAAAATGCTCAAACATTTGAGATGAAAAAAACATTATTTATCGAACGATTGTTGCGTACAGATATAAATTGAATATACCCACAATTCTCAACTACCCACCTACAACAGTGGCTAGTCCAACCATGAGTGGTATATGTTTTTTTTTTTTTTTTTTGGTTTATAGCTGACGTAATTGAATAAAAACTCTACATTGAGTGATTGAGTTTGAATACCCGATACCTTTTGTGAATAATTCTTCCATCACTGATATTAAATTTAGTTTTTCGTGATGTAAATTATATGGTAAATTAATTACATGGTATACCGTGTTGATAATAATATGTCGTATCTGCAGAAATCTTAACACGGCAGTATAATAATACTTTACTGCCAATATGTCCCAAGTGGCGGTTTTTGATTTTGACTCGAAAACCTGCGGCAACGCTGTATAAATAATAAAAATAATCTCGTTTGTCGACGTGTTTTTTGTCCCTCTGGTTTCCGCTATTATTTAAAAAAAAGTGCAAAGAAATTATTTTTAAAAAAAAAGACCGCCCCGACGCATTAATAATTTACTGATTCAAATTGAGCTGCGATGAAGTTTTTGATTGCAGAAAGTGTTCTGTATACTTGTTGGTGGATAGAAAAAAAAAACCATTTAAATACAGTTTGGTAAATAGTACTATTGGCACATTATTGGAATTAAGTACATAAAACGCCGATTGCGTTTTTTTTGTTGGTTTTGGAACATTTTTTTTTTTTTTGTCGACCTATACTATAACTATAATAATAATACGTGTGCGTTTGGGTACCCTATTATGGGCATAGTTAAGTTGTCATTACGATAAAAATCAACATCCACCGAAACACATTTCGTGAGTGTTGACAATATCGTCACCGCGGTCAATGACCGATTTTGAACATTCTAATATTCGTTTATACATATGTCGATAACGTAAACCACTGGTAAATATTTTTCCGTTATTATTTAGAAATATAGAAAAAAAAAAAAAATAATAATAATAATAATAGTAACTCTCTTACATTTAGAGTTTTAAATGTTTGGAAATACCAAATGTTCAGTTTAAATAATTAAACCTGTACGTGACTCTCGTTCAACCCACTTCTGCATATATTATATTCAAAATTATTTCACGCATTTACTAATGCCTAGACATTTTTTTCAATTTTTTTTTTTGTGTTTCATTTGAAGTAAAATTTCGCCAGATGTAATTTTATATTTGTATTAATGCCACGCAAACGGAATTTCCCGTTCACGTTTCACAAAATCCTGTACCGACAGCTATTTATTTTTCCCCCAAACGAAATTAGTCGAGTATAAATATTATTCCTTTAAAGTTGGATTCCTTAAAAAACATCTCACTTGTTGATTTCTGGTGATTGTCCAACGCCGCAGTAGAAAATCCGATCAAAACTTTTTTTCAAACGACTTTCATAATATGTACCGCCTAGTTATTAAATCTGTATTTGATCCTATTCAGTAAAATACTATTACCAGAAAACCGTTATATCTGATTTAGCTTTTTGGTGTCAATTGATTTCGCTATCACTGCGCACTGTCCCCGGACATGGAATAAATTGATAATCAAATGTTATTTTTTGCGGTGAGTCGATATGACTTTTTTCGGATATCCGATTTTTCGATATTCACTACCGATATTGAAATTAACTAATATATCGGTTGAAAACTAGTTTTTTTTGATATTACAGAGACATTATTGACGTTTTTTCTCCAAAAATATCCGTTTAAAAAAAAAAAACCCGTTATCCTATATAGGTTTATGCCAATACTCGTCACAAGCTATTTTATCAGTGGCAAAGCTCGAAATAAATATTATAATTACAACACCACTATTTCTTCCTTGCATATTACAATTTTTAGATGCTTCTTTCTTATTTTTTCCCCGTACCGTCTTAATCTAGACGTCAAAATATCGAAATATTCGCGGTCGTCGGTTAGTTGTAATTAACTGACAAGTAAAACGCTATTGTATTTTATGTAACTATTATATTACAGAGTACGCGATTATAATAACCGCACAATTATATCGGATAGTTTTAATACTACATACATTCGTTTTATACATACGTTATGAGTTTTTCGTAATGCATAATATAATAATAACGCAATCGTTTAGATGCGCTACACTTAAAATACCACCAAAGTAAAACTTTAATAGTACCCATATCGTTATTATTATCATATCTACGCATATTTGTGGAAGTTAACTCGATTTCGACGAAATTCACCGTCTTGATTTAATATTATATCGTACACAAAATTTGTACCAGGGTTAGAAGTGTTGTGATAAAATCCCACTGAGCAAAAAACCAATTTAATTTTAGTTATAATCACACTCTCTGATTTGGTTCCGTAGATATTATAAACGTTTATTTTAATGCCCGTGAATTTTTTCAATTTTACCAATTATTTTTAATACATTGCAGTATTTGCATTTGCATTTTGAATCTCTATCAATTTTTTTTTTAAACTTCAGACCACTCAAAATTTGAAGATAAAATTTTTATTTTAGTAATAATTTTTATATAGTTTGTAATTTGTATGCATTTAATTTTTAAATAAAATATTTTATATCACAGAAACATTTAATATGAACTCACCATCACCGCAGTATCATACAGTAACTGATATTAGTTTACAGTATGACCAGTTACAATATAACTATCAAAATATAAGTGTTTAAACACATTTGTTCATTTATAACTCATTTAAAATCCATATAAACCCGAACGAGCGTTGTTGAAAGAAATAAAAAAAAAAAAAAAAAACGTGGGTTTTTCGAATTTTGATTTTACCAAATATAGTAATTACAACTATCCTATCTAACAATTATATCTTTGTAACAATTTTTCGTAAAAAACTAATGCTCTGGGAAATACCCCTAAAAATCATCTGAAAAATTAAGATAATATCTTTGAACTTGGTAGAAATATATTTCCATGGTCGAACAAAAACAAAATCCTTGATCTATCCTATCACACTACGTTATTATCATTATCGTAGTAGGTAGACGGACTCTCGTGTGTCGCTGCAGCTGCTTTTGGATTTTCATTATTAACCGGTGTCAACGTGTCGAGCACCACTTTTGTCTCGTTAAAACGAGTGTTTCGTTAAGGCAGCCCTGTTGGCGTAGGTATATTATACTTTTATTATATACTATATACCGTCAGCCGTGTACTCGCAAACCGAGAGAAAATACTGCGACCGTTCGCGTTTCCTTATATTCCACTTTACGTCGTCGGTGTGGTGTTTTTCATACTCGCAGTTCCGGGTCAACATAATGTAATGTCGGCGCTGGGAAAGTTCCGTTTCAAAAAGAAATTAGATCACGTTCGTATGGTTAAAATGGAACCATCGAATCCAGGCTCGTTCCGAGTTTGAAGAAAGGAATTCGTTCCTATAACAAAGGGTCATTTCTCGTTATTCAAAATATAAAATAATGATCAATTTGTCAATAAATATTTTTTATGAAATCTCAATACGTGTATATTAGCGACCCCGTAAATACGAATCAATAAAACAAAATTCAAACCAAAAATATTTTAATTATACCTAATTATATCTAAAAATTCTTTAAGTTATGTATCTATATCTAAGAATAAAAGGAACGCAATTCCAATATATTCATTTACAGAGCCGTTCCTAATACAATCATAAAAATTGAACAAAAGGAATAAGGGTTTTTTTATCCAGTTCCTTCCAAGTACTGTGTAACACACGCACATTCTCAGCTGGTCATGCGGTGTAAGAAAAATTCGAAATGAAATGCTTCTGTACTATAATCAAAAATGTTTTCAGTGCGGTAATACTCATTCCATGAAGTTTTTGATTGGAGCATGGTTGACATCTTTTTCACAGACTGACAAAAATTCAACGATGTAGTCATATCTCATTACGTTCAGAATTTTAAATGTAAATACGCCAGAAGTTATGTGTCTTAAAGTTAATTATATTATTGAAATCCGGCTTCGAGGTCCAACTTCCAATAATCAGTCCACCCATGTTTGAATTTTCAGATATCTGTAGCTGTTAAAAAACTGTCGGAATAAATATTTATTGAAAAAATATTGTGAATTTAAAAGAGGCTAAAATTGATCTAGTTTCCCTGGGGTTTTGCTGCGCGATAGAAGGAATAAATTAATACTACTCACTATCGTTTGGCTTCAAAGTGCACGTTAATAAAATTAATGTTTTAATTAATATTTTTTTTAATATTTTTTTTTTAATTAAAGACTACGTATTTACGGGTCAACAAATTAACTGTACATTATTTTAATACACCGTTTTAAATTATAAATGTATAAACATTATTACAAACGGGCTGATGATGGGATAAAAACTATGGGTTTTTTTTCTCTATTGGAAACCGCTTTCTCAATAATTGTTCAAACATTATATTTTTCTTGTCGAAACAAAAATAATATGTATATAGATTACTATAATGGCAATATGCTTTTTATTGCAATCGCGCAAAACTATAATAGTTATAGGTGTAATTTACGAAAATACGTCTATAGCTTGCTGAATATTTGGTCGAAAGTTTAAAGTAATTTACACTTAACCTTTTAACCGGTTATTTGTTTTACTATTTTTGTGACATAAATCGCCAATAGAATTCAAATAAACATAAATTTATGTTTGTTATTCTCGGACATCTGCTATTTCAATGATTATATTATGTTCGACACATCCCGTCTGTATGGGTGAAATTTAATAATGTGGAAATTTGACACCTTTTCCGTTATCCTAATATTCAATCAAGCTGAAATTTTGCAAAAAATTTTAGTTCTAATAACAATGCGCAATGTGAAAAAAAAAACAAAATTAAATTATAACAATTCGTTATAAGATTGAAAACTGTTGATTTTAGAGGGGAAACAAATGTGATTTTTCAATATTAATCCTCGTCGGAAATATACTGCAGTTTACGATTAAATTATATTTTTTGGGGTGGCGATTTATACTATTATATTTTGTAGTTTTAATTAACAATATATTTGATTTGAAAACGTTATGAAATAATATTCACTGTTCTGCAATGTTCGATAAATTAAAATGAAAAAATAAATACAAAAATGAAAAATTGAATTCCTATAAACCGACGAGCGCACTCCACTCGGAATCGTTTTTTTTCCTCGAATAAACAATGTAGTAATATTATGATTTATTGTATAATATAATCGCTTTCATATATATATTTATTTAAAAAAAATTACAATATACAAAATACAATACACAGGGTCACGTTGAGGTCTGCAGCAGTAATAGTATATACTGTCCATTCTTTTCAACGGATTATAGTTTATTTTATTTATTATTTTTCGTTATCATCAAGCGGTATAAATATTTGTTTTAATGTAAATTAGTCGAATGAATAAATCATTGTATTTATACATAGCATCAAATCATATAATACGCATAAACAGTGACGCAGAGTCAGTTTTGAAATGGTCATAGGAGTAATCACGGCTTTGCCCCTCAATACATTTCTATTTATCAACATTTTTTGCGATTAAAAATTCTGTAGTTTTGCTTATTTCGCATTTTTTGTCGCATGTTTTTATCAATTAAATCCTATTTATTCCGTATAGAACGACTAATACTAGTGTGATTGTACATACTATTATATTTGTAATAAATAAGCTATTCTTACTCCCTTAATATATTTACCCCCCACCCAGGGATATTCTTACTACCTCGCCGATAAAAATTAACTAGTTTATTCTTACTATCTACGATACAAATTATCCTATGATATGTTTACTGGACGGGAATATAATTAAGGTATCGTAATCCTATCACACCGGGTCGTTACGCTCGTGTAGGTCACTTCCTGCGGGAATTCAACAGGGGTCGTGTTCGTTAGTACCAAACACTATTATATATATATACGAATGCTTTGCTTAATTAAACCAAAGTATCGGGTGGAATTATAGATCCCGCGAGAGCCGAGAATGAGGTTCGTTTCGCTGTATACGATTTATAGGATCTGCGACACGACATTGTTCGGCCCGCTTTCCCTATAATTCCGACGAAACTATACCCACACAGTAAACGCCGCTTATTGGATTCACTTTGGGATCAGAGCATTTGGGTCCATTATCGAATAAGCCAGTATATGCCGGTAACAGTTTTTACTATAATAAAAATAAATGAAATTCGGCCATGTCTATACGCAATTATTCGTTGTTATTAATTTATATCTGTATTTCGTATAACGTATATGTATGTATTTTACAATCGGAGAATCGAAAAAAATATACTCTACAATTTAACTAACTATTTTTTTGATATATAATTACGGTCAATTGAATTTTCTTTTCTTTGGTAATTTACCCATATAGGCTCGATGTTATCCGAATCCGTAAGAATCGCCTTTCCGCTGAATTTTTCTGCGCAGAATCTGTTATCTGTTGTAGTCAGTTTTTTTAATAGTTCTGTCGCACAGCGAAACTCCCGGGAAACTCGTATGATTTTAGCCTCTTTTAAATTCAAAATATTTTTTCAATATATTTTTTTACAATAAAATACAGTATTTTTAGTCATTATTTTTTTTATTTTAAATATTTTTCCTATGATTTATAAAATTTAAAATAATACTTAGAATACTGTGTTTTATTGTAAAGAAATAATTATTGAAAAAATATTGTGAATTTAAAAGAGGATAAAATCGAACTAGTTTCCCGGAGGTTTTTCTTGTGCGATAGAAAGAACAAATTAATACTACTGTAGTGCTATATATTATTTCCATCGATTAAATAAAACCATACATTTTTTTTTTTTTTTTTTACAAATTTTTATTAAATCATTCATATATTCATTAAGAAGTTCATACCCGATTGACCCTAGCAAATTCAAAACTACAAATATTAGGTATCTCAATTTTTTTTAATCTATCAAGTTTATATTTGACACTTTTTACGTACAATAGTAATTTCCAAAAACCAAATTTTAACAAATTTTAAATGAAAAAAAAAAAAACGTATTTATTTATGCTCTGGGACACCTTCTATATTTTATACTCTATTTGAACAGAAATGATTTGCACCGGAAGACCGCTATATTTCAGTCGATTCAAATTATAGTGTTTCGAATAATTTATGAAGTTAGAAAGGTACCTCTTCACCTCTTCAGCATCGCCTAAGACGGCCGCCGTTCACATGATCCCACCTAATTACATTTATTATTATTTTTTAATCGATTTATTATATTATTATAACCATCAAATTATTAAACCAATTTTACTTCCTACTTCATATTCATCAGAATGGTTTTTCTTGCTTCCGCATATTAATGTGTTTGTTGTGAATGCTACTATAATACAATATTTCGTTAAAATGTAATTGAATCGTTTCAAATAATTTATAACCATACTTAAAAATAACGAGAGACTAATATATATATATGTAGTTTTAACAGAATTTTAAAATCACCCAATTGAATTTTGAGCAGTAATATTCGCAGACGTTTTAAATTTCACGTATATCACTAACGTTTTTCCAATGCTGCATGGCCGAGTAGGTATTTTGTATGTTTTTTTCCCAATTATGTTCGATTGTCGCACAGAAATAATATTATTTATTCGGTACCATGTAAATACTATGGTTTTATGTTTAAGAACAAAAAAATTTCGAGACTGTATTGATCGAGATAACACGTCTACACGTTATATCTATTAACTTTAGAATTTTTAACTCTTGACTGTGATAAAAAGTATATTGATAACGTTTACAGCGACAGCGCAACTTACGCTTTTTTATTAGACTTGTAACATATTTCCGTAAGTGATGATGGCAATGAAGCCACGCAGTTTGTACGTCACAACTCATAGAGTAGGTACAGGTAGGTAATGTGACATATTGTGCGTAATGGATTGTTCGTAAAAAAAAAAAAAATATATATATATATATATATTATACATTTATTGTTATTCTAAACAAAAAAAACATACTTATCTCTATAAACAGGCAGTTTTTTTTTTTTAGAAAAATTGTATTGTAAAACCCCACAAAATCACCAATAGAAAAACAGAAACTGCAAAAAAAAAAAATTGTTTGTAAACAAAACAATGATTCTATTATTTTGATTTTTCGTATTGGACTAACCGATGGGTACAGATTAATACGATTTTGAATCTATCCGAGTATAAAAAATCACTGAATCTCTGCAATTAGTACGGTTAATGTAACGGTCGTAGATTAATGCGATTTTTAAAATTTTATTTCAAGAAAAAATGGTGTTTACCACCAAACATTTCTTTAGGCTAAAAACATGTTCATTTTTTTTCCAAATATTTAAAAAGCTTTATTTCACCGACCGATTTATCTGTCGTATACATGACAGTCGTTTAGAGACAACAGCCACGTTAATAATTATTCTCTCATATCATATTATAATATTATGGTGTACAAATTATAATATAATAAATACGTATAGGCATCATACGCTTGACAAACGATATTTTTTAAATATTTTTTTTTTTCACCGAGATTATTACACGCTGCGGTGGTTACGTACAATATCGTAATATTGTGTACTCGTATGTATTTATTTGAACAATATTATGTCATAATTTTATTTTGCCGAGCATTGTTTTTGATTTATGAAGATAATTTATGAGCGGTTTGCCGGATAATTTAATTATAAAACGTACTCGTATTATACAGCCGGATTTCGACCGAAAAGAAACAAATAATGAAAATGTTTATTCAGGGACGTATTTATGGGGACGTATTTAGGTTACTGCACAGCCCCTCGACGTTTCTCGGGAAATCGTGATTATAACAAAAGTGAAGGGCCCCGGAACGGTGTTTAGTTGTTATCTTAGTGATACGGCTGATTATTGATACTATTTATCACATGATAGGGTAGCAACGGGTATGATAAGCTGTCAGTTGAATAACCCGCCCGTAAAAATATCCCTGGATATGCCCCCGATACTAATGAACGTTAAAAAAGTATCCGATTTATCGGTATAGTTTTTCAGTGACGTTGAGTGAATGAAATTATGTTTGCTGTTGAAACTGCGAAATCTAACTTAAATGTATATCCGGCAAAAACTTCAGGACTTTTTTACCGCAAAGCGCTAAACCGAGCTCAAACAGTTCCTTCCCGCCCAGTGGAGCCGAATCGGTAGAAGATATTAAGTATTCAGTCGCAGATGGCACTATAGTGACGTAATATTTTATACTTGTATTATATTTTATTATTGATAATTCCTCACCGGGCGCGTAAAGTTGCCAAAATCCCGTCAGCCGAGGCTAGAAAAAAAACAAAAATTTAATTTAATTTAATTAATAAAACGTCGAAAAAGTGCGTGCGTCGTGCACATGACGACAAAAGGGTTAAAACTGAAAAAACTGAACAAGTTAATATTTAATAATAAGAGCCCCTCCCCCCAAATATTTGTTTGGTTCGGTGTCCTCCGTTATAAGCATAGGCGTATATTTCTGTGTTAAAAATATATGTATAGCAATCCTTTTATTTTTCCAAAACATTACTACGAATATACAACTAGAACTTATCTGTAAAAGCCCGATTTTCGAAAAGAGTTTCTCCAGACTAATACTTAGTTAAGATACGGGTTTCATAATACCCGACGATGACGTCTCCGGAACAAAATTTAAAAAAATAACGTAGACACGTTGATTTTTCGTTTAATATTTTATCGTATGTGCAAGTCCCCGGCCTCTTTTATAAGATATACTAATAAATACGTTTTTTTATTTTATAACCATAAAAGCGTGCATATAAATAAATTGTCATGTCGGGAGATGAAAAAAAATAGATTTTTCGTTTCGCGTATTTTCATACTGCCGGAATGTCCCCCCGAAATCTCGTTTACGTGCTCGGCTTCCAAAATGTTCTTTAAAAGATACCGCCTATACGATATGTAATATATACATGTGTATATATATATATATATATATATATATATATATACGTGGTTAAATAAATATTTTCTAAACCGATATCATATACCGTACTACTCGTGGGTGTGAAACGAATATATATATATATATTTATACTCTTTCCAGTCGGGTTATGATCGAATTTACTATTTTATCCGCCGCTGTATACTCGTTATGTGTACTACAGGGTGTGATTCTTTTCGCTCTGTGGTTATATATACGGAGTTTAAGTATAATTTCTACGACGGACAATATAATATAATAATAATAATAATAATATATCGGTCGACCCCTACACTAATATCCGTTTTTTAAAATAGTATGGAGACGGATACGATAAATATACTAAGAATGATTGTAAAATCGTATAGTCGTGTGTCGGCTTCAAAAACGTCCAAAAGGGTAAAACGTCTGCCATTCTTATGTCCGCGGTCTCTATAATTTTCGTAATCATATGCGTTTAATAGTATCATTAATCGTAGTTAAAACGTTAGGGTAGGTTAGAATCATATGATGTCGACATTTTTGTAGTGTTTGGAATACGAGTTTAAATACGCCGCGTCGTATGTACGTAAGGTATACGGAATAATAAAGGTAAAGTTTTGTAAAAATTGTGTCTATTTCTGTATAACAATGTCTGGAAAAAAAAAAAAAAAGAAAAAAAAAAATCAAAAATCGAATTTTTTACTCGATAATAAGTATTGGCAGATATTAATGTTGAAAAAAAAAATCACCCTGTATATTTATACGATCAACCGGCATCGTTATTACTACCTAAGAGTTTCGCACAACAAACAATACGGTTTTAAGTATACCGTAATCCCCTCGCGCGAAATTCAACCGGCGGCGGCGGCGGCGTGCCGAGTTTATATTAAAGTGAACGTTTGTGCGAGTGACTCTCCTCCTTTATTTTTCTTTTTCGGACCCACGCGCGGTCTTGTTTTCTATTTAAGTGCGGCGATATTTTTCCCGACTGTCTTTATCGCCCATTAAAATACGTGTGCACCACAGCAATGCTCGTTATTATATATATATATATATATATATATATATATATATTTGTATTATATGTATTAGACGCACGTGTACTCCCAGACCTTATACGCATACAGGGTCATCAAAAACTATAGATTAGACGCCTAGCCTTAATCCGAAAACTGTAACGTACCATTCGGAAGACCCTGCTCTGTACAGTTATTTTAACTGTATCCTTCCAATAGCGCCTTGGAGGGGTTATAACGACGGCGGCCGACTTGACGTTTTATCGGCCACTCGTGGATATACACGATAATAATATAATGATATTCCCCCCCCTAAAGTTCTTCTTAAAAAGACATCGGCACCAGATCCGTTCGAAAGGTCTGTTCTTAATTAAACTGTTGATATACCTTATCGGATACAAAACGACATCCAGATTTTGCGACGGTCTCTCGTTGGATAAAACGCGACGTCCATATACGTCAATAATGTCGCCGGGGTCCAATCCAACGATCGTAGACCAAGATTTTTGAGGTATTTTTCAATGCCTTATCCGAACCCGTCGTAGTTTTCCGTCGACTGGGTTTTAGGATTTCAGGCACTTGTTTTCTTGTAGCAGTATCGGGTTTGGACAAACTGGCAAGTTAAGTTTTCCAATTTCCCTATGTTCTATCTAAACCTGTGGCGAATTTCATCGACTGTGTTTTAGGTTTATATTTTAGACACTTTTTTCTTAGCGAAGTCGATATAACATACAGGTTTTTGTGTGTACGATGTAACCGTAATCATATGGACAGAACATTCAGTATAATCATAACCCGTCTTCGGGACGTAGTGTTGTTATCACTTACACTCGTTTACATATATCAGTCTTATCTTTATCGATCCGTTTATACGTTTATATTACGACCGTGATTCATTAATTCCTGGATCAACGAGCGCATAGATCATTTCGATATTAATTACTTACGTACGACAAGCGTGGACGTAGTGGAATCGTGATAGCGGAGTCGCAGTGATCAACACTCGTAATTTGGCGGTAAATTCGAACCGGCCGATCAGAAATAACCCGGTTGATATCGACAAGTCCTGGAATGCTAATGCGCTCTCTTATTCGGTGTGCTACTACAAATAGCTATTTGAAGTTTTACTCCTCTGTGTGCTGTTTGTAGGAACACACACGCGTGCTATATAATCCGACACGTTTTCGACCCCCCTACCGCTTCCCCGCATTGTGCAGTATTTCAAAGTTATATATCGACTTTTGATTTCCGCGAACAGTAATATAGTCATATATATATATATATATATATAACGTCTCTTATTCTAAATCCGAGTAAACTATACCTAGGTAACGCTGACAAATTTCGCAAATATCGGGGAACGTAATCAATCATAACGGCGTTATCGAACAAATCTAGATAAGTTTAGAAACCATAATGTATATTTAAGCACGGTTATAAGTTTGGAAAATCGTCTGGTGATAGGTAGAGTTAGGTTAGGTTTAGGATAAGATTCTCGTAGCCGTAAACGATCGAGAAGTATACAATAATCGTATTTTATAGTGTTTCAAAATATCCTTCAGAGTTTTCCGTGCAGGTTATTTTCTGTCATTTATTATAATATTTTTTTGTATTATAACACTGTATATTTCCAATTCCGTTTTATTTTATCGTAAATATTTTCAAAACATCTTCTACATCTACACTATAATATCGATTAACCTTTAAAAAAAAAAAAAATGTATTAAATATTTAAAAATGTATAAAGAATAGGTACCAATCGCATACCGGCTGACGTGTTTAATGTACCATAAATTACATTTACAGCGACCGTGTTCCCTAAATTGTTATAAACCGTTAACAAAAATTAAAAAAAAAAAATTAAAAATAAACAATTACTTAAGTGACACACTGGTTTCAAAGCACATGACCTTTATTCTATATGTGTATAAAAAAATACCGTTTTAAAAAGGCTACCGTCATTATTTTTTTAGAATATTTTTTTTGGTTTTTTTTTTTTGTTAATAGGTGTTTTTTTAATCGTATTATTATTTTCGACCATTTAAGAACAATAGTAATTAGAGTATGCCAGTAGATAACTATACCCAATATACGTATACAAATAGAAAGTTCAAATAACGAAATAAAAACTATACATTTCATGAATAAAAAGCAGTTTTCTTATAAATGTTTGAGTTACATTGTACTACGTAAGATCTCAAATTTGTCTATGGTCAACTATACTACCGGTTTGGTTTATAATGACGATTTATTAGTTTCGTATTTATTTGTATAGAGAGTGTAGCGAAGAAGCAATTATAGTTTTACTAAGATGTATATTTCTCCCCCTCCTTGCAAAAGATTTTCGTTAAATACACCCGATATTTTCCTGTCGTATATTAAAAAATTCGAAATTTTTGCCCGGCGGTAATTTATTTTATAGGAATTTAAATTTTCCAGATTACTAACAGTTTTTCAAAAAAATCTAAAAAATGACAACAAATGACGATTCAAGAGTTTTTTTTTGTCGATTTCCAGGTTATCTTGGTTACAAAGGGGAAAAACACGACTTATACCGGTGTATAGTTGTTTTTAGTACACAAACTAAATTACCTTATACTCTATACCTCCCCAACTTCCCACTTACAACAGTGTAGCCCTATCCACGGTGTGAAGTATGTAAATTTTTACATTGGTAATGATATGAACTTTTCTTTTTTTTTTTTTATAAATTTTGTATATCCCTTATAACTTTTGGCTGCGCTGTTGAAAGTTTAAACAGTTTTGGAATGTTAAACGACATGATCTCGTTTTATATACGTTTTTGGAAAAAAAACCGTTCGTCTTTAAGTGGAGTAAATATTATAATGTCGCATATAATTCAGTGCTCTCGTGATTTCACACACTTATATTTATAGAATATGTTAGTACGATCGGAATCAGATAACTTTAGATGTTTGCAGGCGATATATAGTTAAATATGCTGTTGTCTTTTTACTCTCTGTTGCGTGTAATTTTATTATTTTCTTAACTAAACGTGACTAATTTTAAATTACCACTTTGATTTATGAATTTTGTAATAATTTGAACTTTAGACACTAAGTGAAACTTGCGAAAAAATTCACTCTCAGAAATAAAATCTTGTATCGAATTTTCGACCGTTTGTATAGAAACAAAAATCCAATTCTTAGATTTTTGGCGCACATCAATATGGAGCCTACTAACAATTTATGCTCGCTCATTTCAGATTTGCAAATGATATTATAATAAATTTGTGCGTAATGAAGTCTATAAGAGGATAAAAATATGTATACTATATTTGTTATATACATGAAAATATTATATATTTTTCGTGGTGACGATTGTGTAAAAACAATTTCGTTCGAAACTTTTATACACACACACACTACGAATCAAAATGAGGTCCTATATAAAAACAGCTACCGAACTCAACATAATATATAATGTCTGAAAAGTTTTTTTCAGAATCTGCAGTATAAAACGTGTGTATATATATATATAACGACTCGAATCGCTCTGTGACTTGCTCCGGGGCGGAAAAATAACTAAACCGATAAAACGACCGACTTGACCTCTCCGCGATGAGATGTAATCATCACGTCGCCGTACGGATGGACAACTTGGCAGCTCTCTTTGTCGCTGGGTTGGGGTGTGGGGAAGATAACGAGCGAATCGTCCGGTTTTATAGACCCCGACTTCGATGATGACGGACAGAAGTTAGCAGGATATTTATTATATCTTTATATACGTTTTTATAACGTCCGCAAGAGACTCGCTAAAATGTCCGCGGAGGGATCACACGTGATAATATTTTACTTGTATATTCATATATATATAAATCGCCGTTGTCACACGTATAAAAAAAAAAAAAATAAAATCAAAATTCATAATAAATCGTCGCGCTCTATCCATGCCGTTAAAGGTTCGGATTTTCGTATTTTTTTTCTTCCTTTATACATCTTAACGATATCTTGATATTCGAATTGATCGTTTATTATTTTTACATAAATAAAACTGATTGACCGGCCACATGGAGACAGACAACGAGATTGCGATTATTATTATATTACACGACATAATGTTCAAAATATAACCCATTGTTATCATTCCAATATTCAAGTAGGCACACGCAAATAAATCAGAATACTTGAAGAACAATAATAAACTATAGATATTAAAGTGATTAAAGTCTAATTATCCTTACAAGCAGCTTTCGAACAATAAAATAGATTATTAAATCAGCTCTTAAAAAATATAAAAACAATAACCAACAAAATTAAATCGAAAATTATTTATATAAAACAAAACGAATCTTATTTATAGCTAATAAAACTGTTAATACGTTTCGAACAAGTAGAAAAAAAATTAAACACCTTTAGATTTTGTACTATACTAAAATAGTTATAATTAAATTATAGAAATTCAAATATTATGCATTTCGTATTTTATTATTTAAAAAATAATAATATTCTATAACGGATTTGCCTTTAAAATATACAATAAAATAAGTTTCGAACAGTTTATATACACCATCGAAAAATCCGATTTTCGGCCGCTGATAAAAAATCTAAATAACGAATAATATATTCTTTTCTTTTTTTTTTTTTTACACAATTTTGTGAGAAATATTTGCACTCGTTTTCACTTGGCAAGTAATTATTTTTAACAAATTTCATTTTAATATAAATTCTAATTTTCGAAATCTCTTTGGCTGATATTTTTTTTTATATTAAAAATTACCCGGATAGATATCCCCTACGACCTAATCTCAAAAGGAACCCATACGAAAAACGACTAAAAATTATAAATATTAATCGCTGTTAGAGAATATTTGAAATTTTTATTTTTTTATTTTCTTCTCACACAAAACCGTATTTAACTTTTCTGTCGGACCGCGTTTCGGGACGATGCGAATCGACGATCCGTCGCCGGACTCGCATACACCGTGTGTGATTCCCGTCGAAATTTCCGCAGGAAATCCGGACTTTTCGGACACGCTGTATATATTATGTATCTAACAATATATGCGTGCGGGTGTGTGCTTATGTTTTTGTCGCGAGTATCGATCGTCGTCGGACATTATGTTTTATACGACTGTTCGCATCGTGCGCGTTGGAGGTTTCTCGTCGAACGCTTTTATGTGACCATACGTCACCTACGGGCAGCCACAGGAGCGCCACAATCGCGCAACTACACCTATGCATACCTACCGGCGCGGTTTTTATATTTTAAAAGCTGTTTATCCGAGGTCGACGCGCGTCTACCACTCCGTTTAGAACAAGTAACAAGTCGTTATATTCGTATACATACATACATACATACATACATATATATATATATATATATATATATATATATATATATATATATATATATATATATATACATACAGTGTGTTCAAATTTAATAGTAATGCGAAATATTTCGGACTGCTGAACGTATTTGACTTGGATCATTTGCCATCGGATAGTGGACATAAAAATTCACACGCAAACGAACTAGAACGGTTTATAATGTTTATACAAATTATAGCTAGACTGTTGGAAAATAATTTAAAAAATACTAATTATATTTTTTGCAACTTTAGACCCTTGGACAGTTCATTCGGTTATCGAGGTTATAATAGTAACTTTACAAGTCAAAATCGCGTAGAAAAATTAGTACTGCGCGCGCGCAGATATATAAAAAGAGTTAAAAATTTATTTATTTTTTAACATTTTTTTTTTTGTTCAACTAATGTTTAGTGTGTTTTAACGTCGCCTTTCTAATCCCGAATCAAATTTAATAGTTCTTGGTCATACCATTAAATTAGAATTCACTCTGAATACTATAATAATGCACCATGATTTTATTATTACAATACTAACCTACCTACGAATGCAGCTCACATGTACAGTCGAGACCGTCCGTCCGTCCGACCGATATTATTACGCCTGTTATTATATGTTTTTTGACTACCGCGCGACACGCTTAAATAATATTCATATTATGTTTATTTAGCTATAATAATAACGATGATGAATTAATAAACTATCCCGAGAGAGTGTGCGTGTATGTGTGGACACAACCACTCATGTTTATATTATATATATATGACGACTGGGATCACAATAATTCGTTGAGTTAATAAGAGCCAACTGAGTAGACACACGAATTTCGGTTATCGCATCGTCGGTCGGTGTAATAATATAATATTTAGGTACCAGCTACTGCTGGCGGCATGGTGGTCTTTTATTGTCGCCGGTATAGGTTACCCACGAAATCTAAACAATATCGTTCCCGGTCGAAGGTACCTAACCTATAAATAATAGTCTTAATGCAATTCAAAATGTAATTAAACTGCGTTATATAATAATAATAATATTTAAATGGCCATTTTCCTCGCATTGCCAAAATATCATATTGTCACACCCTTCTAATCATGGATATAAAATATGGACATAGATAATATATAGACAATGTCTATAAAAAATACTATTCGACACACATTGTCGAATAGTATTTTTGTTACCAGAGTGGTTACATGCATGTGGTAACCTCAGCATTAATAAGGGATCTAATAACTTGCTATTTTGTCAATAATAATAATAATACTCACACAAAATGTATTATGTTACATAAATAATTAATAACTTTTTTCATTTTAAATTAAATGTAATTATAAAGCGTACATTAAATTTAAAAACTAGATCTTAATTTAACCTAAGAATTAACTTTTAGACTTTAAAACAAATTGACAGATTGGTAAAACGTGTTTCTTTATCATAAACTACACAACCTGCTGCATAAAACCATTGGTGGTAACAACTGAACACTGTTCTGTCACAGTATACCGTGTATATTAAGTTTAGGGTTTTCCTATTCAAAACTATGAATATAAATGGACTGCAAATTCCCTATCATTTTATGTGTTTTATGAGATTGGGGCCATCATTTAGATCATTCACCCTTGCACTGGCAGTAAAATATTATGGATGATACATACAAAAAATTGTTTTTTTCCACAAGAGCTATCGGTTGAAAGGCAAATTGTATAATAAATAAGAATTCAACGTTCGGTACTGATACTAAGAAATATCATCGTGGAGGAAAGAAATTTCATAATTTTTTTTTCATTGATTTTGATTACTAATCTAGTGGCGAACAACCCCTGATGAAATAATCTGATAATTTGAGCGTAGTCTATTTATATTATGTCTATGCTTCTAATAATAACATTTGGAAGAATATATAGAAATGATTTTATCCCAAAAAAAAGTTTAAAAGAAAACTAAAGGTACTTTTTTTTTTTGTGGAGGAATTCGATTTAAACAAACGCATAATGATTCAAGTTTAAAGTCTAGATGTATCATTACGATGGCCGCGGTGGGTCTTAAAATTTTAGCTCGATTAACTCGCCATGAAAACAATATATATATATTTTTTTCAAAGATAGAAACAATTATTTGTAAATTATAATTTGAATCAAACCAAATGGTGTTCGATTTGGGTTCGATGCATTGTGTAGTTTCTTTTTGGATGATCTAATACAATGTTTTCTAATTTTCAATTCGATTTATAAAACAGATACTTTAACGTATAAAATTTTGTTCTGCACATTCCGCTGTTTTCCATTTTTAGAGAATTATATTTTAAATTTAGGCAATTGAAAATATTATTATCTTTAATAATTTTTTAATTGGTTTTAGGTAATTTTCATCTATTCACAGATTGTCAATCGTTCTATTTGTGATTTCGATTGTTATAGTTGTTGAGTTTGTTTTTATACATGTTCTTAGATGTACCTTGATTATTACAGTAACTTACATTATAATGTACATAAACCTAATTTACACTTCTAGGTTAGCTTACAATGCTATGCCATATTCGAAACCACAACGTTTTTATTGTATCTTTATTAACGGCTGTGGTGCGTCACCCAGATTCTAACAAATAACGATTAATTGGGCAGTTGGTGTTACATCGCGATCGCGTTTAATTCCTACGTAAAGTTTGTATTTTCGTTTATTTAAAAAGTGTTAAATTGTTTTGGTCATTTTTGATGTTTTATTTTGATAATTGTATGGTATTTATTAAATCCGGGCCTTAATTATAATGTAGTAAAAACACCTACTAAAAAAGTAGCAGATAAAACAAAACCGTCGTCGAATTGCGTTTTTGTTTATTTGAGTTTTGTATTTATTTCGATTCGTCTTGAAAATTTTGACTACCCCTCCCCCCTAAATATTGTTTAATTCGATTTTTTAATTCAATAAAAAACTGGGACGCGCCCTTGCTGCACAAGAGCGGTCTACACGAAAAATAAATTAATATTTAATTAATAGCTCGATAATTTAATTATCATTCTTGTTCGCGTAAAGTTTACGCCGTAAACGATATAATTATTACGATTCTTATATTCCGTAAACTTAGTATATTCAAAGCTAAGCAAATCGTCAAAATATGATTTCCTAATTTTACGAATTCTGGAAACAAAACAATGATATTTTACGAGTCGCGTAGTGCAAAGAATAAATACTATATAGACTGAGTTGGTTACACGAATTTGAAACTTTGATTAAATTATTTAAAGTAAACCACTGTTGTTTCCATTTGAATTATTTGATAAGAAACAAACACGCTTAAAATGTTGATAATCGTATATATATATGTATAAAGGTGAACCGTCTGGATGATGGATGAAAGTTACTGTAGCGGAAAAGGAAATAATTTTACGGAATTAATTATTCTCGAGCAATCCTTTCAGTATTCAGTCCCTTGGAATTATATATAACATTTCATTAAGAATTGCGTTAAACTTAATACACATTTTGTTCGAGTCTGTAAGGTATTCGCGGTTTTTAGTCAAATAAAATGTATTATGTATACAGTGTAATCCTTTTTTTCGGATAACTTTCCAATATTTCGGCCTAATATTGTGACTTAAATTCGGTTTCCGGAAGATGACGGGGAAAAATTAAAAATGAATCAAAACATTACATACACTTAATATTATAACGTACGTTTTAAAATTTTCTGATAAATCGAGAATAAATCATATTTGTTTAATAAACTTTAGACGGCTTTGGAAAACTTAAGATTAGTACCGTAAGGCAGTTTTCGTGGTAGAAAAATATCGTACGAGACAAATGTGATTGAGAACAACAGGACTATCCGAATCCAGTGTTAAAAAATAGGCGTTTCCGTTTAAGTAAACTACGTGTTGTTGTGCATGAGCGCCACCAAAAGGGGTTAAAAATGCTAATTTTATATTTAAACGTCCAGCACCACCTTTGGAAACCGATGAATTATTCGTTGTTATCTGTATCACGTTGTATATACTCGCTCAGCGGTTTCTGTGGATCGTTTACAAACTTACCTGGCTGCTTTAATTTTAAACGAGACACACAGAGCGAGCCATGAGGTACATTTAATACATTAAGTGCAAGTCAAATAAAACTGGGTCAGTGTATATATCGAAAGTTACGGAAATAACGCACATATAAAATATTAATGCATACATATAAATAACCATGGGGTCATTTGTGCCGCTAAATATTTTGATTACTTTTTACTAGTCGACTTTCTTGTTTTTCTATGAGTTCCTGTCCGTTTCGGATGTTGGATATCATATTAGCAATGTTGTTTCTGTCAAGTGATGCCCGAAATAAAACGTTTGATGTTTTATTATACCAGTCGCGGAAATTCTTCAACCAAGATATTTTTCTTCTTCTTTTTTTCCCTTCGATCTTTTCATGTAACATAAGCTAGAGTATTTTGTATCGTTGGCTATTCCTCATGATAATATGTCCCATGGCTTCTAGTTTCCGAGCTTTTATTGTTGATAAAAGTTCCTTCTCTTTTCCTATCCTTTCCAGTATTCTTTGATTAGTAATACGATCCGTTCATGAAATTTTTAGCGTACGCATATACAGCCACATGTTAAAAGCTTCAATTGTCTTGCATGTTAACTCTGTTAGTTTCCAAGTTTCGACTCCATATTGTCATACAGAGATAATTTAACACCTCAACAGTCTAATTTTTGTACCAAAATAAAGATCGTGGCACTGGGATATTTTCGACATTTTTCGAAATGCTACCTCTAGCTCTTTCGATTCTAAATTTTATTTCCAATGACTGTCTATTTTACCCGAGATTATCATCATTCTCGCACTTGAAAGTGATTAAATAGGTACTGTAGTATACTGTATTGGATCTGCGATTTGTACTGCAGTTAACATCATATTATTATCATTTTTACTACTTTCGTATAAAAATCAAAAAAAATCGATTCAACCGGTTTAAACATTTAATTATCACGGTTTTTAGTCGATTAAACCGATTTTTCAATAACTCAGATTGACTCCCTGTTCTAAAGGCAATTTTATGTTTTTTTTCCTAAATCTATTTTACAATTTTTTTTTTTTTATCTCGGTACGCACAAGGTTATCGTTAACGTACGCATGTTCTGAAGATAGACGAAGAAATTCATGACAATATTTTTTTCTTTCCTATGTATCCGACCTAATACGTGAATATTGTTGAAAACACGACATTTACGATGATGGATTAAGTTTATGATTGTTTGGTTGTATATTTTCTTCATGTCTAATATATATATTTATATACGATTATGATCAAATACGTGGCGTACCTACTATATATTTTATCGATGTCCGAATTTACTGAAATTATCTAATTCATTTTGTACCTTCGTCGCGTATTTGAAGATTAGAATAAAAAAAATAGAACTATTATTTTATTCAAAAACACTTGTTTGAATTATTTTATACCTCACTATGTACAATTGTTTATTGATTTTATTTATGTCGCGAGTTCGTGAGTAGTTGTTAAGGTAAGTATATATATACATATACATATACACAACTACAGCAATTAATAATTTTCAACATTTGTACCTTCGTGAATATTTTTGTATATTTTTTTCGTTGACCGTAGTGGTAAAAATAAAATAAAATAAAATATCCATCCCATCGTCAATATTTATTTCTTTGTTTGTATACGTTTTGGTGTTTTTTGTTTGTGTTTCAATTGTTAACGAAAAAACTTTCGACGATGGTCGTCTCAACAAAAATATTTTAAATGAGTTTCACATATTCTTTTCTGCGACTCCTATATAATATATATCCACTGCGTACGCTCTAGAGAGTGTGGAATTTGAAAACGCGTCTCTATTCACGAAATTTAATGTTCCCCCGGCGAGAATCGAGAGAAGAAATATGAAGCCGAGTCGCGGTGCGGTTAATGAGTTTTGTCTTTTGTATATGGATGATAAATCAAACGCATATCGAATAAAGAACTGACGCGACGGCGGTTTCGTTTAATAATTTCATATTTTAGATTCTGAGCGTAGCGAAGAATGTATTGGTTTTATTATGATGTGTGTGTGTGTGTTTGTTTTTTTTTTCCTGTCCATAGACTAACTTTTCTGAAAGCATTTTGGATCAAGTTGGTGCATTAGAGATGTAATTGTGTCGATGATTTTCGTTGTAGTTTTCTTAATAATTGGGAAACACGTAGGAAAAATGGGAAAATATACGGCAACTATGATTTCATTTTTTTTTTCTTTTCATTTTATTGTAACTCGGTTAAAAATAATCGTAGAGACCTGAAATTACCACAGAATATTAATATTATTAGGCCATTCTAGGCGTGGGCAAATGTTCAAAACGTTTTGGCCGTTGAATTATTTTTAGGCATTTAAAGATTTTTATCGAGTAAGGCCGGCTGCACACTGAAGAAACTAGTTTTAAAAAACTAATTTCATGAAATGTGAAATTTTAGTTTCATGAAACCATTCAATTGAAAATCAAATAGATACGCAAACTGAGTTTCATGAAACAAAAATTTCTCATAGTTGCGCAACCACGGTTTCATGAAATTTTTAATTTTGGTTTCAACAATAAAGTTTCGTATAAATTATAAATAAATAATAATAATAATATAATTAATATATAATTTATATTATATCATTATATATTTTGTATGTTCATGTTATTTATGTTATATTTATCATATTTTAGTATTATATATATATATATATATATATATATATATATATATATATATATACACTATACAATGTAGTATATACAGTATAGTAACAATAGTAATTACTATCGTATTAATTTAATAGTGTTTATATACGACATAATAATTCCCATAATAAAATCCCATAAATGGAAACGTTATCGACGTTTTGACCAATATTATCATTGTTTTTTTTTATTTTATACAAAATATCGTTTGTGACGATCTACCATATTACTATTTTAATAGCACAACGTACGTCGTTCGGAGTAGTTGTTCTTGAGTTGTCTTTAGTGCTAGAAAAAATTAAATTAATTAATACGATGTCAAAAGGCATTCGAGATTTTAATTCTAAATTAAATTCTGTAGAAACTTTGGAATTTATCCTCATCGGCAGTTAATTCCTTTGCAACTACATAGCTACTATGCTGTTTATCTTCTAAAAGTGGATGAATCCAATACCTACGTTTACTTTTTTTGATACGAAGCCACCAATACAACATTATCACATCCTCATCATCAGACGACATTGTCGAAACTATACATTTTTTTGTTTAACCAGTGTACGCAAATATGAAATTAGTTTCATAAAACTAGTTTCATGAAATTGGTTTCTTAAATTGGTTTCTTAAACCAATTTCTTCAGTGTACAGCCCGCCTTAATTGAATAGAACTGTGTTTTGACCGAACAGAAATGTACGAAAATTTGACACAAGGTCTATCATAAGTTGTAATTATTGACGAAAAAGAAAAACAAGTTGAGCGTATTTTAATAGGTTTTTTTTATAAGCGTTTAAAGTACAAATTTGGATAAAAATCTTAAAAATTTCAAAACATGATTCAGAATAGAACTTTCTTAAAGATAGTTTTTTGTTACCAATGATTTTTCGTTGCTATGAATATAAATTAAAATCCCATCTATATCCTACCTTCCAAACTTCCCGCCTATAATAGTGCAGGCTCACCCATGCAAAGTATGTATCTTAATATTTTTTTTTTTCCACCAGTTGTCAAAACAAATATTAACATTTCGCTGATGCCCGTGGCGTTCTAGAGAAACGATTTTAAATTAAACCGTAGCGATGACCGTCGACAGGGATTGTTAATTGTTAATTTCTGAGTTATTCAAATTATGCTTTAACAAAAAAAATAAATAAATAAATAAACCTACAAAAATCAATTACACGGCGGTCGTGGATACTATTTAAGTAATATAATAGGATTTGTGTAAAAAAATAAAAAAAAAATAATAATAACAATAATAATATTTTCAATCACCTTTCGCGTGTGTATCGTCAAACTCGACCTACTCAAGCGACTCCCTGTCAAAATGTCACGATTGAATATTATATTTCATATACGTAGGACGTAGGACCAAAATTAATATACTTTCCGAAAAGTTCGCGGTACCGATAGGTTAAACGATACGGAACCGTGCGTGTATTTTAAAAGAAAAAAAAAATAAGAAAAATCGACGACGTGTATGCATTTTAATTTTATTAATTTTCAACGTCGTTTTATTATTTTCCCAATATACGGGCGCCATTTAGAATAACTTAATATGTAATAGTAATTTCCGTCTAGAACGCGTCGGCCGGTATAATAATATGGAGAAGTTGGCTAGACTACGTCGATTTATGACCCGGCTAATGGTGATCCGCCAAGTCGTACCAAATTAAAATTGACACCGGTATAGTGCTACCGGCCAAAACGGTATTTTACAAGTAGGAACACTGACAACGACCAGACCCCTCGAACACACCGGTAATAGGGTATATATAGTAATACTTAGTGTACGTAGTTTCCTCCAAAAACCGTAGCGCGAAACCCTCTTCAGAGAGATTTAGGTACCGGTCGCCTATACTTGACAACCGGCCAGGATAGTGGCCGATAGCTGGTATATTTTATCATTATTATTATTATTATTATTATTATGATTATTATTATTATTTATAATACTGGTGTTTATCGTACAGTTTAAATCGATATTTGATTGTTTATTTGTTTTTTTTAATTTTTATTATGCTCCGTTGATTTGTTCCGCGCGCACTAAATATACCATTTCCATTCGGGTTTGCGTCGTGGGCGTATTTTTTTTCTTCGGTTTAACCTCGCTGCGGCAAAAGAGCGTTGACGGACAGATTTTAATCGACAGACGCCTTTGCGAAATTTAATTTAATTCTAAAATAAATATTCAGCGAAATGTCAAAAAAATGTAAAAAAAAAAACCTACTGTGCTGCTATTTAATTTCGGTGAAAACTTCGTATTACCGGTGTGTTTTGAGTTTCGTAGTTTTTTTTTTTTTCGTTCACTGGAAATTGGTTTGACTTGTGTTCTGCAGTTTGTTAATAAAAGGCAAGGAAGAAGATGAGGGGGTAGCAATCGGATCAGGTTAGGAAAAATAAAAATATAATATATATATCTATTATATTTATATTTTTATTTTATGTATATATATATATATCCGATGTAGGTATAGGTGAAATGAGAAATGTACATTTGAATTCAGCTAATTTTCAAAAGGGCTCTAATTTAGGAGTGCGTCTCTATATAGTCGTCCCGAAGAATTGACTGTATAACGCACTCGTATTTGTGCAGTGCATTTCTCTCTGAACATTATTATTCGTCTATATTATATGTACAGCGTTTTATTACCGGTAAAAAAAAGCTCGAATAGTTGTTACAAAGTTTATCACACGTTTTCGCTGTCTTGCTGGCGAAAAACAATAGTTAGATCGTAGTGTAGAATATATATATATATATATATATATATATATATATTGTGTATATAAGGATTTATTAGAGTTGAAATCTGTTTTAGTATTTTAAATCAGGTTCGAGAGTGATATTTTATATTGTTTTTGATAATAATTGTACTCGAGCATGTTCGCACTCCTACAATCGTATTTGGATTTCAAGAAATAACTGATCCCAAACAAATATATTATTGTAATACTACAACCTGCTATACCTGGTGAATTGTGCCTAGGGTAAAAAATTACTCAGACATACATCCCGATGAGCAAAAAGGGATAACTGGGAAGAAAATAAAGAGATATATTTTTTGTGTTAAACATTAATGTATCATGAATAACACCATAGATATTATTTTTAATAATCAATTATTTCCACGGAAAGAACATAAAATCTCTTTCCTCTTTTTTTCCCGATACTCATCGAGTGTTTGATTTTATTTATTTAGGCGTAAAAGGCATAGTCCATGATTAATACATTACGATCAATCAGTTTTAATAAACGAATGCGGCGGGGTGATTTCGGACAAATTGTTGAATTATAAATTTGAACAACGCGGGGATGGAAACCTTTTAAAACTACCATTTTTATTGTTGATGACGTCCATAAAATCGTATAATAATATGAAAAACTTAAACGATAATAGATAGCCGACTTCTGTAACCCGAATTTTTCCGCTATACTACACTATATAATATTATAGTTAATCATATTTTGTTTTTGCAGTATAATAGTGTTTTTTTTACTACGATATAATACTAAATGATGATGTGTTTTTCGTTATAATTTGAGAAATTCAAATTATTTTATTGGTCCCTTGGGTCTTATAATTTTTCTTAATACATATAGGTACTGTATCTCAAAAGTAAATGCCTAATTATAATATTCGGTACAGTTTGCATAGATTCGTATATCGTATAATCGTGTATTTAGCAAATAAAAGATATTGTTAATCACGGGTGAGTTTCAATGGCGAGCTACGAGGTGCAATGGGGACGTTACGATTATACCCTTCGCTTTTATAATAAAAAAAAAAATCTTTTTATTAAAACAAATAAAAATTATACTACTTAATATATACAAATAACACTTAATAACGTATGCAATTTATACCGTAAAATCGACACAAATACAAAATATCAGGGAAGGAGTGACAATGCCCTTTCACAATGTTTGACTAGGTAGGCCTATGACTAGAGCCTGGTTTAGAATTTTTGAGGCCCGGGACAAAAGAAAAAAAAAATTTGGTTTATTTTTATGAATTGTAAATTAAATTATATTTAGTAAATATTATAACCAGTCAATACTTAATAATAAATTAAACAATATTTGAATGTAGGTATTACAAAATTTTCTTAATTTTTATAATTTTTTTTTTCTAGCTTTTTGTTATACAAATACATGACTCTGTATACTTGTTATGGTGTTCTTTTAATTTAAGGATTAATTATAATTAAAAGAATAATTAAATCCAGTAGGTGAGCCCCCGATCCGCATGGGCTCTGGATAAATACCCACAATTTTCTTGCGTATGAATGTAGTAATATATTATAACAATATATCGCAGGATTTTAATCCTTTTCGTTTTTGTACGCCTTTGACGGTAACCGCAGTAGTGTTGTTTAGCGAGTTTTTTTTAGCATAAACCATCATTTGCGTTTATATCTGTAACAAATGGCCCTTTTCCGGATTAATGGCGCGGTTTAGAAATATTTACACCTTTAGGTTACCTATACCAACACGCTGACGATGATATTCATCACTCGCGTCGGACGGGGCCCATTCGCCGCTTCCTCTCTTTATACTCTTAAGTATACAATTTATGGCTCACAAATTCTGTCACACCGCCGTTGCCTCGGTATTAGACTTCGTCTCATTCTTCTCTACCAGTGAGGTTTTTTTTTGTCTCGCCGCAGAAATTTATGTGTACCATAAAACGCCGCTCGTCGACGTTGAAAAATATTTATTATTAATAAAAAAAAAAATAAAAAAAAAAAATAATAATAAAATAAATTTACTACTCGTCAACGACAACGATGTCTATATACAATGCGTCAGTGTTTAGGTTCCATGCAACTCGATTTAAAACAATCGATAATTTATTATTTTGCTACCGTTCTTTAGTTTCTAAAAATATATTACGGTTATACGTACATATACAGTAATATTTAAATATTGCCTCGTTAATAGTAAAACAAACAAAATATATTTAATTTAGTTTATATATATATATTTAGTATTTGTAATTTATTTTCAATTCACTTTCTAAATATCATTTCGTATTTTAAGTATCGGATTATATTATATCATCTGTAACGGAATTACAGATCAAGCAAAATAATTTACATTTTTTTTTTTTTTTTTTTAAAGAATGCAAATTGTTCAGCGTTTTTTTTTTTTGGCACTAGAAAATGGTAATAATTTAAAAATAACAGGCTTCTCTTTTAATGGCATGGAAACAAAAATGAATGAGAACTATAATACTACATAATATTTTATATTCAGACTGAATAATCAAAAATTCAATAGCACATGTCAATATTTTATATAAGACTCCTGTTTAATTTACCAAAACACTTTAGCATTTAAATATTATTCATTTTTTTTAAAAATACGATTTGATGTTCTTATTGATTTTACAATAGGCAGTGTAATTTTCACTCAACTGGTTACACGAAATAGGGTTTTTATTGTAGGAATACTGGGGATATCGAAATATACATTTTGAGCTTATTTTGACAATTCTAACCTCTAGGGTGTGAAAACGTAAATGTTTTTAAATGTAGACATCAATAGTATTAATATTTTTTTTTTAAGCGACCTTGACCAATATAATTTTTGTCCTAACTCATTAATTGTAGAAGTCAAATTTGCTTGAATTATATTAAGTCTTATTTTATTAATTTCCTGTCTATTCGAATCTGGCGTTAAAAACGAGCGTTTCCGTTTAAGAAAATGTAAGTTTTATTCAAATGTGAGTAGTATTCCAAACAAAGTATTTGGAATACTTTTGAAAAAGTATTTTTTATTCCATAGACAAAAAATAAAAATGTTTTAGAGATTAATACATTGTATATAAATATATATGTAGTAATACAAATACAGACAAAAATATCTAGTAGTTTTTGACCGGCGGGGGGAGGTGGTTGAAATTAGACTTGTGAATATTACTCCCAGTGAAATTTTACCTCCCCGGTCAAATATCACAGAGATAAATAATCACTGGCATACCGGGTGCCGATCGCATAGTATTATTTATTATCGTAAAATTTGTTCGAAAACAGAAAAATATACCATTCAAAGCGATTTGAAATTTTTTTGCTCATTATGATGATAATTGTAGACAATGACGTGTTAGATTAATGACGTCGTTGTTGTTTGGCGAAAAAAAAAACACATATGGAAATTATCATTTGATTGAAATTCGAAAACCACGGTAATTGTAGTTTCTACTAGGACTGGAGCCGGCTCTAGAGTAGGTCAACTGGGACATTTGTCCAAGGTCCCGCGGTTACGTCACGAAAACTAGCTAAATAGTTAAATTGAAAAAAAATATATCGTTAAATACATCATTGATGTTTGATAGGCTTTAATATTAGTTGACTAATTAGACTGCAATTCATATTAAAAATATGTGGGGGCAGTATAACAATATATGTAATGAAAACATTGGACAATTTATTCGAATATTGATATCTATTAATAAAAAAAAGACAGGCAAAATTATTTTGTCCAAGGCCACGCAAAAATTAGAGCCGGCTCTGACTAAAACATATAACTAGACAGTCATTTTTGCTTGGGTGGGCACGCGAATAATAATATATTAAACCTTTTTCTAATTAAGAAATGTATTTGCACAATTTAACGCTTACGTACAAAGGCTATTTACTTTTATAATTATTATTATATAATTACTGTGTTTATTTTTGCTACTGCTCAATATTTCAGAGTTGTCTTGAAAGTTCAATTTATCACTTACTCAAATACACGAGTAGCGACTAATAAAAGTAAATTTTATAGACTATACAAATAAACATTTCAAAATATATCATCTAAATGCATATAATACAACGTATATAGGTTCGTATAATATGTGCTCGCGTCACGCAATAACTACCAAGCGGATTTTGAACACGTTTAAAACAGAAAAAGTACTCTACAAAATGATTTTAGAATTTTTACTCATTACGATAATTAAATTTTAGGAAAATTTTAAAAAGCACAATGATAATTTGACACGAGTGAGGTTCATCATAAATTGTACTTGAAAATATTTAACGTAACGCAATACAATGTTTCGTGTTACCATTTGTGGGTGAAACACACACTGTATACACTTTCTATTCTGGTTTATATAATAATAATTAAAACTAAAGTTTATCAACTGTGGTAAATAATAAGTTGTTTATCCATTAAGTATTTATGGACATTTTTGTTTCGTGCACCCGCGCGCATTATCGATTTGTTCGCAAAGAAAGTTTATTATTTAAAGAATTCCGTTTCAATATGATGAACTGGGCAACAGAAGTGTGAATTCCTGAGCAGTAATTTATTATACTGCACGTTGTGATAGGCAGTTATTTTTAAATCTACCAAAAATAATATTTTACTACGTGCGTATTCAAAACAGATCTTTAAACTTTGACAAATATCTCGTAATTTTTATAACGTATTATTATTCCATTGTGTGACGTAAATAATATTTTAATTTTAGTTTTATTCGCACGTGATATATTTTTTTTTAAGAACAGCTGTCATTTTTATTCTACGCGTATTATTCGATTCTGAGCGTGGCAAAGAAGCTTTTAGTTTTACTAAGATGCGTTTTTATTTTTCAAAATACACTTTTATTCTTTTAGTAAAAATGCTACGATTTTTCATGTACCGATGCGGAATTTCCGCCAGGGGATATTTTTATTTCAAATATTATTTTCTGTATTTCAAACAGTGTTTTTTCTAAAAGAATAAAAAAAAACAGACATAACATTGGTTTTATTTTTGGTCATTTCTGGGTTACCTTAGCTACAACGGGGGAAGAAAAAGACAACTTTTACTTACCGAGTTTCGTTCTAAAACGTTTTTTTTTTTTAATGACTAATTTACCATATATCCTATTACATTTACGTCTTTCCACCTATAATAGTAGATTATATAACTATATTATAAGCATCTTAATTTTATGTTATTATTCGATTAAAAAAAAAAAAAAAAAAAACATTTAGTTAGGTTTTTGGAGCCGATGGTTGTTATACCGTTATATGGTAGTGAATAAATGGCTTTTGATCCGTCCCGGGAGTCGATGGCACTCGAGATCGAGGTAATACCGTGCCCGGACTGGTGGAGGAGGGTAGTATGCATACATTTCCGTCTTCAATAAAGTACATATCTGTGTATACAAACAGCGGGTTGTCATCTGAGGGGAAAAAAATTACTTTACCGTCCGTACAGTTAATATATGGTCGGTTGGCGGAAAATCAATACTATTATGGCTGTAATATGTATTAAAATTATCATATGTTTTCCTTTGATATATATATATATATATATCAAATATATATTTATATATATATATATATATATATATATATATATATATATATATACATTCCGGGCAGAGTGGAGTAGTCGGGCGTTGTGCACTGGAGTCGGGCAGAAACAAATTAAAATAATGAACAAAAAATAAATGCACGAATGAAAAACGCATGATTATTTAGCGAATAAAGAATAATATTTATTGATTACAAAAAAAAAAAAAATAACCCGAACAGTTTAATTTGCGAAAAAACAAATTATTCTGAATACATTGTGTATGAACAATGAATAAATAATATTTAATTTTCGTAATAGTTTGGATTTGTTTTGGCCCTTCGATAATTGCACATTTCCAGATGAACACGACGCGTTTTCGTCACTATGAACTATAATACAGTGTCACTGTCACTCGTAATACTCGAATTAATATATGACTTTATGATTAGTTTTAATCGTTTATTTAAATACTAAAATAACTATAACGAACTGATGATGTCGATACTACGGTAAAAAAAAAAAATATAAGGGCCTATAAATGTGGCTTTATGAAGTTATATCAGACTCTATTTATTGTAATTTATCACAAATTTACTAAAGCTCCACATACTTGTAAATAACAATAAGTCGAAAGTGGGTGGTAAACCAGATAAAAAAAAAAATAATAATAATAATAATAATTAATCGATAACAACGTTAATGACTTGATTTTGGACAGCACGTAATATATTATTAATAAGGAAAACACGCCGATTTCAATAAAGTTGCCTTCAAATCATTCAAGTAAAACATGATTATGCAGAATAACGAACAACCAAATGATGAATATTACACAATGAATAAATAGATCTGGAATAATAATTATCGTACAAATCAAAATGACGAATAAAAATAAATGAAGAATATTAATATAAAATTTATATTCGAATCATTTTTTTATTCGAATTATGCCCAACTCTGCTTTGCGCCATTCTTGATTTCAGTGGTTAAAATTTGTACCTATAACATAGATTAAATGTTATATTAATTAATTATTATTTATTAATTATTAGTTTAATAGTGGCTTAAAATATAGTAATTGTAATTTAAGTTTTTGTAAAACATCTAATAACACATTAAGAAGTAGCTATATTTATTTATTTGAGTATGGATTGCTATTGCGGCACTTTGAGTTAAACAATTTACCCGTTGTTTACTTTTTTTTTTTTTTTTGACATTTCTGTGTGCAACCGATCGTATCTCGTATCATATCCTCGACCACCTAAGTTTTCTTTAGGTTTAAATAATAGTTCAACAAATGGATTTACTCAATTTTAAAATTAAATAAATTACTAATTAAACAACGTATTAAATTTAAACGTTATCTCAATTGATCTATGGTGGTTGGGTAAAATAACCTATACCGGTGAAATGTCGAATTTACATTGCTCAAAATTACTAGAGGCATTACAAATCGCTCGGACATTGTAATAGAATGACCGGCAATGGTAAACAATTATTACTGACAGGTTTACGTTACCCGAAATTAGCGGGTATTGTATACAATGCCCGGTCATTGTTGGACGATGACCGACTACCCAACTTTGCCAGTTATATATTTTTTTTACATATATGTAATAGCTGTCAGCTATAGGCGTTTGTAATACGCGTTCAATTAATTTTTATAAGTATTTTTGTTTAATGCGATTGTGTATTGTTTCGTAAGTCGTACGATTTAATTGGCAAAAGGGTTCAAATCCCCCTCCCCCCTTTCGTATATTACAATAAAATATAAAATGTCGTTTACAATATAATATAATAATATAATTTATAGCGTACTGTTTTTTTGGCGGTCGCCGCGCAGTTGTTTAGGGCCCGGAATGTTTGAGTAGGAAAAAAGTAAAAGTAAAACTAAAGGGTTTTACTAGCCTCCTACTAACGTACGTTTGTAACACGATCCATACCGGTAATTTTTTTTTTAAATGATAAAATTTAAAACTAATCGTTCTTAAATATATATAAAAAAAATTTTAAAAAACGTACCAACAACAAAATGTCAACGTGAGAAAATTTTAATTGTGTAACTTAAAAGATAATTTCGTCCCGATAAATTTAATTTGATATTACGGTATAAATCCCATTTAAACGCCCGTTCGGGTATATTCGAATTGTTTGAACAGGGCTAAAATATGATTTATGACCTCGTTAAATCACTTAAAACAGCCCTTATATAATTACGCGCCTAAGTACTGAAAATTTAAATATACGTGACGTTGCGTAATAAACGAATGTTATACGATATATTATTAAAATTACAATTTATCAAATTCGTATCTAGAGCGAAAAAAAAATAAAAATAATAAAAGGGTTGAAATTAAATAAATTCCTTAAAATAATATTTAATTTTTCTGTTTTTTAATTTTATGACTCCCCGGGAACGTTAATGCAAAATATCTCGAGTTACGGGCGTTTTTGTTTTATTTTTATATAATTTATGCAAAGTGACGGTTTTATGTCGGCCAATATGATAATATTTCGGAAAGACGATCAATATTTATTGTCCTCTTTATATACGACACTTTGCCCGTTTTTTAAACCCATTATTTAATACTTTACCCGTGGGTAAAATAATATCTCTTCAATATTGGATATTTATATACGTTTATAGGCATTTACGGAAAACGCATAAACAAAAAAATGAACGAAATCGATCGATAAAATAAAAATCACCCTGTATGGTGATGTATAAATGAAATACGGCCGTTTTGTTTTGTCATATTATTAATTTAGAAAATGTGCTTTATTTGTAAATGCTCAAGTGTTTATGATATTTTTATACTTGTTAATTTTCGCTTTGATCGTCACACACGTGGTGCTGAAATCCGAGGGACCGTATACAGTAAAGTATAATATAATATTAGTCTGCCGCTGTTAAGTATATATATATATATATATATATATATATATATACCCTTAAGCTTTTTTGCAGTTGTTCTTACACACGGACATAATTGTATTATTTATTATGTTGTACATTTCTACAAAACGTGTACAGTTACTCGTCTGTACACTATAAAGAGTATGTCGCGCTTGTTTTATCCCTCAAAAATAATTCGTGTGCCGTCCTTGGCCTTTTCCCGGCAGTCACAGAAACGAGCAGAGTGTCGGGGCGATTTACTCGGCGAGTCACATCCTCGAATTTCCTAGTTTTTATTATTCTCGGACTATTACGCTGTTATCATAATACACGGTGATTCAAGTCTTCCCCCCGCCCTTGGATACGCCACTGGTCCGTGACCCGGGTTTTTAGCTCGTCCGAGTCTTTGGATAATGGCGGGCACATCAACTTTATCTTTTACGTAGCCTCATAAAAAAAACGAACGCGTCGAACAGTTATTGCTGACTCGCCTCTAGTGAAACGGAGGGCGCAATTCGGTTTCTATTGCGGAGTCGCCGCTGTCTCGACACAATATGACAGCAGTTCGCTCTTATCATTACAGATGCTCACTAGACACGTTTATCGGCAACAGTAATAAAAAAATAAGATCGAGACTCCTACTTCGCACCACGGGTGAGCCACTGTCGTAGGCTGGAAGTCGGGATGGTATTGGACGTGAGGGGATTTTCAGTTATATCTGTACGCGACAGATAAATCATCGGTAACGGAAAACTATTCAGAGCAAAGTTCTATTCTAAAACACGTTTTGAAATGCCGTGATTTTTACGAGTTTTCGTCAAAATTTATACTTACCGCTCATAAAACGGAATTACTTTATGGTGAACCGTGTGTCAAATCGCACTCGAGTTAGATCCAGTCATAAACCAGATAAAACTGTGAGGAATTGCGTTTGGCGGACATACATTTTGAAAACGTGTTATTATGTTTTGATTTTAATTCTCTTTATCATAAGTAAAATGATAAATACTTAAAACACATTTTTGGAAAATATAATTAATTTTTTTTACGTTTCTCAATAAAACAATTATATTTATATTTCCGACATATCCCAGTAAAGAACCCGAAGAATCATATAATCCGTTTTAAAAATTGAAATCCGTCATACACAATTCCTATAGTTTCGTCTGGCTTTTTTAGGTCTAATTCGAGTGCAATTAATACAACAATAAAGTTTGATAGATATATTATATAGCGTTAGATTGCATTGCTAATTTTTCTTTTGATCTATTGCTTGTCGGTGATGATAAAAAAAACTATACAAGATTAATCAAAAACTCGTTTCAACGTAATAATTTATTTATTTATTTATTTTTTTCTTTTCCTTTGTCTTTTCTCTCGCTATGCTCGGCCGTGTCCAGAGATGAAAGCAGAAAACAATACATACCGTTTTTTTTTTATATTTTGAAAAAAAAACCTATTGACGAGGGGGGGGGGCTGCCTACAATTTATCGGGTTATTAAAAAATTACAAACGATATATTACTATGTTATATTTTGAAAACGTCCATTATTATACGCACGTCTATAAAACCTAAAAACTGCAAGAAAAAAAAAACAGTTTTCTTTCAAGTTTTTTTTTTAACGCTTAAAAAAAAACCAGGATTTTTTCCAATTTAAGTATACGGTCCGTAGCTATAGCCACCCAATATATTATATCGCTAAACTTTCACACGATGGACGTCTGTGTTTTCTCCTCGCGCGAATTCCTCATTCACGTTTCTCGCCACAAAATTTATATTTATAGGTATTTGTATGTATGTACTTATTCAATAACCGGCTTCGGCCATCATTTTTTCTTCCTCCGGACATTTATTTTATTCTCGATACCTATTATTCACGTCCGTCACCGGAAAACCTATTTTCTCTCGCCTCACACCCCTGTACATAAAATACAATAATAATATATTACCATCATCGCGCCTCTGCAGCAGCAGCAGCATCAGTTAGGTCTCTTTCGTTTTGTTCGAAGCACAATATAGGCCACCCAACGTACGTCGGCGACTTGGACGTTTTTACCGAAGATAAGAATCCGAAGATAACAAAAACACCCTATCAGTCACTCCGACTTATCCGAAAATCCCGTGACCGCCGATTCCTGTATACTACCCGACGTGGTTTTTCATCGGCTATAGGTTTACGTTTGAGGCACTAAAAAACTCCCTTTTTGGCAGATTAGGTGTTCGTTTTACGTTGACATAATCAAATCATTTAATTTGTTGAAATTATAGAACAGTTAACCTCCCTCCTACTTGCGTTAATTTTCAAAAAACACTTTTTCGGTTAATAAAAATGGTCCTAATCATTCACATCGTATCTTAACGAATGATCGGCTCTTTCACTTGGCGGTGGTACTTTATTTAAATATAATTTCCAGATTTCCATCAGTTTTTTTCATGTTTCATTTTTGTTAATTCTCGGTGACATTGGATAATAATACCTTAGCAGATTGCTGAGCTCCGCTCAGAATTGGTTTTTGGTTTTCGATATATCGTTGCTTTCAGTGTGTAATCTAAATTATTATATATAACAATATAATAATTTATATGCCTTTCAAACTTCCCACCTACAACAGTGGGAACACCTACCCATGGTGCAAAATATCTTTGATTAATATAAATGTTAAACATATTAAATGTTTATTGATATTTTAAATCTAAAATCGTTCTACGAAGAATCGTGTCTTTTAAAATATGATCAACTGATGCGAATAATGTTCAACTTTCTGTATAAAGCTTATTAAGCGTAATAAAAACCGACCGTAATGGGCTTTTAAAAGTATATAATTTATTAATGTGTATCGCGGTATATACTACGCGATACACATGATAATAATTAATGAATTGCCAGACTTTACAAAGTACCTACTTTCAGCCCTTTCGGAAACTTACTACCTACAAATAAGTTTATTCCTAAGAAATAAACTTACTGAGTATATATATATTTAGTCATTATTGCGAATTCCTATTGTTCCCCACAATAGATAAATACAAATATCCGCAGTTGTATAATTATTATTATTATTAGAAATAGTTTTGTACCGCGTTTCAATTCTAGTTTAACGCAGTCTCGGCTTATACAAATCCTAATAATTTCGATTAAAACCCTACAACGTATTACTCAACAGAGTAAACTAAATCGTAACTAAACACACATACACACACACAAACGTATTATTTGCTCGACCGTTTTTGCCAACTTTAGTTTTTTTAAACTAATCTACATTACTGTAAGACGCTAAGAAAAAAAAATACAATTTACTCGTAAGTTTGCATTCAAACGCGTTTCGTGTTGCGTTTAGAGAGGTATTTGCTTAGTAACACGACTTGACATCCAAACCTCAAAGAACGCTTTACGTAAATTTATTATGCGATACTAAATTCCTGCTTAATTCGATGTTTTTTCTAAAAAAATAATTCATTTCTCTGTTCCTCACTCCTATTTTGTACATCGTGCCTGTGTGCGCGCGTGCGGCAAACAAATTAAATTTGAAACATAATTTTGACATTGATTTATTTTGCTTATAGTGGCTGAAGTTGTATAATTGATTTTTACCGTCTACTCGCGATTGACAAGAGGAAATTCTATAATTTTGTAGATAGATTTTCTTGAGGTTGTTCCATCGTTTTTAAGCGTTAATTATTATGGAGTTTTAAGACTATTCTATTGACGATTTTAAATGCTGCGCGTCTCAAATCTCGCTGAAGAACAGCGACTACTGTTTTACGGTTACGTATTATGTTACGGCATATCCCGCGGTCAAAAATCTGTCGTAATCGGACAGAGTAATAATTCAGGGGCGGATTGGTTTATTGAGAATTTAGGAATTTCTCCTGACGGGCCGATGTTCGTGTAGGCTGCTATATTATTTTGTAATGTCAAAAGTAGATAGTTTCGTATAAAGAATTTATGTAATAAATTAGGCTTATTAGATACCCATTGGGGATATAAAAGAATTTCAATTAAAATGTCTTGTCGTATCAAAACAATTTGGCAGGCGTTAAATACACGAATAAAATTACTATTGATTGTGATTGTATATATAATTTATTTAAGATCAAATCATCCGAGATAGGAGATGACTATATAATAAACAGATGATAAAAAGCAAAATCGGAATTAATTTTCCGTGAAGCACTAGAAGGGATCGACGATGGCATTAAAGTTAACGGAGTATGTTTAAATAATTTTTGATACGCTCATGATACGATGATTTTTACAAAAAAACATTGTTGGTTTATAATACTTGGTGGATAGGGCAGTAGAAGTTAACGAGGGATATTACTTGAATCTAAACACAAAGAAACATTTATGATAATATAATGATGATATATGATGATTTAAGAGGGCACTCATTAGAAATAAAATGTTGAATCGAAAAATGTCGAAAATATCCAAGTGTTATGTTTTGTCTGTATTACTATATGGAGTCTTAACTTGGACACTTACAGAGTTAACATGCGAGAAAATTGAAGCTTTTGAAGTGTGACTGTATAGGTGTACCTTAAAAATTTCGTGGACAGATCGTATTACTAATCAACGAGTGCTGGAAAGGATGGGAAAAGAGAAGGAACTTTTAACAACAACGATTGAATAACACGTTAGACTGGGGGTTGAGCTCGGGTGGCCAACCTTTTCCCGTATTGTACCAAATAAATAACAAAAAATAATAGAGATGTGCCATAAAAACTGAAAACACGTGCAACATTTACAATTATTTAATATATTTATTTCTTGTTCTATTAATTTAGATTTTAGATTCAATTTAAATAATACTAAAATGTATTATATTTTGATACAAATTTAATTGTAGTGATTTATTGTGATAAATTAAAAAAAAAAAAAATATTTATATTTAAAAATTGAGTAATATGCTCGTCACAAATGATATGTTATTTTCTCTTACGCTAGTGTGTTGTTTTTTTGCGTTGCTAAAGGCACCATTGAACAAATCTTTAGCCTACCCTCATAATTTCACTGTAGTTGCGCCTATGATTTCCTTGGTTTGCCCTCCATCCCTTGAGTTCGATTCGTATTTCCCGGGCTGACAAATCGACAATCCATCGCCGGATAATAGAATAATAATAGTGGGACATGCGGCGTATAATATTTTATGCGTGTTTAGTGTTGTTTGACAACGAGATACGTGTTATATTAATATTACGAGACATGTTCAGAAAATAAGGTTTCCACATTTTTAAAAATTAAATTTTGTTTTATTTTCCAAAAAAAAAAAAAAAATTACATGGTATTTTACATATATATTTAGCTATTTTTCGACGTAGTTGACGTTGCATTTAATACACTTTTCGTACCGAGACACCAGCTTGTGTATTCCCTCCTTGAAGAACTTTTGCTTACGTCCTTTCCCCAATTCAACACAGCCAACTTTACTTCGTCATCGTTTTCATAACTTCTCTTCCTAAAACTTCCTTCAGTTCGGTAAAAAGGTGGTGGTCAGAAGTCGTTTAGTCCGGACTGTGAGGTGGATAGGCTAACACGTCCCAACCAAAGCCTTCAAGAAGTTCGACTGTTAGACGAGCGGTATGGGGACGGGCATTGTCGTACAAGAGACAAACTCCTTTGGGTTTATGGAATCCCAATTTTTCCGTAATTGTTTTATGAATCAGACTCCGAGAAAGTTCAGATATAAGTTCCGAGATAAGTGCATGAAGTTTGTCCAAACTTAAACGACGATCTTCACGAACGAAATTTTTAACTTTTGAAGCAACTCGTTTGTCAAAATGAAGGGGCGTCCACTTCTTTGTTCATCATAATCATCCAGTCTCCTTTCCTTACTGTATTTACACAGATTCAAATTCTCGAAATATTCCAATTGGGGTTTTACCTTTCGCGACATAAAAACGAATAATATAACGAATTTCACACCGAGCGTATTGTTGTGCAGAGGTGGAGGCAAATGAGATAGACGCACTCATGTTTAAAAAGTCACTGTGTATGCAGTTTCGCACGTACTGAAGTGAATGACCTCGTATTCTGTTCGTTACAAAAAATCCCATCACACAGTGGTACTAAAATTGTTTTTAAAATTTCCCTCTTGCGCTCGTAGGGTAGGTAACCTTATTTTCTGGCTTGCCTCGTATAATTAAAATATAACGTCCTGTATCCGTGGCCCGCCGCCGGTACAATTCTACCTCGACCTATACCGGTTATCTCGTAAAATATTTAATTCACGTGTGTACATATTTTATAATAATTACGTTAGCGCCGCCGCCGCTACAGCCGCGTAGATCGCAAAATAGCGGACTTGCTCTGTCTGAGTTCTCGTGTATGTATACCTAAACATATAAATTATTATATTATGTCGTCATTTCACAGACGTTTACGAGGTTGTTGTAACGTCCGTACACATCCACGTACGTTTTCGCCCTGAAAAACGACCCTTGTCACCGGGCTATTTTGTATCTATATATATATATATATATACGTCAAGTCTGATAACATCTATTCAATATATTCAACAAAAGACGGAATAGATGGAGTTTTTTTTTTATTTTTCGTTTTATTATGTTGATTACACATAACGTGCGGTGGCAGGGATTTTTTTGTCCAAACGAAATTGCTTGTAACATTTCTAAGTGAACAACACATACATATACGATGCGTGGCTATTAAATAACGAGACTATCGAATTAGCGACATGGTGCTTGCAGATAAGGGTATGTAATATTGGTGTATTTATATTCTATAAAAATCGGTGCATCGAACAACAATAGTTTTATGAGTGCCCGTTCTATAGTTCACACATGTGTTGTTTAAATTATTGACTTCTTACGTGCTGTACGTCGAAATTATGCCCGACAAAAAAATCGACCAGTGTATTCGTTTAAAATTTCTAGTGAAACTCGGAAAATCTGCTATAGATTATATTCGCTTGTTGACAGACGCATATGGAGATGCTGTTATTATGTCGCGATCACGTATTTTCGAGTGACACAAACGATTTATTAAACGTCGTAATGAAGTATAATACCGATTAACGTGTGGGTTGTCCATGCCACTCAAAAAACTGACGATAACTTTTCGAAAATCAATGATATCGTACGAAAAGATCAGTTGATGCGGCTGAGCATTAGAATGATGAATGAAATGGTTAAAATTGTACAAAGAGACTGTTGGACAAATTTTGAATGATCAATTAAACATAAATAAAGTCTGCGCTAATATGGTGCCTAATAACCTCTCTCGGGAACAAAAATACGGCTCATACTGCTTTATTTGAAAAATAATTTCTGGCCAAAAATTGTACTCCAGTGACTTTTGGCTCTTTCCAAAATTGAAAAGCGCTTTTATTTTGAATCAGTTAATGCTGTAAAAACAAAATTGACAAAGGTTTTAAAGGCATTGCAAGAAAACGATTTTATATTGAAAGTATCGTTATTTAGTAGCTACACCTCGTATATATGCTCAATTATAATAAAAAATATAATACAAATCGAATCGGACTTTAAATGTTTGGTTTTAATTCGAAATTCGAACCAGGTTTTAAAAAACCGTACAAACCGAGTTCGAAATTCTATAACTGACAGGAACACCAAAACATTTCCTACTCCAAAGAAATATACGAGTTCCAAATAAAATTCGAACACGCCAAACGTTTCAAACCAAATATGTTTCCGGTATTTATTTTTATGTTTTTATTTTATCTATTGTCTATTTTATCGACGAAAATCACTCATAGTAGAAATACTAGCTTATTATTTTAACTTTGTACTTATTATATAATCGAAGTTCGTTAAGGTACGGTCTGCAAGTCGCAATGTGTTGCTAATAATAGTTTTTACGTTAATTATATGTGGTCTGCATGCCACGACAGGTCAACTTTTGATCGGATCGAGTTCGACATCATACTAAATTGTTCGGTTCGAAATAAGATTATAAAGTTTGGTTCCAGACCATAATGTTGAAATCGACCCACCTCTAATTATTTATATTACTATAATTATTATTATTAAAACGCAATACCTTATCGAAAAAACAGTTTAAACACAATTTAGTATAAATCAATAGCTTTTTTCATCATACGCAGAATCTATAATAAATATAAACTTTCCAAATTAAATTTCTAGTATTTTTTTTTCGAATATTTTTTTAATTTAATATTCTCCACGAATTTAAAACAGCAAAAAATCATTTTTTGCTCCTATATTGAGTAAATTGTGCGCAGCACAAACAATTATATTAATTTTTGAACTTTGTTATGCCCACATCATAATTAAAAATTATTATTATTATTATTTTTTTTTTACCAATTGGGATTTTCGAAATAGAGAGGGGGTTAAACTCTCTCCCCCTGTCTTACCAACGCTCCTGAACGATATTATTTTATTTATGCGCGTGATGCGCTCGTTAAATAAAAAATTAATTAAAATCGATCGATTTTCCTGTACGTCGTTTGTGGCTTATATTAAATAATCTTCAATTAATTGCATCGACAAGTATAAGGATGACGCCCGTGCAACGGGTAAAGACTTAAGCGTGTTTTTTTTTCCTTTTCAACATGTGGTGTATTGAAAACATTATGTTGACGATAAATTTACATATTTTATAATATTAAATGAACAATTTCGATCTCATTTCCCTTATCCTGCACTCGGTTGATCATATCTGCTCGAGTAATTTCCCGAGAAATTTTCTATTCGGATAAACAATAATCGATTTCCTGTAAAGGATTTTGTATACGAACAAAATGTGTTTCTGATTGATTTTGAATTTCGAGCGACGAGCGTTTATAATTTGGATTATATCGAAACCAATGTCAGATTAATATAAAATAATACGTTTTAGGTGCGTACCTAAATTCCACTAAATTCCCGGGTAAAAAGAAAATGTCTAAATGCCTAAATTATCGTGTAGAACGTTAAAAACACAATTTTTTATCGATCAACATCCATAGACAATAAATAATTGATTATATAAATACAAAGTTGGAACTTTTACAACAATTAAGTCTTACTCGACGATTAACTGTGAAGAAATGGTTGGGACTCTGGTTTTTCGTTACCAAAATTGTTCCTTTGAATTACGCATTATTTTTATTCCTTACTCTCAATTCCTGCAAATGCTCATTGACGTAAAAATAAAGAAGGGTAATCAATTATAAATCCGAAACGTTCAAAATCATACAAATATATTACACGAAATTATACATAAAAAACACCCGTAAATAATTTATTTTGTGATAAAAAAAACCAAATCACATATTGCTTATTTTATACCCGCAAAATCTACGATCCGCGAAATAGTTATCACGATACGTATAACTATAATTAAAAAATATTAACAATTTATAACTTTGACAAAGATATCTAACGCGTTTGTAATATTAATTTAAATGCATCCTAAGTTATGCACAAAGTTCAATTTCCCTGCGAAATAAACTAAATACAGTGGCGCGGCAAAATGATTAAATATTACAAACCGATCCGAGGGACTTATACGTATATATTTTTATTTATTTACAATGAGCTTTATTGCGGTAGATTTTACGAAATAATTTAGTAATCAAAACAAAAAAAAAAAAACTTATAATATTAATAAGTATTTTAAACATTTTCGTCTAGAGCTATATGATTGAAATTTGAACGGTTGTACGACAAATAATTTTTAAAACGTCACACGGGTCATAGAGTTACACGTCGCATTATTTGTTTTAAAAACAGTATTTTATCATTATTTCGACCGATATACGTCCTCGTACACGTGCATGTAGTATAGTTGATGATATTCTTTTCGAGACACATCCATTATACACACGTATACTTGAACATTTTGAGAAAAGTTTAGAGTTTGAAAACGGACCCGTCACCGAGGTACATGAGGTACCTATCCATCTAGATAAATTATATTTCAAAGCGCGAGAGAAATATTTTATAAGCATGGGCACCCATATCGTGCAATTAAATCGTTCCACATATAATAATTAACATCGAATATAATTATAACCGTAAAATACATTTTCATGCGTGGTGGTTTTTTTTTCAATTTCGAATCGGTGATTAGTTAATTTTTGTTTCAGATTTGTTTGTCGTACGATAACTTGTTGACTATTATAATATAATCGATGTAATAAATGTATATATTTTTTAATATGACCAATACGATACGCCTATTAGTTAAAATTACAATTTATATACGATTTAATTTATCTATGCTTCCAACGCCAAATTGTATAGGTTTATATCGCATAGATATTTCTGTTAGATTTTCGTGATTTTAATGCGAATCAAAACGGTTAGAAAAATTATTCTCATTCGGAATTTGACGGGACAAACGGAATACGAGTCGTATTATTTGACGAATATCAAAAGTTAACTATTTTCTTAACGTATTCGAAACAGAGTATTAACAATATTAATTGATTGTATATTCCGACGAATAATATATATTGCCACCGAATGATTTTTTTTAAAAAGTCCCAACCGTTATATACCCTCGTCCCTTATACATCATCCCTTGATAGAGGTAATATTTTTAATAATATATTATAAATAAAATATTTGGTAATTGTATTTAATCGAAGTATTATAATTTTTTTTTTTTATATAGATTATGGTGCGGGCCGGTTTTGACGAGGTCTAAACGGACATCATAGCAGTTATCATCCTCGATATATCTTAACAAGAAATTCAACATCAACTGTGCCCATTGTTGAAAGTTCAAAGATGCGGGTAAAGTATTATTATTTTGGCACACACACTAGTTGCGCGTACGTTATTTTTACCGCTTTAAATACAAAGTTATATATTTTTTTAATATAAAATACGATATTCATTATAATAGTATACTTATACTAGAGCTTTGATCGGTCTTAGTGTAGACCAGTGACAGAGACTGATGAAACAAACGCGTCATTATTTATTCGAATTTGTAATGATAAAAAACGTACAGACGGGTGTGTTTTTCGCTGGTAAAAAGGCGACATGTGTGGAATCGTGTTATACGCCCAATAAAATAAAAAAAAATAAGGGAATTATGATATAATTGCCAGTTACAATCTGTATCCGTTTTTAAATTCCCATGTTTTTATTATTCGTCGAACGATTTGCATACATATATCTTATAAAATCAAGTGCATATAGTCGTAAATGCATACGTTACTACGTTATTCTATAATATATAAGTTATATAAATAACTAAATAAATAGTAATGAATAGTTATATAAAAGGCGTTTTATTCGTGACACCGCCTAAAAAAAAAAAAAGAAAAAAAAACCGTTGGTTAAAAATTGTTCTGCCTGATACGGTCTAGTACTACCACGTATAGATTATAATTTATAAGTATTTGATAGCTATTGCGTAGCTAACGTTAAGGCATTAATCTTTTTTTTTACGCTGCGAATGGTTGTTCGGTGTATAAGTAAACCTATAGTAATATATATTTGTTATCCTTTTCGATTACTTACATATTAGTTTTTGGCTTTAAATGTAATTCAATTTTATATAAAAAGTCTAATACTGTCGTTAAAAAAAAAAATCAAATCAAATATACATAAACCCCTATAGAAAATTCGTCGTTATCCCGCAATATCATAATACTCTATTCGATTCCGAAATACTCGGTTTTTTTTCCTTCTCGTGGTTTCGAAATAAAATCGTCAATATCATCTTATCCACTTTTTCGGATAATAAAAGAGACCACAGACAGAGGGAGAGTGAGAATGTTCGTCGTGTACGAATAGTTTCAGAAAGTCCGACACTATTATTATTATTATTTGTACGTATAGTACACGTAGAGAATATTTCCGAGCGGGCGGCAGTGTGTACTCGCGAATCTCATCCGGGCCGCCCTTATCGCGAGGGGTTGTCACTCGAGGTGGTAGTTTTCGGAATCTCTAATTTCCATCGTTCGCGTCTCTCGAAGCCTCGTCGCGTTGTTACGCGCCGCTAAATTTCGTTCTCGCCTCCGTCATAATAACCGCCGGGCTCCGCATCAATACGGCACCGTCATCGTTTTCGCTCTATACCCCGGCAGCAGCTCCGTCCCGTTAATTGACGCGTCCGCCGCCAAGACGCTTACAATCTTTCCGCTATTATTAATATGTTTCTCGTTTTTGTCCAACGCAACGGTCAATTATTAGGAATATTGTATTTATATATATATTTACAAAAAGAAAAAGAAACAAAAAAAGCCTTCGCGTGTGTTTTGTACATCGTCATTCGAGTGGTCCACTGATCCGTCAGGACAGGGGTCCCCAACCAGTCGATCGCGATCGACCGGTCGATCTTTCTAAGAATATAGGTAGATCGTAATAATAATTAATTTTACCATTATCGGTCAATCGTGATAGTCGGAATAGTTTATTATTGTCAGTTATAACTCGACTGCCAATTAGACACGTGCAACGTGTATTGTATGCTCCGTATATGTTCGTTTTTACGTTCCTAATTTATTTAAAATTTTTAATTTTTACAACAATAAAATGAATGCAAATAAAAAGTGTAAAACTTATCATTTCAGGAATATATAATATAATCAGGAATGGGAGTTGGAGTTTTTTTTTGTTGACGTTATAGGTAAATGCGTATGTTTATGATGCCGAGTTATTCTTTCAATTTTCAAACGTGAAAACTTAGAAAGGCATTAACGAACTTAACATGCAGATTTCGATTTAAAGTTTCCAACGAATTCCTTTTGACGACAAGATAAACTAAAAACAATGAAATTAAAACTAAACCAAGAGCAGTCTGTTTTTTAAAATCAAATGTTTTTTTACAATAAATTGACATAGTTTATGAAGAATTAGAGGACATAAAATAGCTTGAAGATTTTGCATTTTTAGTTGATATTACCGAAAAAATGAATTTCCTAAATTTAGTGCTACAAGGAAAAGAAAAACAAATAATTATTATATTAGATGTCCAAGCGTTTTCTAGTAAACTATCATATTGGCAAAATAAAATGAAGAATGGCGATGTCCAGCATTTCCCTACGCTTCAAGAAGCAATAAATAATTGTTCTGAAAATATGTATAATCCTGCAAATTATATAAATATAATTAAATATTTACGATCCGAATTTAAAAAGAAATTCAACGACTTTAAAATACTTGAACTACTCGCGCAGTTTATATCAAATCCATTTTTTCGGAATGTTGAGACTATAGCGAATGGAATTGGGAATTTGTTGTTTGATCCGGATAAAACAATTTTGGAAATGAAAATAATAATGTTACAGAATGATTCAATACTTAAAATTATCTCGGAGTTTTGGAAACATCCAAGTACTCAAAAATATCCAAAATCTACGAGGCATTGCTCTTCGTTTAACTTCATTTTTTGGTTCAACTTGGTTATGTTAGCCAAAATTTTCGAGTATGAAATACTTGAAGAACAATTATCGATCAATAATTACAAACAGTTATTTGTATTCAAGTTTAGGAGCAGCTATTTCTATTTATATACCAGAATTCTCAAAAGTCGCAGAAAACCAATGCCTGGTATCACATTAATAAACTTACATTTTTTTTTTATTTTTTCTCGTGTACTTTATTAGAAATGTTTACAGATTGTCTACATATTAAAGTTAACTTAAAAAAATATAGGTATAAGCTCTGTAATTAAATATGTTTACAATAAACATATTAACCGCCCCGACGGACAGGCCTATAAAATAGATGTATATTAGATTACGATGACCTTTTTTTTTCCTGGGTTAGGACGTAGAGATGAATTTAGTTTATATCTGTATTTACGACGACGAATCGTCGATTACGAGCGAAGGTTCGGTAATGATAATCGTGCAATTTGAAATGCCGTGTTTTTTTTTTTGTACGATTTCCCTCGAAAATTGCATTTTATTAGCGTTTAATCATTATCTATAGAACCTAAGTATCATATAATAATATACGCATATCATACATATCGAGAAAGATAGTATAAAAAACGATAATTTTTATAGGGCACCTCCCAGTGATTTTTAAATGAACTTGAATTGATTTTATTTAAGGTTCAATTTTGTCGGGTATACGAGGTGATATTTTTCGTAATGATGTATTTTCAGCGTATATGTCACTTATTGTGTTAACTTTACTCGTTAAAAAAATGAGAAGATGAAAAAATGGAAAAAAGCATAAAACGTGGAAAAGCATTTTAAAGTTCTGTGTTTGACATCATTATATCATAGACGGTTGTTTTTTTTATGGAATTTGTATTATATATTAAAAAACTTCCATAATATACGAGTTTATTATGTATAAATAAATAAAACGCCATTGCGCGTATAGCGTAGAAACTTTTCGAATGAGAACCGATGCCAAAATCGAATTGATTTTTTTTTTTTTTTTGTTCTTTTTATTTTTTCGTACCGGTATCCAGACGGATATCTGACCTCTCGTGGGGGAGGTGACCGTGTCGGGCGTTTGCGTTGATCGTCGACAATGTTGTAACGGGTAACGGACGTTTTAAGACGCTATACGAATATTGCGTTTACTATATTATACGTATAATATAAGTGCGTAATAAAGTATTTACTGGTTTTACATGCACCCGGCTTGCCTACGGCACACTATTGTTTTGGCCCGGGGTCGTCCGAAATGGCCACCGTCCAAAATCACGGGCACGCTTCCGCGTATATAATTTACACAACCGTTGCCGAAAACCCGTAACCCGGGCCTGTTTTTTTTTTTTTCGGTCCGAGTTAAAATAGCCTTTAACCACTGCTGCCGCCACTGCCGATCGCAGCCGTGTGGTTTCGCAAACAACATAAATTTTCGCCTCCCTCCCCTGTTCCCTACCCACGACTCGAACTACCTACCGTTATTATATTACGTACGTACGCTGTGCATACCTATATATCCCCTTCCCATTTATCATATATTATACATTTTTTTTTTTTCTTTTTCATTTTCCTACCCTTATATCGTATAATATACGTGATATAAAACTTTAGTGACTTTTTTTTTCTTTTATTATTATTTTATATTATTTTGGCGGTCGACTGCGCCTGGGTTTTTTTTTTTTTTTTAAATAAACCCGAAATCACCGCGGAAATGCCAGCGCCCAGTATTTTATGTTCTTTTTTGGAAATATTACCGTTATACTTTTACATATTACGTATAAAATATATCCCGGTGTACATTGTAAATAATCCGGGCCAAGTTTACTCAAAATTTCCGACTTGTTGAAGTCGAGTTAGTTTATCATGGTTGCCACTATAGTGTCTTGAAAATCACGAAAATGTCAGAAGATTTTTAAAACGGTCAAAGAACTTGTAATTTCTAAAATTTCTGAATTCAATTTCTAAATTTGTGTATTGCATACTCGAGTGTTTCCTGTCATGGGTTGCCATTTTTATTTTTATTCAACTTTTTTTTGAGGTTTTCTACTTAGTTTTTTTTATCTTAGTTAGTATACATTTTTCCATCTTGGCCGAGTAAAGATAATTTTTAAAAATTGTCTGAAAAACACGGAAAATTCAGAAAATTTAAAAAATTCAAACTTATGGCAACTATCTTATAATAAATAACAAATAAAATTAGATTGAGGATGTTTTTTTTTTTTTTTTTAAATTAACAACATTTTATACTTGGTTAAGTTGGATGTTTTTAAGTGGAAATAATAACTCGAGTTGAAAAAATAGTTCGTAAAACTTTCAAGGCTCAGAATATAAAACATTAAGTACAAACTATAAAAAATATTATTTTAAAATTACGGTAAATAATTATTACGTTTTAACAACACTGCAAATTCGAAATTTTTGTTGCTCACTCGCTCATACCGCTCAAAAATGTCTTTCTACATGAGTACTAGTAGAGTATAATATAATCTAATTTTATACTTAACTTTCGAATTTCTTTAGAAAATTATATTTCTAATTCTTATCACTAACTACTTATCAGTTATCATCTGCGCTTGGTGTAATCATGTTACATTGGTATCAGTTATTATCACGTTTGAATATTTGCAAATTAAAATATAGATTTTGAATGTGAAAAAACCTAATAAACTAACCGTAGAACATGTTTACATTTTTTCTTTTTTTCATTGCATTTTAACGCGTTAGGTTAGAACTGTTAACGTATCCAAAATAACACGTTATGTCAGAAAGTTAATCAGAATTTAAACTAACCGATTAAGTTTAATTGTTACTATAACAAAAAATAACTTTTCGACTTAATTGGAAACTTTTGAACTATAGCTTTAGGGCTTTGGGCGCGTTGTATTATATTATTTTAGTTTTAAATTTTGCGACTGAGGGGTTTTGGCATATTACAGGTAGGTACGACTGATAGTCAGTCGTACGGTTTATAACTCGTATATATTAAATAAAAGTTTGCTTACGTTGCGCGCTGTTATATTACGTCGAACAATTATTATTTTATTACAGACGTACACACAAACCGAATCCTTATTAGGTTTTTTTATATATATATATAAACGACGTCCGTGTTTTATTAATTTTTTTTAACACACGCTGTATTTCTGAACACAATCGCTTTAATATACGTTGCATTTTGGAATATTGGTTTTTTGTCGTTTCAACGACAATCGCCAGCGCTGCGTTTTCAAAGGGAACCGTCATAATTCTTGTTGGAAATAATACTGAAACTCGTTCATCGAAATATTCTATTAAAAGTCGATATTAATTAAATAAATAGTTATAGGAGTTATTCTGTTTTGTTTTACGATCGGACTTTTTTACTTTAGACCAGTGGTGGTTCCTAATCATTTTAGACGGCGGTGCTCTTTTTCAGACAAAATTGAATTGCGGTGACCTCTTGTGATAACCATGAGGAATTTTATCAACTTAAAATGCTTATAAGGAAAAATAACGACATAAGACCTTTCCGTGGCCGACGCGGTTTTCTCGTATATCTATTAGTTTTATATTTCGTGTCCTTTTCGGGGAGGATTACTTAATTTTTTTTTTTTTTTGATCAATCCGATAATTTTGCAATTTTGATTCATAAATATTTTTTCCCGAAAGAACGATCGGTTAAAATCGTACGGCATTAACGGAGGCCAAACTTTGAAAATCCCGGGCAAAACGATATTTTCTAACATTTGCCGGAACAAAGTTACGGGATGCTCGATTCGAATATGGGACGTATTGTTTTTTTACAAACATCTTATTAATTGTTATTCATTCCAGATGTTAAATTCTCCGGATTATAAACAATATATTACTTGAACAAAAAAGTTTTATTCTCAGTTAAATACAAATAGTTATACGTAGAGAGCTGTAGAAACGAACAACGAAACATAATGATGGTAAAAAGAACTTGGAAGTTGTCTTATAAAGTTTTAAATGGGGTTATGAGTAGTTAATAATAATCTAATACAATTTTTTTTGTTGATATTTTTGATTTACTATTCGAAGTTTACGATTTCTGTAACAATGTATATCTTAATTTTCAATTTAACCTATTTCAATTTTTACAATATTTTTTTGTCAGATATTTTTTTTCTAAAATATTTATTCATATTTTCTGTGACTTTAAGCAACTATTAAACTATAATATAAACGACATAAGTTATTGATTTGTTTATCCCGTCATTGATTCCGGTTGCAGAAATATGGTAAATTATTGAAAACGGGCTAAAACCGGACTAAATAGGTATTAAATGACGGATAAATTTTTCGTTGTAGAACACGCATACCGATTGTTACCATTGTTTACTTATCAAGTGATAACCGTATGATGTTGGTTGTAATTTATTTGTCATTTTTATCGTTCAAAATAAAAACGATGTTGATACCGCCCCGCCGCGGGTCACGACCAATGAACACGCGCGTGTGTGCTAAGAAACGGGTGGCGAAATCGCGCGCCGAGGATTACGCGCTGCGTGTAATGTTTCGAAAATAAAAACACATAAACGCCGCGAGAGTACAAATATTGCCGACGTTTTATATAATATACCGACCCTCTTGTGATGATATATATACGCGTGTGTTTGTGGAAGGAAACGGGGTTTATCGCGCATTTAAGACTAGCAATTAGGATTTTCTCCTCGTATTCTTTCGGTTTCCATTCCTCCCCTCACATCTACCAATATTTCTACTCTCCGCGGCTATAATATCAACCGGAAAATGCGATTTCACACGGTCCACGGGTAATACAATAATGCGAATTATTCGATCGATAGAATACTACGTGTAGGAAATACACGGTGAAACGTCATTATTTTCGGGAATAAAATACGAAAGAAAATAAAGAGTCGTTATAAGATATTTCAACGGGGACCGCGTAAAAAATAGGAATTATTCTGATTTGTCAAATCCGGATTAAAGAAATCCAGATACCACGGATTATCTGAATAATTCGGACTATCCGACTCAATTTTGCCGTTCAATAGTCCATTTTTTTTTTATAATAATATAAATTTAATTCTAAACAATTTTTAAATATTCCATTAAATTCCATAGTTCTATTACAATAAAATAAAACTAACTATTTCAGTCACATAAAAAGCAAATCCACAAATCCGGTTTATTCGGTTAATTAGGCAAATTTGGATTTAGATATCCGAATATTCGGATATTCAGATTTTATGCCCAACTCTAGTTAACACCCGGAATGCACTACATGTCCGCAATGTACGAATTCGGACATTACAAATCTAAAAACCGATTGTGTACTTTCCGGGTTTTCGCGGATGTCCAAAACGAAACCGCGTAAAGCTTTTTTCTTTAAGGTATTGCGTTATTAACTGTTCGAAACAGTCAATAACTGAAAGTGGAAACTGGATAATTTTACTTTCCAGATTTTTATACTAATTACGGTTTGGATTTCAATATCCGTAAAAACTTGAAAATAGTTACGTCACTGATCCGGATTTCAGATTTTTACAGTCCGAATTTTCCAAACTCGTACTCGTTTAATATAATAACTGCGGTTAACACTTTGAAGTATATAATTGTATAAACAATTTTATTTTAATTTCTACAGTTTTAGATTCGTATGAATATTTCTGTAGAGTTGTAAGCTGTTGTAAGTTTGAGATTTTTTAGTGTAGCGAAGAAGTTTTACTAAGATTTTCGTTTTCTTCACGGATACACTTTTTTGGTTAGTGAAAATTCGTCAAATTGTGCACAATATACCTTTTAAACGCTGTCATATTTTCGCTTTGTGGTATTCCCACACTGTTGGAGATTCTCAACAGTTTTTTTTGTAAGCATATTAATCAAAAAATCGGTTTTTATTATTGTTGAATTAACAATGTCGATTTCTGGGTTACCTTGGCGACAGTGGTCAACAAAAAAAAAATAACACACTACTTATACTAAATGACACAACTTTACCAGTTTTCCTGGGCATCGCTCATAATCATTTTTTGATTGCAATGATTTATCTTTGCTTATGGTGTATATAAATTAAGTATAAACTCTTTTACCTTTCGCCTACAAGTATTAGTCTCTTTTCATTATTAGTTATACCAATACTACCGACTCTATATTTTAGTACAATACTTTTATATTACTGTACAAAACTGTATTATGATTTTAAACCGAAATCATAAAACATTTCGTAGTCGAGCCGAAAACCTACTGCAGTTATTTATTTTCCTACACCGAGAAAGATTTACAAACAAGTTTTCATTTATATAGGTATAAAAATGTTTGATTTTCAAAGACGTTTGTAATAGTATGGTTTTATAATATGTGTCAATACGATCATAACCGCATTGGAAAATCGCAAAACTGTGACAACAAGTTTTTCCTGGTTATGTTTTCAAATATGTGTATAATAAGTTCGTTATTTTAGGAGAAAGAAAAATAAACCTTTAAAAATATTGAAATCGATATGCGAAACTCGAATTCAATTTTTCACCTAAAGTTTTCTCTCGTATGTCGAAAAATAAATGAAATACGTACATTTTTATCACATAAACATTTTTAAAATATAACTTATAGTAAAAAACAAACAAATAATACTTACCATGCGTTGAAAAATAATAATATTTAAAAAATATTATTTAAATTATAAAATGTATAAAATTGTTTAATAAAAATGTATAAACATATTTTTAGAAATAATAATTTTAGTTCTAATAGAAACATGGTTTATATTATAAAATATTAGTGTCGAAAATGTAATGTGCATATACAATAATGCTTACACGTGTGAATATATGTTGATATTTAAATATTTTCTAATAAAATATTATGTACATATAAGAAACAAAGTCGTTGGTTAATTTTAGTTTTTTTTTTTTTTTGTAAATCATAAGGGACCTCGTCCTATTAACAAAATATTTTTAACATTTTACCCGTGTACGCATCATTAACACATAAGAATAGGACTTTGGTTTTCAAATAGCGACATAGCTACCCCCTTTCTCGTGTTTTTAATACTAGGATTTGAAAAGAGAATCTGTCCGTCGACAAAAAATTATCGTAAAACAAAGATTAACAAACGATTTGATCAGACTTTGTTCAGAATCGTTTTCGTTGCGTACAGTCGTAAAATCAACTACCCCTATAGATTCTACCTTCTGAAATATTCCCTACGTATTTTTTGTTTAACCTATGACCGGCTTTTGTGGATCATTGAAAATCCTTAAGGGGATGTCAAAAACAGGGTGTTGACCAATCGCCCTCAACGACTATTTATGACATTAGAAAAATATATCAGTTTCCCTCAACGTATAAAATAGCGCGTCTACAATACATGGAGAAGAATTTTACCAAAATGGGTAATTTTTACGTGAAGGTGTGGCATTTTGATCGTGTAGATAATATGTTGAGTGCAACTGGTGCATTTAACTCTAGGTAGTTTAGGGGAGAATTGGTATAAAAAAAAAGGTTCTTTTGAGGACAACTGCTACATGCCCGTCAAATATCTCGATATTCAAAGGGGCCCGTATATCAAGGCAATTTTCACGAAATGTTTGAACAAAATGAAAATTAATCGACGCAGAAATATTCAAATATTAAATTTCCTTTTTTCTCTCTCTCTCTCTCTCTTTTTTTTTTTTTTTTTAAACGATTTCTCTCTAACCTCATCGCGTTCCGTGAATGCGTTTTCGAGTCGGCCGACGCGATAGCGTGGCGGCCTGTTGCGACGTATCTTTGCGTTTCTGCCGTTGTATTGTTTTGCGCGAAACATCGAACGGTTTTGTTGTTTTTGATAGTTTTTTTTTATTTTCTTATAGATTTTATCGTTGTGTTAAGTGGTTTTGTCTTTTTGTATTTCGTTGCGCATTCGTTAAACCGTTCTGACGCGGACGGTCCGACAGTTTGCGCACATACGTCCGTCCGTCCGCACTCGTTCGTGTACACAGTGGTGATGTGAAGTCGATGTCTTTAGGGCGGCAGAGACGAGTTACCGATACGGCGAAAAAACAGTTTTAAAACGGCCGACAAATTCGGTACTATTTGAAAAATACAATGACCTTTTCTTCTCGTGTATAGGCCAATATTTATATGCTCCCCTTCCCCCTAAACGAAGACACGCGTGGCTAAACATGTTTATTTAAATATATCAGTGGATATAAAACATACTGTTCGTGGAGGGGAGGCACTATTGCTGGTGGCAAGTTGGGAGTGTAGGAGGTAAAGAGCAGAGACATTTTTAGAGATTCGACACCATAATATGTCATAATAATTCATACGACTCCTCCCCGACCTGAGAATAAATTAATACTATATTAAGAAAAACGAGCTATAGCCTTAAATTCATATTATAATTCTGATTGTTCTTATTCTAATTCTTTAACTGTTTACGATGAATAGTAAATAATAACATAAAATATGATACTTTTTTTTTTTTTTGTTTTTAAATCACAATGCAGAGTCTCTTACGTCGAGATTTCGATTGACAATTACATTTATGACATCGTCATAATTCAATTTAAGGCGATTATCTACATAAGACCAAATACAAATTTCAAATAGCTATAAATAATTAAAAACTGTATTTGGTAACAATATCGGGTTTCTGCGATTATTTTTAATGAAATTAATATAAAAAATCGATATCGAAAATAACAATAATTGTTGCGTAAATATTCCTGGGTTTTCCCTATTATTATGATAATTACAAGGAAAAAAAAAATAGCGTAATAAACATACCAACGTGATCGAAATTGTTATAAAAAATTGTTTGTGTCTTTTTATTTTTATCTGGTAGAAAAGTTGTTAACAAACATAAAAACAAATTTAAAAAAAAAAAAAACACATTATAGTTAAACCAATACTTTCCTCACTACGTTCACGATCGAAACTATACAACAAACTTGGGTATAAATAATTCAAAAAGTTTACAGACTGATAAAAAAATAAAAAAATGAAAAAGAAAAAAGATAACAAGATCACATTATATGCATTTCCGTTCAGAAAACTGCAAAAAAAAAAAAAACAAACTAGTTTGGCCGACTCGTTAGGTAAGAAGCTTAGGGTCGGAGGCAAGTAACTCCTTCAGCCCCCCTCTAGTTTTGACCTTATCCCCTGTTTATATATCGAAACGATATTTGTATATTTTATAGCACTGGAGCTTATCGAATTGTTAAACTTGACAGTTTTGTGCGTCTGCCGTGAGTCGTAGCCATGACCTGCCTTACAAATACACCCCCAGGCACACGATAGGATTCAGTGGCGCCGATGCCTGTGTTCGAATATCACCGGCACAATCAGTGGGGCCAGAACGATTTAACGAACCGCGGTTGCTGAACGTATGCAAATCATTTTAAACGCTTACCGTAATTAAATAATATCAAAATTATTTCAGACATTTTTTTTTTTGTGGATATTCTAAATAAATATATTAAAAATGCTCTTTAAAAATAATACACATTTTATTTAATATTGTTCCAATATTTATTTGTCGTCAGTATTTGTCAAATAGTTTGTTATATTTGTTTTTTTTTTTTTTTTTTAAATCGTTCGTCCATATTATTTATAAATTTACAATGTCAACGATTTTTTTAATGTTTCGGGTTTTGTTTCAATATTCAACATTATTCAAACCTTTATATTTTCGCAGTGGGGGCTTAGCCCCGAGGTAATTTTTCCCGTGAGGCGATTGCCCCCGTTGTTCCGGCGCACATGGATGCAATACTTGTTTCGGGTGAGCAGTGTCGGTAATATGTGCATGGGGTTTACTCGATATTTCTCCAGGAATATTTTTCCAGTTTGTGAATACGACGGCGGAGTGTTGAATACGATTTTATTATACTGCGGAATAACCCGAAATTGAATTCGGCGCCATCGATAGGAGGGCCCGACCGTGTGTGTTGTGATATATTTTTTCTAAAATTTTCGGTCCCTACACTCTATTTTATACTCTCTCTCTCTCTCTCTCTCTCTCTCTCTCTGTTATCGGTGCTGCGTTACTTTATAGGTCCGTCGGGGAAGCGGGGTGTATATAGTTGTTTTTTTTCACCCTCGTGCTCAAACGGTTCGGTTATTGGACCAAGTTTGAGGGGGGTGAGCGCGGAGCACTGCGGATACCTTTGGCTCGTAACTCTCGTGTATAAATACGCGGCGCGGCGTAAACCGCACATACCTATACGTGTTTATACCTGTAGTTTGTATATTTGTATTCGTGCGATTTTTTGTATACGGCGGTGAGGTGGGAGGAGATTTGCCCCGGTTGCCGCGGCGAGACCGAGGGGATGAAAAACGATCGTACCCTTGCGTGTATATATATATATATATATATTTATCGTTGGGACGGCGGTATACTACGCGTACACCTTTTCGCGCAAGTGCGTGCGCGAGTATGAAAGAGAACGCCGTCCCTCTGGGTCCGTGCGCGCGCGCCGGTCCGCCGCGTGTGTGGCGTCCGCGTGCGCTTGTGTACGGCGGTGTCTGTCTGCGTCCGTGTGCGTTTTCACCGGCGTTTGTGTGCGCGTTGTTCGTCTCTCCACCAGGACATAATCGAATTAGCTGTGCCGCCACCGCGTACCTCGACGGCGGCGGTGGCGGCGGTGGCGGCGGCGATGGGAGTCGCGATGCTGCCACCGGAAGACCGGTGGCGGCGGTGGCGGCGAAGGGCCTCCCCCCCATCGGGTAGAATCGCCGCCGCCGCGCGGAACGCCAGCAACACCCGCGTCGCGGCGCTGGCCCACACTCGGTCACCCGATTCCTATATACCAGCACCGCGGTTATTACCAGCTTTGTTGTATTCGGCAGTGTAGTCGGCGCGCGTATACCGTGTGTACACAGAGAGAGTGTGTCGCTGTTGGACGCCGCGCGTGTTTTCGCATTGCACACACATCCGTCCGCCGTCGTTTTATAATACGAATTTACGTATTTAACGGATATCTAGTGTTTTTGTTTTTATTGTTTTCTTAAAATTTATATCGGTTTATTCAGTTAAAAAAAAAAAAAAAAAAAAAAAAAAACTTCCGGACACTTTAAGAGAAGAAACAACATACGCACACTAGATACGGTACAGTATTTTCAATAATTACCGTATTTGTCGCGAATTATTCAACGATATTTATATATTAAAATATAAAAATTCCATCGTCGTGTGTATTTCCGCTCGACGCCGTCGCACGCGGCATATCGACCGTCCTGTCGCCGTGGTGATGCGCTACTTGTCGCGGCCGTTACCCCATTAACCGCCAGTTCAGCCGATAACCAGCCATTTGATAATATATAACCGCGTCCACGACGACTACGAGTATTTTGCCCGCGAAAACCGACAGACCGCGGTAACCGGCGCGTAATAAAATCGTCGTTATCCTCTTGGCCGGCCGTCAATCGTCGGTATCGAGAACCGCGGCAAAGCGCGCAGCCGGGAAAGTTTCTGTCGTCTGGTAACCCGTAGGCCGTTGCAGGTGAGAGTGCCAATATTTTGATAATATTATTATTATAATTATTATTTATAATCATGTACATTCACGGACGAGTACTGCTGGATGTGCCCCCCGTCCGGCAATCGGGATTTTCCCGACAGTTCCCTGTCCGTACTTAATTATGGGGAGGGGACAGGAATCGCCGGACGCACAAGATCGAGCTGTCAAATATCACGGGTGTCGATTTTCATGGTTACGCCGGATCTCATCGGATATTTTACATAGATTATGTTGTTATTTATATTTTCAATAGATTAAGTCAGAACAAACAGAGTTTTTCCAAAACGAAAGCAAGTCGAGAATTATTCTAGAAATTCAATGTAATATAATATTTATTAATGTTGAAAACTCATTGTTAAATAAATTAACAACCTCTTGACGATGTTATTGATAAGGCTGCAAAACATGGCGAAGTATTAAAATAATTTGTATGAATTAATTTATTAAATACATTGCTTTTTTTCATATATTTTCTATGATATCACATATATACAAGTGCTATTCCACTATATTGTAAACTAACTAAATTCGTGCATTGTTATTTTAATTTAACATTTATTAATTAATATCATAGTGTAAATGCAAATGCAAATGCAAAAAAAATGTGAAATAGAATGCGAGCGAAGAGCTGTAATTTTTTGGGGGCCTTTTCGTTAAGGGGCGTGTCGTTAGATTGTTAATTTTCTTAATTTTCGACCGCTTTCTCCACACCTAAAAGCGATAGAGGCCAAAAAACATAAAATTATTATTATTCATTTTTTTTTTCTTTTTTAACGAGGACGATGGGATAGCAATGTATTTTTATCATCGTGAAATCAATTACTCAATTTACTTCGTATGCAAAGATTGCGGCAGGGGCGTCCCCGGACCATAGTTTAGGGGCGATTTTATACCCGTCCGTTACAATTTGTATGTATACGAAAATTTCCAAATCAGTTAATTTATACTCTACTGTATTTTTTTGTGCTAATAATTTATTTTAGTTTATTATTGCGGTTATTTTAAGGATAGTTTAAGAATAGAAAACACAATTACTTACAGTACGAACGGGTTTAATTGATATTTGTGTAACTCTGTAAGGAGTGGATGGGAGTGATCGCCTCTTTGCCCTCTCCCCACCCCGTAATGGATCACTGTAGCATTTATCCGGTTTGGAACGATTCTAAACTGAAACCAGCGTCGATCCTCATTTCCCTACGTCCCCATCCTAATTCGATACATTTATTATATAACGGCGACGTCCGCGCGATTATCGATTTCCCGAATTCTCCTAATTCCCCGGCCGATTCCCGGCGGAACGGCCGAATTACAACCCGCGGGCGTCCCAAAGGATACGGCGACGGGCGGCAGCCGCCGCTCACCCGTTACCGTAATTATTACAGGACCGTTGCGGACCGCGATCGTAATAACGTAGCACGGCGGCGTGTAGTATATCGTTGTTGTTGCTGTTACTGTTGCGGTTGTTGTTGTTGTTATTGTTGTTGTTGTTGTTGCCGGTACCCCGTTGTAAAGTATACTGTATACGTAGCCGGTTGCTCGGTACATAGTATTTAACGGCGTACACAATGTACACGTATGCGTATCTACGTGTATAATATGTTTTGCGTGACGTGACAACGCCCGGGCACGGTGTATACATTGACCGGATATTTCGGGAAGTGCGAAAACGATCGTTGTTTTAATTCTCCAATTTTTTCTCCTGCGTTGACCGCTGGGATACCGGAAATTTCCCGGTGGGCCCTACGGCCTTTTCTGTTAAGGCCTTATTTCATTTATACGCACATTTCCCCGGTTATTTTCATTAATAATAATAATGTTTACGTAAGCCTACGGGGTCTCGTTAATATACTACTACCCCTTAGATTTTCGCATAATGGTTTTGGTTCTTTTCTACCTGTATATCGGGGAACCGTTTACTATTGTTCTTTAAAAAAAATATATATAGTTACGGAATAAATTACTCGTCCGACACGATGTTGACAATCGTGAATCAAGCGACATTATAAGAATTACTCGTTTTTAATTGAATCGTGTGGTAAAATTAACGTACAGAATCACGGGAATTTCGCGTTTACTGCGTTTGCGAATAAAAAATACTCTCATAAATCGGCCCCGTAATAAAAATGCTCGGAAATTTGATATTTATTAGTTCGGTGTGTGGTCCACCGTGAGTCGTACTCGCCGTTAAAACGAAATAGGAATTGTAGGGGCATAGGTCCATTGTTTGTACCCACGGGTTTTAAATAATAATTTAGAACAAATTATAACAAAACGTATTGATTTTCGAACCTTCGAAACGACGAATTCTCTCGTAATGTCCCGTGTGTTCATTCAGTGTATTATATAAAGGGATTATACAAGTCGGAACGCGTTTTTATTTGTATCGCCGTATATTATTGCGGACGGCATCCCCGCAGTATTATACTCGTCAGATATATTGTGGATTAAGCGATTACTTTTATATGAAGGTTAACTGAAACTATATCGTATATAATATTAGTCTGCCGCAACAGAAGTCGTCTAATAAACTCGGCAAACACTTAGTTTTTATAACTTTTATTCCTTCTTTATTATTATTTATTTTTTTGTTTTATATATATATATATATATATATAAAATAAAAACTGATCCCCGGTATAAAAACATACATAATAATTACACTAGGAATGTAACAAAAAAAAAAAAAATAATAATTTAAATAGTTTATTCGAAATGAAATACGTGTAAATAAAATAATGTATTTGTAAATATTTTATATAGCTCGATAATAAAATTGACGTGACGTCGCATGTAATGTTTATTGTCGAACGTTAATCCTAAACATATAAATTGTATGTTAACTTACGATAAAACAAAAAATTAAAAAAAAAAAAATGATTTTGTAGTAATATAATATGTCATTATATTTGTATTTATTCGATTTAATTGTAATTCAAATATCATGGAACTAGATTCGAGTTTTATTTATTTATTAAAATACAAATTATTACTATTGCCGGATTATCAGTATATACAAAACATTTTTCTGTTTTTTTTTTTGTTTTTCAATTGAAATATACTGCAATTGAAACGGTTATATAATATTATATTATATAATATACAAATTTCCTATAATAAGCGTTCTTTAAACATTAGCCCATCGCTTCAGTAGATGTTGAAAGAAGCTTTTCCGTCTGCAATAATTTACTGGTGGATAAAAGAAGGTCATTTTTATTTTAAAATCTGAAACAGGCTCTCGTAGTTCAATGTAATAGTGCGACATTTATATTGTGCACGTAAATAAATATAAGGTCTAAATCTATTAAAAAAATTAAAACATTTATGGAAATAATTTTGTTTCAGATCAAAAGAAGTTCAATAAATCGAATTTTAAATTTATTTTTATTTTATTTTTTATTTTTTTTTTTCAATTCTTTATCAAAATTATTAAAATAAACACATTTTTTATGCATTATTTAGAATTTTTAGGGAATTTAGGTATTTTGTGTGGTTTTATACGGTATTACATTCTCAGCTTTAATTAAAATATTATGCCGGGGAAAAAAGGCACGACTCGTTTTTCTCGAGCGTTCGAGGCGAGCCATTGGAATATTAACAAATTTAATATTAATTTTTTTTCCCCGAAAACATGCTTTACAAAACAAATTTTCCTTAATAATCGGTTCTTTCGTTAAAAAGATGAGTACTTTTTACAGTGGCGTACCTGATTTGGGTTTCAACAATTATCCATCTAATCGCTTCTAAACGCTCTATAGTGTTTGGATAAGATCGATTTTCATCATATTTTTAGGCGGTATATCATTGATTATACCCACAACTACCCACAACCTACCCAACCTCAAATGTCCAACGCGGAAAATTTTCCTGCTTTCCGACGGGGGGGAAATTATCGTAATCGTAACGCCACAGCGAGGCGCGAGAGTTTTTCCGGTAAAGCATATGGTTTTGAACTAAAAAATAGTAAAGAATAACACCGGTTGTTCGCAAGCCCCTCGGTTTACAATCCGAAAAGCGGGACCACCCAGGAACCTCATCGATTAATCTATTGTTCTTCTGGACCGTTAAATGGCTGTCTTAAACGATAAAAACAATTCAAGTCGTTTATTTCTATTATAATTTCCATCGCGTTTATATTAATGCAATTTATGCGACTTTAATATAGAAAAAAAAACTTTTTTCAAGTTGAAAATGTTTCCCCGATAATTGACTCGAGCCATTATTTTATCTCCGGCACCCGAGCACGTTATTCCAGAATCTCTTTTCACCAGAATGACACTACAATTGTATTACGAACCTAACAAAATGCACGTATAACCGTTTTCTATTATTATTATTATTATTATTATATATACGTAGGTCGACGATCGGTGTCAAATTAAATCGTTTAAACTTCTATTACTAAACACTATACCGCCGAAACCACTCGACGTGCCCGTACTCGTAACAATAACCCGGCGTGTAAAATGTATTATATCTCGCGAAGTTTCTATCTGTTCGGGAATTTTTATATTAATAGTCTTCTTCCGATTGTAAATCGATAAAATTACTACGGAAATAGTTATATCGGTTATTGCCGCTTTAAAAAAAAAAAAAAAAAAAAAAGAGAGAGACTGTATAACGTATTTATTAATATGTTATTCCAAAAAAACAAATGTGGCATTCCACACAGAAAATTACACTCGTCGTTATCGTTTTATAATAGCGTTGTGCTATTTCTATAACATAACGATACGGAGCAAAAAGTAATTAACGCACTACGAAAAACCTTTTAAAACATTAAAACTTCCTCCCATCCCAAAAATAAAAAAATAACTGGCACGGAATGCGCCCAACGTTCCGATAAATGCGTTTTGAGTTAAAAAAAAAAAAAGAAAAAAAGCACCGATATACCGTAAAATTCGACGTTTTGAAATTAGTTATAATATTTACTAATGTGTGTTGTCGAACAGCTTTTTATTGTAAACTCGACTTTTCAACCCCTAACGTAAACTTTACGAAAATCAATACGCCTGATGTTATACCGATTACCTTATTAAATAAATATGTTTTTAGTGATCCGTGTCGAATAAAATAAAAATATCCATCACTCGCCTACAACAAAAATATATTTTTTTTTTTTTTTGTACATTAAGGTTTTACGCATAACGATAATGAATTTATTTTAATTATGTTTTTTTTCGAGCTAAATGCGGCCAATAGGTAAAAATTGGCTCGATTATTTCAACGAAATATTATTATGATAATGTGCTCTCATCTTGTAATCTGTTTCGTTTAGTTACACTATTGCATTTTTTTTTACTCGCCAAAACGATGTATTATTTTGACATATCCGTCTTACCCGGCGTTCCGTCGACAAGAAAAAAAATAAAAAAAATAACCGAATCGATGTACGATAACCCTGCAGTCGGCAAGTGGTGCGCAATATAAAAAATCGACTGGTAAAAAAAAAAAAAAAAAAGAAGTAGTTTTCTCCCGACTGGCCGCGGCTCTTCGCGGTATCTCGACATCAAAACGTATGTACAGAGTTCTTGCGTTTTACAACTACCGCGGTAGATGCGTAAAAATAACAACGAAGAAACGCATGTGTCATTGTAATTTTGTATCACACGGTCACGGTTTCAAGAGTTTTTATGGGATTACTATTTTTTTTTTCTTCCACGGTTTAAATATTGATTTTTCCTTGCTCGACCAATTCAATACAAGTTAGGAAAGCTCACCCTACGAGTGTGCCAAGTTTCCGATTTCTAAACAAATACAAACCTAATACAAATACATGTATATAAAACTATCTGCCGTTATCCGGCGTCGCTCGGGTCATGTTTGGTTATCCAGGATTGTTGTTAAAAATGGTCAAAACTTTTGGTATTTTTTTAATCCTTTAAGTTTATTTTAAAAACGGGACTCTCATCCCCGTGACAACTAAATCAAATAGGTAATAACAACTGTTGTTTTTTCATCCGAATCACCGAGGAAACAAATAAATCAACAAAAATTATTCGATTTTCGTACCAACAATACCGATAACCCTGTGTCAGCTCCCTTTAATTTATTTTTTATCAAATTAAAATATAGCCTACGTTAATCAGGGATAGTGTGGTGTAGCATTCTATAAGTGAAAGAATTTTTAGAATCGGTTCAGTCGTTTTCCAAAGATTACCCCCTATGCACAGACAAACTAATATTACCTCTTTATAATATTATTATGGATAAATACCCGGTAACCTTAAAACCTAGTGACCAAATCAACAACCGATATAGGCTCCTATCCTTTATTTTATTATCTACGATTGTTATATGCGTTTTATCAGTCCCGGCTCAAATACCGCGCACGAATATGTGACATTCGTCTGTTAACAATATCGCGTTGTGTAACTCCTTGACCGCCATCATATTTCAAACCTCGTTTCCTTAGACGACGTTATCCGATTTCCTCCGTGTATTGTTATCGGTTATCGTACTCGAAAATTGCTGGGCACAAAATATCGGTTTTTCTCGGCGATACTCGGGGATTTTCGTCGGGATTGGATGTCGTATACTAGTAAATAATAATAACCGTGAACAAATGGGGCATAGCATCTTCTTCTCGTAATCCAAAAATGGCATCGTAAAAACCGGATGCCAAAAAAGGCAACTTTTTTATTCGATAAATCAAGCCTACCATGCCTTGTAAATCATTTTAAAATCAAAAAATTAAATAAATATACATATACGTAGCTGTCGTATTTTTAAGCCAATCGTTTCCGTTTTTTATTGTCGTGTGTGTCGGTTTTTGTCTTTTCCTCCGAAGTAAAACCTTCGCAATTACGTACCGAGGTAAAAATAACGAATTGATAACATAAAATAGTCTGCTATTAATAATAACAGTTTTAGTATTTTTAACTGTCGAGCTTTTTTCATTCTTTCTTTTTCGTCTGCGTGCCAATTCTAATCGATTTTTCTATAATTTTATTCCTCTTCACTTATTTTTATGACGTATTGTGTGCCAGTTTTTTTTCCAGGGAGAATCGTATACGCTCGTTGCGTTTGGCCTATTACCGTGCACGGTCATAATATTATTATTATATATATTATATTGTACCAACTACTATTAATTTATAATGCCTAATCAGTATTCCTGTTTGTGGTTTCTATGCAAGAAATTACGCGACTTATGAAAATCCCTGTACAAACAATACAGGCAGGTACTTATATTTGAAGTTCGTGAGTCACACGACGTATCCTGGATACCGTGTCAAAACCTCTAAGAATTTATTATTATTATATTACCGGGCTCGACATTGAAGTGATTCGTTATGCAAGAATTAATGGTGTTATAAATATTTGAAAAATTAATTATATCGCGTTTCGAACTTCCGGTACCGGTGTAATTTTTAATTTTTTCTTTCCGAACAGTTCAGAATAAGGTTTTGACCAAAATGACTTGTTCCGATCAAAAATTTCATAAGTCCTAAGAAATTAGGGTTATTATTTTTTTTTAATTCCTTGTATTTTTGCGTAGAACGGCGAAAAATTCTCGGAAAAGAACGTCAAAATCGAATTAATTTATTTTTTTTCGTAGCTATACGAAATAATCATCAAGACCTAAAATTATCAACAACCGCTCATGTTGGCGTTTTTAAGAGGCAACGATAAAATTTCCAATAATCATTTTGATCTTTTGGAGTACTCATTTGATATTTGTAAGATTTAATTTCGATCTATGTTAAAACAATTATTTTTTTGTATCGTAGTTTCCAAGCTTTTGAAGTTCAAAATTTAACAATAAATGTTAAATTATATTTCAGTTTCAAAATGATTCACACGGTGAACACGAAGAAATATTGTTATGATCATCAAACACCGGGGGTAGTTTCTGGTAGAATATTTTGTCTTTTTGGAATTTAGAAGAGGTAATGTTTCAATATTCCTTGTAATTTTCTTAATTATTGTTGAAAACCAGATAAAAGGGAATATTTATAAAATAATGCGTTCTGTTCTATTCATCGATTTTTTTTTTTTATATACTGTAATTTAGTGTAAAATAATCATAGAGACAAGACATTTTCACTGAACACTTAAATTGGCTTATTCTAAACGTCGTGAAATGGTCTGAACACTGTTGATTTTTAAGTTATTTTTATAACTATTTGAATTTTTCTAGTTTTTATTTGGTTTTATATAGATAAAATTGTTTCGGCTTCTCAAAAATACTTGACAATTTGACACAAGGTTCACAAAGTATTTATTTTGGCCATATATAAATATCGAAAATCTGTAGTCATAATTTGTTTTTGTATTTATATATATATATATATATATATATATATATATATATATATAAGCTTCTTAAAAGTTCAGACTTTGACGGAAATCGTACAAATCACGAAATTTTTGCGTACTATTTTCAGATTTATGCGAATGCAAATTGTTAGCTCTAAATAAATTGAGACGAAAAACGGTTATAATTTGTTCTGCAGTTAGAAATTATTTTTTTTAAATTTAATTTTATCATAATATGTTTCTAACTGAACTTTGCCTAGAATCGTTTTTCGTACGCAATGAATTATCGTTGCGTAGAGATATAAAATAATTTACCAACTTGCCACCTAAATGACCCAACCGTGATGTCTGTCTTTTTTTCGTTCTCAATGATTTATCGTCGAGATGTGTATGAACTGTATAATCCTAATAACTGCTCGATTCGACACTTACCTATTATTATACTTTACTGATCAACGATTTAGGCCTTTTTTGTAAACTTCGGATAGAAACTATCATTTGGTTATTTGTTAAAATCCACGGTGAAATAAACGAACCGGGAGTACCGCCGTAACCCCGTAATTAATTTCGCATTTTCCTTATCGTGGCCGTGGACGGTTTTATAATAATTCTGTTCGATTTCCGGTTAGATTTCCGTTTAGCGAGTACATTTTTTCGGACGTTAATATTCTCCGTGAGCCGCCACTGTTAATCATCATTAACGCTCGCCGGGTAGTGCAAAATAATATAATATTATTCACGTGCATTGGTACCATCACGTCCGGTTGATTTACGATATCTCTTGGTCAATATAAAAATAATATATTATAATATTAGTTTACGCACGGGGCAATAAAATACCCTCCGCGCACGAATATTTATTAATTTCTCGCGTTTTATATTAATGTATACAGGGTGAATCTTTCATCGCCATCGCGATTCCAGTGATTTTTAGTATTTTTAAGTAAAGTTGATTCTTAGTTTTTTTCCCTTCAATTGTTATAGGAATCTATTAAGATTTTCACACGATTTCCACCCCTACTCGTTATACATTAAACGGGTACAGAGCAGTAAGGGATAAGGGGATTTAAATAAATTCGTTTTTCATTCATTATATATGTATTTATTTATAATAATTTAGGACAGTAACTAGTTGGCATACCATACGAGTATACAGCTACCTGTAAGAATGATTGAAATATTTAAATTAAATTATATTAAAATATGCTTTATTTAAGCACGTCAACATTATTTAAAGGAGAGTTAATCCCCGACCGGGAATTTCCCCGGTATAAGGGCTTTGAATTTTTAAAATACCTAGGGTGATAAACTTGATATCAATTTTTAGATGGTATCCCTTTCCTTATACTCTTCCTGCCAAATACATTTTAAACAGTTATTTCCTATATAAATGTTTTCGGTTTTTTTTTTTTTAGAAAATTGTTCTCTAATCGAATTTGTGTGGTGAAAACGAGGGTTTCTTTTTAAAAATCTAAAGTGTACACTCATTTATGGTAAGATTAAAAATCTGAAAAATAATATTGAAATGAAGATTAAACGTTTCGATAATATGGTTTAAAAAAAAAAAAAAAACCCGAAATCAAATTCACACGAAATTTTTCTAGAAAATCACTGTATTTTAATAAATACACGGATCACCCTGTATACACTCGTACCCGATTATATTACATTATCCGACGATTGATTATTATTATTTATTCGTTTCGCGCTTTGTTTCTCCGGCTCTCTCCTATTAATTTATGCAATAATTATAATTGTTCGGAATTTAAATAAATATACATATATTTTTAATATATTATCGTCTCGTTGATATGCGAATACAAAACGACCCGGAATCATTGTTCGTGGCGATGCGATGCCGGTTCGTATAATATTATTATAATCGGATAATCGTATTCACCCTGCTGTGGGTGGCGTGTATCTATATTTCGAGTAAATTTGATTTTTATTTTTTATCACTTTTTATATTCTCATTATTTTAGAGCACCGTCAACGTTCTTAATATACTAACGCCGTATCTTAAAAACAGTTTACAATTTAAGTCTCGTTCTCAACTAATTTTACGTATCTCTACTGCTCCGGTAGTTTAAATTTTGAAACCGTCGTTATAAATATATATTATAATTCGTATATGCGTTTTGCGTATAAATATGAATCACTTATTTTAGAAACCACTAAAAAAAAAAACAATACAAAATCAACTATTTTGTGTTTAATTGTTAATCCAGAGGCATACAAAGACAACAGAAACCCCATCGATAGCTTGTATTTCCCTCGTCTCTTTTCCCTGACTTTTTTTTTAGGGGGGGGGGAGTTTAACGATAAAGTTTTTTTTTAGATTCGAAAACATAATTACACGAAATCTTCGTATACGGATATTAATGTACGGCCCTTGGGCTTTTGAAGTTTTAAATTTAACGCAAATTTCACGAAAAATATTAAATTATATTTTAGTTCAGAATTGATTCGAATTTTCAAATTTTTACTCAGAATCAATGTATCTGTGAACAACTACTCTACCGGACATATTGCTATGATAATCAACACCGGTGGTAGTTTCCGGTATAGAATTGTGTCTAGTCGGCGTTTTGAATAGGTAATTTTTTTGATATTCCTTGTAATTTTCCTAATAATTGGAAAAGAACCGGATAAACATTAATATTAAACAATAAATACAAACACCTATAGCTGTTTGGAATTTTCGGGTTTTTCTAGTTTTCATTCGCTGATTTTCAACACCGTGTTCCGGACTAGAACGAGATATTCGCGTCTAGACACTGGAATAATCACCCTGTATACGCGTGTGTAAACGTTGCGGTTTAATGGCGGGTTATTTAGTTTGGCGCGGGCGTCGTCGTATCGTATTATTATTATTTATTATTCGCGTCCGATTTAATATCCGTAGATTTATATAAGAACTTTTTCGGATGGATTATTTTTTTCTTCGTCCTCACTCTACCCCATATCCACGACGCTTTTCCTACCGGATATCCGTCACATTATAACGAATGTGCGGTCGCGTCACTCTATTTGCGCTAAATGATCGCGCCGCGAGTATAATACTTCTATATTTATTATGCGCATTATCATCATGCGTGCATACGACGTATACGTGCAAGTATACTTGCATAAATATATTTTGCTCGCGATATTCACGGCTTAGGACAATTCTGCTGTTCCGACTGGGTGCGTTGCGGGGCAGGACGGGAAAAGTGGGAAATGACAAAAAAAAATATCGCAAAAACTGTTTATCGCCCCCCCTCCTCTGTCACGTATTTGAGTTATATATTATCGCGAATAATACGTAAAATTATATAGTTGTGGAAAAATCGCCTAAAATATAGCGTGTTCGCTATATAAATATATTATAATTATAGCATACGATCGACGGTGTCCATAAAAAAAAAAAAAAAAAAATATGTACACGTGTACAAATGTCGGGGTATAATGACGGGTTTTTTTTTTTTTTTTATGCGCAGGTGTATTGGAATGAAAATTGACAGATTATTTTCAATTTGAAAATTATATTTTTATTACGTACGCGGTGGTTTGGCCGTGACGACGACGGTCGTTGTAATTATGATATTTATTTATAACCGACGAAATTGAATTGTGGGAATAAACTTCTTAAAACTCTTGTTCTCTCGCACATAATCGCATCTCGAATGCGAATATTGACACGACCAAAAGAATTCGGTTTTCGAGTTATTACTATCAATGTGTGCAAATTGTGACCTGACTTAATGTTGTTGTAATATTCAAGCCGGAATATCGTCTCAAAATTAACAGTTTCACGTGGGAAAAATGGATCGGTTTTTATAGTGAAACTTTAAAAGTAAGTGTCCCGACCATTCCGTATTTTAAAGTGTGGTAGTTATTCTTTTTCTATAGCAGCCTATGATATAAGTTCGTCGTCATAATATTTCGCATTTTATTATATATATATATTTTTATTTTTATGGCCTTTAAAAAAAAAAAATAAAAATAAACTATAACGTCACAACGTTTATATTTATATTTGTATAGGAATTCGCGTTTATGTATACCCTCTGTATAGAGGCCAACAAAACGATTCCGCAAACTTTTTTTTTTAAATTCTGTTCGCGGGTGGAAAAGTTTATAAACTGTATAAAGGTATATAATATTATACATGGTTTTAGCTCGGAATTACGGTCTGGTAGAGATTTTAAAATTAAAAATGTGTCCTTTTTACCGCGAAAAACATAAAATAAAAAAAAATGATGTCCGGGGTTGTGCCATGTAAACGACCGACGAGACGTGCAATACGATTTTAATAATATTTTTTTTTTATGTTCTGAGCGTACCGAGGAAAATGTATTGGTTTTACTTTGATGTGTGTATTTTTTATTCTGTTTGTTAATCGCTTTTTTTATCATGAATCCTGCTACGATCATCAACATCAGTGGTATTAATTTTATCTAATTGACGCAGTGGGCAGAATGCACGGTCAGTTTTTGATTTTCCGAATTGTTTTTTTTTTTTTATATATATATATATATATATATATATATATATATATATATATATATATATATATATATATATTTACGTCGGAAAAAAAGGAATATGTAGGCAATTGACTGTTTTTGTCATTTTCAATTTGGTTTTTTTGTTGAAAGCTCTAAGTAACCTTAGAGATATCTATACTTTTTACCGAATACTTATATTAGCCCTTTCTATGTTTGAGCTATATATATTTTTTTCAACGCTTTATATGTTCAAATTTTGAAGCTAATCCTAAATACCACGGGATTTTCCGTTTAAAACTAAAAAACAAAAAAAAAAAATTCGAACAGAAAAAATATAGGACAGTTGTAATTTATTTCGTAGTTGAAATTGAATGTATTGTTTTCAATTTAAAATAAAAATATTTTAACCGTATTCCGTTCACGAGTCGATTTTTTCGTAATCGTTCAGTGATTACCGGATGACCGTTGCGTCGTATAAGGATAAAAATTAAATTTCATTATATCTTGCCTTTTTTATTTTATTTTTTTCTCTCTCTCTCTCTCTTTCTATTCTAACCCCGTGATCTACTGCGGCCTATATTATAATATAATACGCGTGTTCCTTTAGTTGTTTAGGTACGTGTGTTTTGCCGTCAGTCAACACGCGCGGTACACATCGCAGACAGACGCACGACCGAAAACGCGTTAATATTTGTATTATTATTATTAAATTTTTTTTTTTTTTTTTCCATTATTATCATTATCGTTATTTATTAATTTTTTTTATTTTTTTCATTATTATCCCCGCCGCCTCTCCTCATTAACGGTTCCTAGCGGCGATGGCCGAGAGGGGAGAACAATCGTGGAATCGAAAAAAATAAATAAAAATGCGTGCGTTCGTTGACGCACGCGACCGAGTGACGTGTGCTCCGTGAATTTCGGCCACGTTTGTCCGTACAACCCCGGGAAGCGCTATAGGATTTAAAATAATTCGGTATAATAATAATAATAATATACATATATATTTATATTGCACAAGTCTGAGAGTTTTCCGGCGTTTTTATTTTTTAAACAAATATATTAATATCGTCCGCGGAAAGTTTTATTACGGTATTTTGCGGACAAGACGGACCAAAATTGGCGAACTGTCAAACGGATAATGTTATTATCGTTATTATTCCGTTAAAATTTGACATAGTTACCTATATTTTATATTTTCTTATTATCGATCGGCTAACTATTAATCCATATAAACCATAGTATCTACCTTATCGGTGTTTCGATACACATAAAATGTCGTTGGTAAAACTGCAGGCTTATAGTAATGTTGTTACCTAATATTTCACTTAGGTCGGCGGATAATATATTTAAAGAGTTTGTTTGCCCGTATTGTATACGATTATAAAATTTGCAAAGCTGGACAGTGACTATAGATAAAAAAAAAAAATGTTTACAAATCAAGTTATAAATTATTTTTCATTTAACTAGTTGAAAAAAATAATACAATGGTAGTCAAATAACTTTTTTATTACTTTAAAATTAAAACTATTTCTCAAAAGTTAATGAGTTAAGAATTTTTTGTAAAAAAAAAAACCCAATGTATACCATATGATTTTTGCATTTGTTTTTCGACAAAAATGACATATATTCCATTGAATATCATCAATACAATACAAAACAAACACCTAAATACTTGAGTTTTTTAGATACGTTTGTGCGAATGTAGTTAAAATTAATAGTTACCAACTTATTTATAATTCAACTTATTAACTATAACTTGGTTAGCCTAGTTATTATTATTATTATTTTTTTCTAGAACAATTTAACTTAAATTATAGTTAAAAAAAAAAATAAATAATCGCTAAACTCTCCCCGCGGATTTGATAATAATATTGGGTCATAATGTAATTCTTTGCGAGCGTTTACGTGGGGAAAATAATCATTGTCTTTTCCGTCACGTTTATACGCTTGCGTGTCGCAATCGTCGACACTTATCGTGTTCGGCGTGACGCCGTGCAAAATAAATAAAATGAGCCCGTGATGTGTATTTGAACGTCAGCTACGGTTTGCCCGTAATAATATATAAATAATGATAGTTCGACCTGATGATATTTCGTGCAACCGAAATAATATTATCGTTCCACTGCGACGAGTACGCGTCAATGTTCGTTAAAACAATATCCCCGAAGAGATGCACTTGTGTGACCTACCCCGTGGTATATTATCTTATCTTTGTCGACCGACCGGTGTTTTCGAGAGTTGGTAGGACCGGCGGTGTTTTCGGTGTACCGAAATAACGGCTAATCCAAATAAAATGTTTATTTACAACATTTATACCGAATAAAAATGGAAAACACCGGTATGCCGGTATTAACCTCGATACCGATATACCGGTATTGGTAAACCAATATATAGCCGGCCCTACGGTCAGGTATATAGTAATTTTAGAATTTTTCTCCTATACAGTTATACTATTCGATTATTTTTTTAATATTCTAAAACATAACCGGAAATTCAATTTCTCTATTTGGATACCATAAACATTAATATACAAAAAAAACTCCTCTCATTATCAGTACCTGGCATAGATGAACTATTGTTCAAATTAATACGGAAAGTTAATAGATCTCAGGGTTGGCCGTCGGACGACTGTTTTCGTCATTAAATTTCGGGAGCCAGACCCCTTATCACTACTCGTTGGGCAGCCGTTATTTTAGTTCCGTTGTTAGAAATTAACGTATTCTCGAATGCGTTTTTCGACATCGGCCCGGCAAATAAATATCAAAAAAAAAAAAAAATCACGTCATCCCGGTATTTGCGCGCGCGCGCACACACACGCACAATGGTGATAATTCCCTATTGTTGCCAAATAATAATTTTATATGTCGTTAAATTTAATTTTGTTCATTCGATTACAATAATTATTATTTGTCGGGCGCGTTGTAATAATGTGATAATAATATTATAATACTTGCTGCGCAGCTATAATGCGTCGTCGGCCTCTGCGGTTCGCGTCCTATATTTTGTATACAAGTGTTTGTTCGCCGTAGACAATGTGCCCGCGAACGAACCTTTAAAATACTATCAAAACAAAAAGAAAAAACAATATATATATATATATATATATATATACACGCACACGCATAATATAAATCGTTCGAAAATTATTTTTAATCAAACGAAAAGGATACAAATATATTAATTAATGAACATTATGATTTTTCAATATTGTTACTGCCGTGTATAATAATACACGCGTATTCGGGTGCGTACTGTGGTAATTGTGCGTACATCGTGTGCGAACTCGAACGAATAATTCCGACAAAATCTCGAACCGGCTAAAATGGTCGATAAACAATTTTTTTCGTTCGAGATTTTAAAAGAGTGTGCCGCGCCGTCGTATATTAAGGCCCCACCCCCCATACACGGTCAGTCATGAATCACAATTAACGTGATTGACAGTCAAGACTGATGGTGTATGTATGTTAATGATAATGACTGACAATCAAATTTCCTGACTGATGGAATTCAAACATGTTTGAATTTTTATCATCAATCAAGATGATTGACACTCACGATTGACCATGTGTGTCTATGAATGTACAATTTATCAGTCAATCAAGTCGAATTGTGTGATGCAGTCGTGTCTTTTTGTCTTTTGTAAATTTTATATCTTCGTCATAAAATGGCAAATAAATTAAATAATGAAGAATTTTGGCAAACAATTGCGTTGACTATAAAAATAAAATAATCGAACGACTGAAGATTGTCAGTCTTGGTTGACCGTATATGGTCATTATAAATCGTCAATCACGTTGATTGCCATTCATGACTGACCGCGTATGGGGGCCATTACACACCGGTAATTTATACTAATCGTCACAACACATCTATTGGCGTACAGATGTTATACGTTTGTTCGAAATTGAATTCCGAAATATGCTGTTGGGTACGCTTGACGTGTACAGTAGTGATAATTTGTATATTATATCCCGCGAATTCCCCAAACCGAAATTTCCCCGTGATTTTCTACTTATTTTTCGCCCTGATTTTTAGTCACTTTTTCAATACATATTTTTTCCTTAAAAAAATTTTTTAAAAATAATAACATTTGATTTGTTATTAGACCGAGCGCGTTGTCGGTAATATCCGAATAACCGAATAATCGAAATTACCGAATGGCCGAATAACCGATTTTCGGTTTTACCGGTATACTTGTTTATTTTTGGTAAACTGGTATTTCGGTATACCGAAAATACCGCGGGCCCTGGTTTCTACCAAGTGTGCCCCGCTTATGGTTTTATTGTCGTTTCAATCGACCATAGCAGGACGACGACGGTGAAACGATATCACGTGCTGCGTTTAAAAATCCACGCGTGTGGCGCTCATACGTAATCGTCTAGCGTAATGCGTGTATGAGGTCAGAGAAGTTAATATTGCGTCTGTCCAAATCGTTTTTTTTATTAATTAAAAAAAATATATATATATAAATCACGTTGCTTATCGATCGTTTTTTTTTTTTTTTTTAATTTTTTCGTTTTGTTTTTTATTGTGTTTTCGGAATGGGCTGTGTTTTTGTATATTACGTATTATACCACATCCGCGGTGAACGTGGATAAAAAAAAATTAAAAAAATATGCCGGGGGGAAACGACCGGCCGCGCGGGAAATTAATCCGGGAAAAAATAACCTATAAGTTTTAAATCGCCAGACGAAAACCTATTATAATATTACGATTATGCGTTTCCGTTAGATTCGATTTTCCCGGCGGCCAAAAACGATACTTTTAAATCGAAACTTTTAATTTGCATTTTTTGCAGATTTCCCGGCGGTAGTGTCCCGGTTTTTTTTTCTTTTCAAAAGCCGATCGAGTTGACCAACTATCCGACTGTACTGTATATATATATATGTATAAATTTAATTTACATTAAATCCAAATGTCCTCTAATCTGCGTTAATGAACCCTCGGCCGCGGCGTACATATAATACGCTTATACTGCTCCGACGGTCGGTATAATGTAACGCGCGTCGCGTTTGCGGCGGGTTTTCCGCAAACGCAAACACAATCAAACGGCGGCGGCGGTTTCCTCTTTAAGGCCATTGTGAAAACAAACGCCCTTGTCGTTTGCGCCATTATGCGCGTCCCAGTAATTCTGTTTGCCCGGTGTCAGCAAGACGGTTATATAACTTCTTTGCCCGCCCTCGTCGCCCCGACTCCGCAGCAGCGTGTAGAGAGTTACGTGTGGCCGCGCGCTTCCTACACGCGCCGGAACGACGACGACGCCTCTTCGTGCCCATCATTCACCTGCTCTCGTGAAACCTTCTCCGAACGCGCGCACGCGATGCGCGACGCGTGTCAGAACTTCGAAAGTCCCGAAATTTCACTATACGTGGAAATAAACGGGCGCGCAAAGTTTTTTAATTAAACCCCTGAACGTCGGTACCCGCAGCGTAGATTTATAAGGCGAACCGACTTTAACGTCATCCCGCCCGTGTAAAATGTGTACGTCTTTTTTACCGCGGACGAAACACCCGGTAGAGTGCGTTGTACACAGTCGCGGTGTCCGGATTTTACACGGAATAAACGACCATTATGTTTTTATTTCTATGTTTACCAGTGACGTAAATATATGGTAAAGCAGGCGATGCCGCCTTCGGGGTCCTAATGTCCTAATGTCTTTTTGGTCGGTTTAAAATAGAAAAACATAATACAAAAGGGCCCTTCTAGAATATTGAGTTTTTTTTCACTATTGTCAATTAACTTAAAAACTGTTTCAATTTGTTTTGTAATTTGTAATACATTTATATATATATATATATATATATATATATATATATAGACGATTTAACGCGCGTACCTAATAATTTTATCCTCCTACATTTAATCTGAATAGGAAATGGACGCTCTTGGTCTTTTGCATCGGGACTGAATTTTTTATACTTACGCCATTGATATTCATTATACGAAAACAGAACACCTAAAGTTTTCAACTTGGTGAAATTAACTTAAGTAAATTACGGTATCGCTTTTTTCCCTTATAAATCCACCATGGTCACAACATTTTGGGACTTTCCGTCTTGCGCGTGTCTTGGTGTGTATTATTAACTTGCCGCTCGTCCGTTGGTGGTGCCCCGACGGATTGTTCAATTCGTCTTATATAATAAAATACGAGCATATAGAAACAAACGCTCGCGCGTACATTGAAAATAATAAGTCACTACGGCGGGATAACATTTTCGGCTTGTCTCCGGCGGAAGATTGATTTGAGGGATTATTTATTTGTTTTTCTTCCTATTCAATTACATTGAAAAATCGACCCCTCCCCCAAAAAAGCTGGAAAACGAATAATACATCTTGTGTATACTGAATCGCACTTAGCTTTTCCCGAAGAAAATCGCGTACTTACTCACGAACAACAGCTGATTAAATACTTTCGCCGAAAACAAAATCCGCGAATATATATCACGCGTGGGCGTTGTGTATTTAAGATTACATACGAATATTGTTTATGTTCCGACACGATTTCGAATATTGGAATATTTGAGGTTATGTGTTTTATGGTTTTTATTCCTGATCAGCCGTTCGGCTGAAAATTGACCCCGTTCCCGTTTTTATTATTGAAGGTACGATACAATTTGATTATGATAAAATCGATTAACACTGGATATTTTGATTGAAATATTTGCACTATAGTAAATATATAATTATTATCGTGTGTATTTTATATTCGTAACCAAAAAAAAAAAAAAAAAAAAATAAATAAATAAATAATTAAACGTTCTGTTTGGGGTAAGCAAGGCAAGGGTATTTTATCGAAATCGAGGTTTATTCATTTATTTTTTTTTTTTTCGGTACAGTAAATCGCGGTGTGCCGACTACTGCGTGTCGGATGAAATTATAATACCAAAGCTTTTTTTCGCATGCAGTAATCGCCAATTTTCGTTTTCGTTTCGTTTTATTTTTATTTTTTAACAACATTTCTGTGCTTGGCGTGAGTCATACACGCGCGAAAATTATAATTACTGTATGTGTGCATAACGTATAAGTATAAAAATCGCGAAATTCAAAATGGCGCACTGAATTTATTTTCAAATCCTAAATCATCACCCGGTGTATATGCATAGGATTATATAAGAGAAAAAAAAATCGCATGACTAATCGCTTTGACCCTTTTGTTAATTTATTCGGCGACCGAAATGGCTTTTAACCGTAAATATATTTTTCTAGGGACCGTAATCAGTGTGTGTGTGAAAGAGAGAGAGAGAATTGCAATTTAAAAAAAAAAAGGTAGGATACAGCTCATAAGTGAACCATTGTTGTAGGTGGGAAGTTGTGAAGGTAGGATACAGAAGGGAATTTAATTTATATCCGGATGCAACCATTATAATATGAGTATTTTATTGCTAACGAAACGCAATTCCGAGTGAAAGTCCGTTAAAAAATGTTTTGATAAAATTAAATTGAAAATTATATTATTTTTAGTTTGAATTTTGGTGGGGGAGGGGCGTTTCGAATTTGTATTTCTAAATTAATAATTTGGGTCATTTCGGACTTTTTGGTTTTTACGACGACATGATAAGCGATGGAACAATTGTATATTGTTTTTGGCTTGAATTTACACGACGAATTGATAGTTCTGGGTTAGACTTGTCGTATTGGACCGAACTTGGGATTTCGATTTAAAACCGTCGCCGAGCTCGCCAAGTCACACCGTTGTGGAGGCGTTCGCCACGATCTATATCAATTAGACATATATTTATATTATAGATCTAGGTATCTATTATAGACGGCTATACCGATCACGTTCTCGATATATAATAGCCGTCGTTCGAGCGCCAATGAGTGTCGTCGGTATAAAATGCGGACGTAACGCGTATAGAAGATGAGCCGAAACACATTATTTTTATCTAATTTAAAAATAAAAAAATATTAAGTGCTATTACGTTAAATACGTAAAGGGACGTCGTTAAGGGACGCAGAGATCTGAAATGTCGGAATCGGACCGACAGACCGAGGATCATCCTCGATGCCGAATTTGTGCACTCAGATTTTTCTTATTTTTTCCCTCATGCCATTTACAGGGGTTTTTTTTATTTGTAATCCCATGCGATTTGTCGTAGATACGCCGTAATAAAAATTGATTTAACAAAAAAAAAAAAAATCCTCCCGCGTGATTATCGCATAGTGGCAATTTCGTACAATGCCGTAAATAAATTAATAATGAATGCTGATGAGCCTAATTTTACGATCACATCTGTGACTGGCAGTTCTGCGGTGTCTTCGGAAATCAATTTGGACACCTTTTTATTAATGGATTTCAGATAAAAGAGGCGCTCCGAAAATCGCTCACGAATTTAGACATAATCTATTTGTATTGCCAAAATTTGAAAGTAAAAAAAAAAAAAAAAGATACAATATTCGATCCTAGGCGTTTTACGATTCTAGTTAATATTATAAACGATCTTCTAAATAGAAAAAAAAAAATCTCACCTATATTAACGTAGTAATACGTGAAAATATTTTTTAAAAATACGGCGACGGTGTGATGTTTGGCCGGGTGTCAGACGACGACGACGGCGGTGCGCGTGTGTCGTTGGCGTACGAGAATTTTCGTCGTCGCCGCGGGACACGCGGGCGCGTAATTGGATTTTTCGGCGGCGGCGGTGACGGCGACTGTGAACTTGACGACGTCGTCGTCGTCGTCGTCAGAGACTTATTGAATTATGATTAAATGTGTCAAGTTCGCGGCGGCGGGCGAACGGACGGGAATTCCGACACCGTGGTCGCCGATGATAAAATAATAATTATTGTAACCGCGTGTCGCGCTCAGGCCGGTGGACGTTCATAGTATACGCGCGCACAATGCAATATATGTACGGGCGGGCGCGTTTACATAAGAGGATTTGGGTGTATCTCGGTTCCCGTACGGGTCCGTATAAAAAATTTAAGACAATACAATACGAGTAGACGTTCCTATTAGTGATGGGAAAAATCCGCATTTGCCGAAGTTCGAGAATCCGGATTTTTCGACTCTGTAATTTGATATCCGACATTTGTTGTAAATCCAGATTTTTAGCCGAATCGAAATTTCGGTTATCAAAATTGTGATTTTAAATTCATTAATTATTTTCTCATAAAACTGTTATTATTATTATTATATTTTATTGCAAATAGCATTAAATGCGTAGAACATTAAATACGTTTTTACAATTCAACAAATATCACAAATAGAAGTTTATTTTAAAAAAAAATCATTTATATTACAGACTAATTTTTATAATACGAGGTGTGACAATAAAATAACGAGACTTTTTGAATAAAAGTTGTTTATTTTAAAAATGTTATAATTTAATGATTATCACCTTCAAAGTACCTTCCCTCAGCATCAATACACTGTTGCATACGTCGCTGCCATTCTTGAAAACAGTGTTGCCAATTGCTTTCATTCAGCCCTTTTAGAAGTTCTGCCGTTTTCATTTTTACGTCATCAACTGTTTGAAAATGGGAAAAGAAATAAGAAGAAAATAAGAAGAAGTCACAAGGAGCAAGGTCTGGCGAGTACGAGGGATGTTGAAGTACAGAAATTTTTTTTTCAGTTAAAAAACGTTGAATTGAAAATGCACTGTGAGCTGGAGCATTGTCTTGGTGAAGAACCCAGCCATTTTTCCATAGATCTGGTCGCTTCTTTCTGACACGTTCTCTTAATTTAATTAATACCTCTTTATAATAATATTGATTAATTAATTTTGTCGATTTTTTCAACGTTTTCGTTTGTTGAAGACGTGGTAGGACGTCCAGAACGATCATCGTCTTCGACGTCCTCCCTTCCACTACAAAACCATTTGTGCCATTCAAAAACACGAGCTCTTGATAAACATTCTTCACCATAAACTTCACATAACATACGAAACGATTCCGCGGCAATTTTTTTTAATTTAACAAGAAATTTAATGTTAACACATGTTGTTTGATTTTTATATCTAACATTTTTCGGCAGTATAGTCGAACTCGCACTAATAACAAGGCTACTTACGTATAAAAAAATGAATCGATGCCATCAGTGTTCATAGTACTTTTAGATAAGTGTTTTCTAATCATATTTCAATAATCGTTTTATAGATAACGTTAATAGTTTAGGTTATATTTAGAAAGTCTCGTTATTTTATTGTAACACCTCGTATACTATTATATTAACCCGGCAAACGTTGTTTTACTCATAAAAATACAAAATTTTGGATTTCGGAATCCCGATTTGTTAGATTTTCGGATTTTTATCACATCACTAGTGTTTTTCACGTATTATTAAATTCCGCGCCGCTTACGTACTAAATACGTATAAATATCGTGTCAACTCGACTTTACGGATATGTGCGCCCGGGCGAGAAAAATCTTAAACGTAGGCGAATACGACGATTATTATTTTATTATCAGAATCGTTTGTTTGCCAAATTTTAAACCTTTCGCCGTCCGTCGTACACTCGTACGTCATAATTTAATTATTTTGTATTGTCAGCTTTACCGAAAGTCCGGACTGAAAATAATTAAGAATACCGGCGATGTTCGCGGCGAATTATATATTAATAATTTATTAATTAATTTACATATTCAATAATAATACCGTTGAATATAGATCAATGATAATATGGTAATATAGTATCTCGCAAAATTGTCATGCACGAACATGCGCAGGACGGCGGAACTTTGCATATTATATATTTTCGAAAACCCACGTGAATTAATTTTTATGATACAGTCAATAATAGTGAAAACGTTACGGAAACGAATAGGCCAAACAAAACCTATAGAAATAAATTGCAATTTTAACAATACGCGTGTAGAATATACTAACATATATTCTTTGGCACTTGTGTAGGAACTTGCATATTTTTTTTTTTTTAGAATACAGTTTTTTGGACGCTTTATAACGTCCAAAAAACTGTATTCTAAAATCATAAAAGAAAAACAAAAACGTCATTTAAATGTGCTCATGGACATTGTTTAGTACAAATATTACGTTGACAAATAAAATAATGTTACGTCTCGTAGCGGAAAGACTCGCGATGGGTAGTCCATTATTGTTTCGCCGTTAAAATATCCGATCGTTTTTATTATTTTTTATATTTTTTATTATTAAAATGATTTATATTCTATGGGCACTACGATACGCGTTTCCGGTGTATAATAAGATTTCTAACAAAATTGTATTAATATTACGTACCGTAAATAAATAATTAACACGTCTTTTTATGTGCGAGACGGATCAAATACAAAAAAAAATCGTTTACGCGCGATTTGACTCTCCCCAATCATTATAACAGGTATTTTATACGTTCGACACGTTTAAAATGTTTTTTCAATTTAAACAAGTATTACTTTTTTCACGATTCGCACCAGTGTAAAGTGGTTATAGTCGAGCTAGATATTTTAATACAATAACTAATAAGCAATAACGAATATCATATCATAGTGAGCTCTACACTAGTAAAATCATCTAATGTTCGTATAGTATAAAAATAAATTCGATTTATCTATTTGTAAGTACGTTAGCTATTGATATGTATATATGTATATTATATATAGGGGTTTCCGATTGATTAGCGTTTGTATTATTCTAATATAGCTACCCGCACTTAATTCTTAAAAAAAAAAAAAAATTGTATATAATTATAATTAACAGCGCCGATTATCGTCTATTGTTACCTACTGATCAGTCGTTTTACTCATATTTGTATTTTATGACCACGTCTACGTGTTGATTGATAATATATACCGTCGTGGATAGTTAGAGAATTAGACGACTGAAAAATTCCGTTCCACTGCCCGATGACTGCATTTTCTGTTATCTATGGACCGATAGATTGTATGGCACTGCACTACATTGTTAATAGATATTATCCAATAAATTGTGAACGGACCGCGGTTATCATTATTTTGTAAATTTACTCGCAAGCTACACGAAATTATACGCACTTAAACGTACCGAATTTGTCATAGATCTAATAAAAGTAAAAAATAAAATCAGCAACTAATAGGATTGACCTAACTTAATTTTTTTATTCCACGGTTTGAATAGCTTGGCACTCTTGGCTGGCGTCCGTCCTTGTATTAAGTCAGAGAACCCGGGGTTTTTATTTTTTTTTTTTTTTTTTTATTGTATGCGTAGTCGAGGGATTCCAACAACACCGTTCCGCTCAAAAAGTTGAAGGAATATTCGAAATCCGAAAGGAAATTAGAACGTTCGTAGTTATTTTTAAACCGATAAGGCGAAAGTGTTTTGGGTAGTATAATTTATTTTTCACTCGTGTGTACCGGCTACGTTATCGTTTTGGCCAATTTGTTTTGGCATCGTACCCCTATACTTGCACGTTACGATGGCGGCGTTTTCGTAACGGCAGTTCGTCATTGTTGTCGTTGTATACAGGGTGATTGTTTTATCACCAACTGGCCAATCTATATGAATAAAACGTTTGATAAATTGTGATTTTTTTTTTTTAATATATATCAGACATCATAATATAGAGTCTATAATTTCGAAAATTTCACTCTTAATCCCCGTCTACAAATAACAATCCGTATTTTTAGAAATGTATATTCAGTTTTCTAGTCGTAGTTTAAATATATGGTCATACACACGGGTCGCCATATTATTAAAAGTCAAAAATCGATACGCGTTTTGATATACGGGATAAGGATAACGTTTCGAAAATATCGTCGACGAGATCTGTTAAATGATTCTTTGCTAACGTTTGCGAAAAAACCCGAAATTATCGCACGTTCACTTATAATATTAATAATATAATCTTCGCGTATAAATATCCTGTATAATTATCCGTGTTAACAAGTTCAGAATATTAACGTTGCATTCGTCTTGTTATACGGTTTAAACTATAAATAAAATATATTATGTTTGGTAATACTACGTAATATATTATAGCAACACAAGACGTGACGGTATCGAATACCGTGTCTGGACGTGGTTTTTTTTTCTAATAAGTCCATGTTTTCTCTTCGACCGCAAATGCGTCCAAATAAAATAAATAAATATATACTATTATGTAATATATAAATAAATAAAAAAAAAATAATAAATATGAAATTCTAAACGGGGAGTCCGACAACACCTAAAAGTAGGTTTTTTTAAATTTAATTTTCTATATGAGGGCTCACGCTTGAATTCGCGACTGTTTTTATTGTATTTTTTTCCCCTTCGAATTCTATAACTCGCGCCGACATAATTTATCATTTAATTATTTCTAAAATTTAGAATTAAATGTCCATTTTTTTCTTATTGCGCATCCTTGTGTATATTTAGTGTAATCCTTGTCACGGGTGCATTCTTGTCCACTATTATTCAAAGTGTATTACTTATATTTTTTACTCTCTCGTTTTTTGGAAATTTCTGATTTTTATAAGCTTTTTAACCGTGGCTGAGTACATACATTTTTTTTAAAAGAATACCCGGAAAACACGGAAAAGTCAGAGAATTAAAAGTTCAAACTTTTGGTAACCCTTTGAGTCAAATGTAAAAATAACAATATTCCACTTGATGCAAAGTGGAATTTAATAAATATCAACGCTAGTATTAATATATTTATGCGCAGTAGTAAGTACCGTACTCGATGTTAGTCGGAAAACTCGAATTCACTAAATTTGTACACGGAGTGTTTGATCGTGTATATGAATATTAAATCGCGTGTTATACCTACTAATTAACCTGAGTTTTCTAATTCTACGATCGCGTAAATCCATTGATTTTTTTACAACGAATTTAGTACCGGGTCAGCTTTACAAACAACCAATTTCTGATCAATCAGTATTAATTACGTTTATTATGTTTTTGATATATTCGGCGTATACAGATGACATTGTGATATTCGAATAATCGAAAATATTAAAAAAGTACACTAAAACTTATCGAAGTTTCAAATAAATGTAGATAAAACCAAGTATATACTGATGTGCAGACATGTCGTTTTACTACAAAATCTAAATAACGGTCGGTTCTATTTTGAACAATTTTAGAATCTCCTATTGTCACGGACGGACGTGAGATGTAGTCCACGACACACATAGGTGACAAATAACTAAATCGACCTACGCTAAAGCCCGAAACTGCCGAATAAAAAAAAAATAAAAATAAAACGGCTGGATTGATGCGTCAACGTTGGACGAACCGAGTAACAAATTTTAGATAAAGAGCAAGAGTCGAAGATGCAGAAAACCGGCACCGACGGAAATCTTTGTGTGGAAACGCTTAAGCAGCCTGTAAAGCAAACAAGAAAAAAAGAAAGAAAATAAATAAATAAATATTAATAAATATTTATTTATTTATGAATTTCGATAGTTTTACAATATTTCGGGCATTTATTTAGGTTAGGTTAGGTTAAACGGAAAACATACTATAATCTATAATATCGGCTGACTGTAGGTAATAACGTCGATGAATAATAATTCCGTAATTATAACGTATAGCCAAGTAAGTAGGTGGTTTCGGTATTATTTATTAGGTTTAACATTATACGAGTGTATAGTGCGGACGGTCGTTATTATATTGTACACCTATAACACCGAAATAATGCTAATCGTATGCTAATTATTGCGTTTACGAGGTATCGCGTGTATATTATGAAATATGGGCATGCGGTTGTACTTACGTATATCGTATACGCATATTGTGTGTTCATTGGTTGATAAATAATTTTCTAAAAAAAAAACCTGCGTGTAGTAAGTATTAAATTGTTTGATTCGTCAATATAATGGCGAATTCTCTCGTCACGCATAAAGAGAGAAAGAGAGGACAAATTGTACTGTAATTATTCGATATTTTTTTTTTATTTTTTTTTAAACGTATTCAGTATACATATTATTGTTATTATTATACAGGTATGTACGAACACCGCGATGTAGTTTGTCTCGTTTTAAACAACTATCCATGGAATAATAATACGGGGTATACCCGTAATTGTAATCATAACTAATTTATGACGAGTACTGCAGATTACCCCCCCTATCCCGCCGCGACAGCTATTTTCAGCAACTATTTAACTGCATATTGTCTATTTGATTTTTCAGATATTAATATCAATATTATTATTACGCGAATCTATTGTATTTTTTTTTTTTTTTTGCCCATAAACAATTTTTTCCTAGACCAGTGCTTTATTCTCTGACCTTATTTTTTTTTGATTTTCACAAAAACGAAAGTCGTGTTTGAATATTGTTGGTGATAAAACCGAAAAAAAAACCATCTTGACTTTTAAAACGATTTTTTTTTTTTAATATATGTAGTTACCGAGCCTGCAGCAGGTAGACGACCAAGACAACTAAAAATGTCAACCTTTCATACGTATATAGTGCTGCTCGAGTGTCGGAGTATTATAATAAGGGTGGAAAAAAAGTGCCGACAACAGATTTTTGAAGACGAAAAAAGTTAATTTTTTAAAAATAAATAAAAATGTTATTCGCTATGAATATTCTCTCTGGCAAATATCGCGGTCACTTGTAAAAAAAAAAAAGTCGGACATACTTCGCATCATGATTGGTGGGCCACTGTTATAGGGTGTAAGATGCGATATCAATCGAGTAATTTAGTTAAATACGCAACGAACAAATTTAAATTACAAATTGTATACATTTTTAACTACAAAACAAATTACAAACGATCGTGTTTTAACCAATTTTATTATACATTTTAACTTAAGACGCTTATAAAAATAATTTACCACATTAAACAAAACAAATTCGACAGGTTAAAGTGGCGATAAATATCAAACAAATCACCAGAATATTTTTAAAATTGCACTGCGTCTAGTTTATGCTAATATAAGTGATCGGTGAAAGTTTCAAGTCTCTACAATTATTTTTTACTGAATTACAAAAAAAAAAACTAGATTATTGGAAACCGTAATTGCGTAAATATTCCATAAGAAATTTCCTCTCAGAAATCACCTGATGTTGATGATCATGTTGTTGTTGATGAAAAGTTGTTCACAGACACATCGAAAAAAAACACATAATATTAAAACCAATACATTCCTCCTTTCGCCGAGAATCTAAAATCATAGCTTGTAAACACAGAAATCGACATTACCGTCTAAATTGGTCAACTATTTTTATTTTTTTCTTCTTACACCCTTCTAAGGGTCTACTCTTAAGTTTACCAAGTTGAAATTATGTAACATAATGAACTCTGTTTTGAAATTTTTATTTCGTTTTTTTACGCTCATATTTTCGATGTTAAAGTGTTTTTTCCCAATTATTTTAATAGATTTTTTCCTTATCGTTTAATATATACAGTTTTTGTATTTTATCTATTCGCAATAATAATAGGCCAATTGCGGGGAAAAATCCAACCAAGATATTTTTTTAAATTTTATTTTTTTTTAAAAAAAGCTAAGTTAAGACGTGTACATCATCATATTAAAAGTCCCCGTGGATTGGACAGGATAACGACACATTGGATACTTTAAAAATATTGTATTTCGGTACTTTTTTTTGTTAAACAATTTAAGTGGATTTTTTTAACTTTTCTTTTTTAAGCGCGTCGAATTCACATACCTCGTGTCACGCAACCCGATAAATATTTGGTTTCCACGAGTACAGTGTTGGTTTTGTACGTGACTGCAATATAATAGTCGGTTGACAAAAGATCTTCGGCGAAACTTACACGCTGTAAGTGTAAATACGTAACCGCCCCAAAAGCGTTGACAAGTATAATATAATATATGGTGTCTATAGAAAATATATAAAAAAAAAAAATATACGTATATACACCGCAATTTCGCACGCACACACACATATTATTTGGGTTACTCCCGAGGGAATTCTGACCGGGAACTTTTTTATTATTATTATTCCGTCGACGACGCGACCATATAGTCATTTATTTTATTTTCGCCCGGCGGTATCGATTATAGTACTCTGGGTTCGGGATTTGATACAGCAGCATATTCCAACCTATCCGGCTTAACATACTTTTGCTACCCGCGAACGTTTTCTTTCTTGGTTTTTTTTTCTTTTGTTTTCTTCTATGTGAATACTCTTCGATAATAACTTTGGTAGCATACGCCGCCGGTATCTTCCGTTTCTCACGAAAATAACCTAACCTACACAAAATAAAATAACATAGATTTAAACTTGTATTCGAAGTCATCAACTACCCGGTGCACGTCCGGGACTCACTTCTTTTTCCGTTTTCATTCGTTCTCTCGTCCTCGCAGAAAATCCCGGGAAAACGGAAATCGGGGAAATAAAGAGCAATTTTTGTCTCCGAGACGTAAGCGTGTTTTGTTTTGTTTTGTTTTTTTTTTTTTTTTTACGAGACTTTAATTATATTATATCAGCCCAAATATTTCTACATTTTCGAAAATACGACCGTGTTACCTTGGCGAAAAAAATACATATATTCAAAAAATTCGAAATACATTTTTATTTTTTCCTACAAAGTTACCTACCGTCGTTACATGTACGTGATTGTGTCGAAAACTCGCGTTGCTATGTAGTTTGATAGATTAAAACCGTTTTTAAAACGGATCATCCAAAATGAACATAATACGAGTATATTCGATTTTTTTTAATCTGACCATACCACCGTATCGGGTTACGAGTTTTTTATTTGTGCGTAGCACGCAAATTATTAAAGATAATTTTAATATTTTCCTAAAAGTAAACCAACACAAATAATGATTGAATATACATTGTCAGAGATCTCTCGGAACAAACGATCGATTTGCGAAACGTTTGCTAAACCTATTATTTAATATATTATTCTGGACGTATATTAAACTAAATCGTTTTAATAAATTTAAAAACCGTTTGATTTCGAACGTAAATTTTCGTTGACTATCCGTACTATATATATAAAACAAATAATAATTGTATAGATTATTAAAATTGACGGTGATAATTATTATTACGATGACGTATTCAGTGTTCAAATATTGTTATTAGCCGCACGCGTCTGTAATATTCTAGTGACGTGCCTAGGTTACCTCCTATGTTCAAAACGTTCACGCGTTATATCACAACTCTGTGTTTATATCGTTTTAGGATTTTCTCGATTATCACTGCGGTGTGGGTAACCGTTCGTGTAATACATTTTGCACTTGCGAATTTTCGCGATATTTTCAAATAATCCGCGTAAAATATCATTTATCGGTTTCTATAAACCTCCGCGAGCTCGTGTCGGAACATCAATCGAGAATTACCTTTATCGTGCAAAACCGTGGCGGGTAAGTCCCAACGATATTATTTTCTCTTTGACTTCATTGTGGAACTTTAATCCGCGTTCAAATCGTTATCTACAGTAATCCGGTAAATTTACAATTCGGGTACTATTTTTGTTTGTTTTTCATTATGACGGGATAGATTGTTGATGAAAATTATTTACTTACTATCGTAAACTGATAACGAACTGCAATGCGCATGTACGGAAATTGTTTGACAACCAAATGCGGGATATTAAGAATATACACGGGGGGGGGGGCATATGTGTATATCAAAGTTCTTGTGACGACACTTTACCGACAACGTTATACGCGTGCGAAACATATTATAATTATTAACGTGCAATTAGTTATTCTGGGAACGCGATATGAATGGAAAGTTTGTGTCCGGTGGTGCCGAACGTACGGGCGAAGGTTATTGTTAATACGTGCGGCGTAACCGCCGTGTTACAGTGTTAGTACTTGATTTGTCCACCATGTCTGTAGAGCGCCACCCGTCTGAATTAATTTTTTTTTTTTCATAAACCTCGCGCGACCTTAAAATGTACAGCAACAGTACATCGCCGGGTAGCTTATTGTAGATTTCACCGTTTCGTATAGCAAATTGGATTTAATGCTAATTACCTGTGTTGTCTTCGTGCAAATATATTTAAAGCAGTCAGTTTTACTCTCACGATCTGTCCAGCATGAGCGTAATTTAATTCGACATATTCCGACGCCCATTTATTTTTTTCTTCCATGCGAGAAATATTAGACCTTATAATGTACGGTAGCCCTAATTTTCCCAACAACTTCATTCAGACACAGAACTTAGAAAATATAATTTTAAAAGTCCTCGAATACAATCTAGTTTCATTATAAAAAAACTGTAACTAAATAATTATAAAATATTCATATTAATAAAAAAAAAAAATATAGAGAAACCTATTTCTTTAATTTAACTGTTGTTTTCATGGACATTTCAGTAAAACTGTGTTTTTCTTGATTAATATAGGAAATTGAACTCACTCAATAAACTCGAGTTAATTTAAAATAGAAAATACTTAAATTAAAAACATTAAAAACGGCAAAATCAGTTTAATAAATTTGATTACTTTATTAGGTACTCAAATATCAAAAAACAAATTGATCCAAGTGTTGATGTTGAAGTTCTGTCACGAGAAACGATGGTTAAAATTTACCATTAACTATGATAACGAAATTGTTATCTCGTGGGAATTGAAGGCAATCGGAGAACAGGATTCCCTAACAATGTACGCTATGCTTGTATATGCGCCCGGGGATTATTCCTGCCTTCGGTGTCTTGCGACGTTTTATTATTTTCTTGGTATTACAGCTAAAATACACCCTAGTTGGTCTTGACAAAACTCTTATCCTCAGTACTCTTATCGTACACGAAACATAATCGACTTTACAAAAAATAAAAAATGCATATTATTATATCTCAATAATAATAATTCTTCGAGGAATATATAGATAATATATGTCAACATTACCTAATATATATTTGCATCGATATAATAATACAATTTGATTAAAAAGACATTTTTTCGTCTCTCGGCGTAAATGTTGACGTAGATGCGACTTATGTAAGTGTATAAATAATTGTTAATTTATTTTATGAATATTTAATTAGTATTTATATTATAACCAAATAAACACATCGGCTAAAACTCGGTTTCGATATCACTGCGTATGTGAACATGGAATAACATTTTTAGAATATCGTGGAATAAATAATTTTATTATTAAGTAATGACGAAAATGTCGAGATTTAATCGTTCATAATCCTCGGTTCATTATGCAATACAGCGTCATTTAAGCAGAAAAATCAAATTTCCAATTCTTTCATGGATTTTCTCGTTTCTGGTTTCACGGGGGACGTATTTCCCGAGGTTCATGCAACTTCATTTGAAAATAAATAACGATTGTTTAATTTTAAAAACAAATTAAACAGCAAACACATAAAACTAACGTTAAATTCCCCTAACAACGGATTTGTATGCCTGACAGTGTGCAAATGCAATGTCCGATCGATCAAGAGCGGGAAACTTATAATATTTAAAATGGCACCTACCTCATTTATCGGTTTCGGTATGAAGCACGAAGGGAGAAAAACGGTTTTTACCAAAAACCAGCTTCGAGAATTAATATTTAAGAGTAATAACTATTACAAACTGCGCGCAGTAACCGCTGGTTTTTCCATGCATATTATTTATTTATAATTTTTTTCCCAAGGATTTTTCCTTTTTTTTTTTTTTTTCCTATGAATTTTCCTACACCGTGCTATCTCGTAGCAGTGCAATGCCTGTTTATTCAGTCGTTCGTCGAATATATTCGTTATATAATATACTCGCTCAGACGATATTATGCGCATTGTTTTCCTATATTATAGTTTCGATAACGGCAGCGGCCCTGTCGAAGGCAATTTTATGACACAAATCGGAAACTGACACGTTCTCTCGCGTGCAGTGGTTCCACCGAGCGTGTTTTGCATTCGCGAGGAATGAAGTGCGGAAATATATCGATTCGAAAAATAAATATTATGTGGAAAAAGCCAGCGTATTAGAGTGGCGATAAAACATTATTGTATTGCTTATCTCTGTATATATGTGTGACGTCTACAGCGTATTATATATAATGCTATATATATTGAAGATATCTCGTAAAAATTCGTTTTGAAGCGCTCCGGGAATTTTTTTTATTATTATTATTTGAAAAGTCGCAACATGTTCGAAAAATAAAAATGACGAGAGAAGATAAATTCTATAGAGGTTTACAAGTGAATAAAAACAAATTGTTTAGAAATGTTGAAATCTTATCCACTTACTCCTGGCAATTAGCAAAATAATAATTTTTATCGAATTATAATTAGGTATTTTTTTTTTTAAGTTTTCGAATTTGAAAGGGCAAAGACCGGATGCGGTTATATGTATACTTTTTCAAACGAATCAAACTTTTATAGAATAAAATTATGGCGATTAGAGTAAGTATTATACTGTGTAAAGTCTAAAAGTTTATCAGAACGACGACGTGACACGGGTTAAAAACAAAGTAAAAATATAAATGAACAATACCGTTGTTAAAACCCTACCTCCTTGTCTAAAAAAAAAAACAAAAAAGTCGGAAATAAAATATAAGTAGGCGTTAAAACATGTTGAGGTAAACATTTTGTTACATAGAAAATAATTCTAAACGAAATAGGGGTGGGGGGAGGCAACCCATTGTTTTTCGGCATATTTGTTGTTATAAACGGTTTGAAATTGTTTTTCTCGTTCTATAATAATTCAAAAAATTAAAAAACCCGACGTGTTAACAATTACCTCTTAACAAAATACATAAATATGTACAACAAACTCGGAAAATTGAAAAACGAATCACGACGACGATTAATTTTGTTCGCCGGCGTAATTAAATTATACTGGAAAATGTCTTCTCTGTTATTCCCCCCCCCCCTGTACATTTTTCGCCTTTTTTAATTTTCTCGGTTTTGCCCCCGGGCCACGCGTCTACTATACGGCCACTCCGTTATCGATTTGTCGTCGTCGTTGTATAATATAAAAAATTAAAAACCCCGTATATCTCCGCTGAAAAACCTGCGACGGTATTTCATCAGCTAAAACAATAATAACAGAGTTAAATTAAAAAACTCACCCGGCACGAAAATGTAAAATGCCTGTCACGATATGCGCAAAAAAAAAGACCATATTAATTTCAGTAAAATGTGTTTTATTCCTTATTGTATATATTTACGCAATTAATTTGTGTTTAGCTAGAATATTTCAATTTATGTATTTTGATTTTTACGTCACGAGACCTGCGGCGCGATCACATTTTCGGTTAGTAAAAATCATTCAAAACTTTCTTCGCACTCGCATGGTTAAACTATTTTCCAGACGGTGGTATTTTTTTTAATTTACATTTTTTCTAGATTCTCGGCAGATTTTCTGAATATAAAACTACGGGTCGAACGAAACAACAACTCTTTTTTTTTATTCTAATCGTTCGATCCTACTCAAACGTTAGTCAATGTTCCCGGAGATAAACTAAAGCCTATGTTATTATTATTATTTTTTTTTTATCCCGACAATCGAAGTGCTACCAGGAAGCGGCCACAGATTCATACTCCGGGGAAACGGAACCTGCGGCTGGGTGCGGAATGATAAAAAAAAAAAATTAAAACCGACGACATCTGGTTTTTTTTTTTTATTGTGAATGCCCCCAAAATTCGGGCGTAACTAATCGAAGTAAATTTCAAATTTTACACGGTATTCGAATGTTAAAAAATAAAATCCGGATTTTTTACACTCCGAGTATTTACACGCGTTCACCTACCCAATTTTTGTTTTGTATATTATTCTCGTTTGCGGGGTCGTCACGTACCGAACATAATAATATTATTTATTATATTATTATGCGGGCGACGTGCGCCGCGATATTTTATATTTACGGCGTCTTCCTCACACTAATATATAGGCGCACGGATTTATCGAAGTGTTTTTTTTTTTTTTTTTTTTTTTTAATATATATATTTTATTTGTATTTTTTCCGCCCGCGTGGCGGTGGTGAGCACGGCACATATTTATTTATACAGTTTCCGCACGGACTCGGGAAAATGGCAAACGATCGATTCAGCGCCGCGGGGAGGTTGGAAATCTCGTACGACTATATATATATATTTATTTATTTTTTTTTTTTTTCGATGCCCGCCGTGTATACTTGCGAACGACGTGTAGTTGGCCGGTTCATGTAGCATTACACGTAATGCGCGAATTCGAAACTTCCGTCGTCCGGAGCAATTTATTCCTTGCCAGTGATTCTTTAATCTCCAACCCGCTGCTGCGCGATGTACATAATACCTCTAGATATACACGGAGAGTTTGAGGAAAAGTTTGATTTTTTTCGGAAATTGTAAACATTTTTAGCCTGCACAATTAACTGAAACGTTGGAACTGTTATTCTAAACGAGACCTGTTTCAGACTGTTCTTTAGTATTGAACACAAAGGTAACCTTTGCTCGAAACCATGGAATTGTAGATGGTACAACTGTACGATGAAATGCCGGGGAAAAAACAACTTCATGTTTTTTAAGTGAAAAATATACTCGTTTGAGTGAAACAAATAATATTTTATCTTGAGCTCGGGTACTAAAGTTACCAGATCGCCTGGTCATTTTTTTTTTTTTTTATAAATCTTGAACAATTGTTATATTGTTATTCTCGGTTTATCGAGTTATAATAAATGAAAAGCACTTTGATAAACATAAAATAAATCTAAAATATACTTAAAAATGCTAATAAACCCTAAAATATGTATTGTAAAATAAATACGGAACCGCTGGGGTTATTTCGACGGACCAATGCGATTTTCAAATATGCAAAAGCGTATAAAATACATGCGCTCTAGTGATCCACTTAGTATGGAGACGAGAGACGTTTTATGTTAAAAAATTCCCGTATTTATAATATCGCTAAATATGTAACGACCCGACGACGACGTAATGGCCTGCGTCAAATTTTAATATGCGCAGCAGTATTAATTATTATTATAGTCTACTGCTATGCAATAATGAGCAATTATTTTTAACGTTAAAAAAGATTTAACGACAGAAGAGGTCTGTGCTGCACGCTGAATTTATATGATGCGTTAAAAAAAATTACAATGAGTGTATACGGCGGTATTTTATCACAACAGTGTATAATAAAAAAAAAAAATAATGATAGTAATACAATGTCGTTGGCCCGTGATATTCGTAAACGTTCCTCGGGAAAATAAACGTATCGGAGTATATAAAAATAATACAAAATTATATATTTATATATTAGGTTATGCGCGAAATTCGGTTGATATTGTTGCAGAGAGAAAGAGAGAGTGAGAGAGACACGCTTGCCGTTTATTTTCAAGTTAATATTTAAACAGGTCAACGTATGCGGCTATATAAATCAGCGTTATATATAGAGATAAACTTCGAAATATATAGATAGACATAAGAGACAATTATGATAGAACAACTATCTAGACAAAGATAATATAGATATATAACAACTTATAATTGTCTGTAGATAAAGGTCTAAAGATCTAAATAAAGGTATTTTTTGTGTTTCGTTACCTATCATACAACTAAATACTAAAAAATAAATGTACCGTATCTGTGATACAAAAAATCTGTGCGTTTGATGAACGTAACTTAATAACTATAATTTATATAAACCATAATGATATTAATTAAATATTTCGCCTCTTATTTCTAAGAAATATATTAATTATAATCAAATTTTGATTATCAACTAGATCAAACACAATACTGGCTGTAATAGGTACAACATATTATAGTATTTGTTCGAGGCCGGGAAATTTCGATACTGAAACGATTCGGCGGGCACAAGTCCATATTTTCGCCGTCCTATTTTTATTCTATTCGACAAAACTATATAAATTAGAAAATATTTTATTCGAAATGCATTTTGATCGCAAATATTAAATGACCCGCGGCCGGTAATAAATACTATCGAACAATATTTAGGCATAACCGTATATATATATTTAATAAATATTATTTTCATCCAAATATGTATACTCGGTCACTCGGGCTCGTGTATTATAGAGGAAAGAGAATTTTCGACTGGAATACACATTTTCCAACAGTTTATTGTCGGTTGTAAAATGCTTTTCGGATATACAATACCGCCTTTCAGTCTATTCGAATAGAAAGCTTTCCAAATTTTTTTTTTTTTTTGTTAATTTTCGGATATTTTCTTAACCATCTGACGGTTCGGTAAAATGTCCGAGCAGATGCGTATTATAGTAATAAATAATTGTTTCTGACGGGATGTATAACTGGCGGACGGATTCGAAAAATTCATTTGGAAACGACTGGGGAAATTAAAACGGTTGCCGTGTAGGAAAGCTGCCAAAGCGCTTCCCTCAAAAGAAAACTCCAGCCGGAATTTGAACTTCTGTCATTACAACAATGATAACGGCACGTGGAATTCGAATTTGAAATACATAATTTGATATTTAAATACAATATTTGATATTTAAATACAATATTTTACCGGAGGACGGTTGAATTCCCTGTGTTTCGGTGTGACTCTTATCAGACGATATTCAGTAGAAAGAGCACAGATATCGGCATTTTTCAGACTTCACCACCATCGATATTCGCTTCGGTACGGTTCTAGGTTCGGATTTCAATGCATAGTGCATTTGTTTAGAACAATGCATTTCAAGTACATATTTCGATTCATACGTACTATAGTAACTTTTATTTTGCATTATTCGAATTTTTAGTGCACATTTATTACATCCTACACGTTTGTCGAGTGTAAAATGAAATTATTATTAATATTTTATCTATAGATATTTTAATTTCGTAATATTCGGTTTTAGATAATATTTTTACTTCGTCCGTACCGACCCATCGGCAATCTCAAAATTTTTTCGTGATTAATACTTTCCGCATTTTAAGACAATGCGCATTCCATAGTACCTCTACATCAATCGATTTAGTAGATATATAATACCAATATACTTCAAAAGCGAAACTTTTATATTGCGTCTTTTGCCGTGGTTCCATTTTTTCCGCGTCATTTTTTTTTTTTTAATGGACACCGTCGTCAATGTGGTCAAAAGGCGTTTTTGTTTTTTCCACCATTTTGAACTTGGCCGACAAAATATCTCCGCCAGTCTTTTGCCGAGCGGTGACCCGGCAAAGCGAACCGTCGACGTCGTATATCCTCCGATACGAAAACGTCGTATTATATAAAATTTGCGCGTTTTTTCCCCCGTTCTTTTTTCACGCCTAAACCGTCCGTTTTAGATCCGACAAATATATGACTTTCCGGTCCGGCGACCGAGATCAGACGCATATAATATCGTATTCTTCGACCGTACAGTAGTGTATAATATTATCGTATATTGCGTGTTTTTCGAATGTGTATAAATATATGTACGTATAGGGTGAACACGATGCAAAACGTCCTCGTATTTTATAGTCGTATAATGTTCGCGGTATATATTTTCGTATACAATATATACGTTAAAATACCACCACCGTCAACGTGTACGTGTACGAATTTCTGCCATTATAACGCGTGCAATATCGCCGGTGTTACGTACAGCGTTGGAGGTATTGCGGAGTTTGTGCGATGACTAATAGCTTATTGTTAACGTAATATCTACATGTGTGTGTATATATATATATATATATATATATGGACGAAATGGAGATTTTCGTTCGTAATACGAAAGCATTAATATTTCATCGAGGGAGAGAGAGAGAGAGAGAAAGAGACGTTCGTTCACGTCACTACTCTATATGACGTACGTATAGAGCTATTAGCGTTATAACCGACGAAGATAAAAAACCAATATCGCACAACCACGCCCGATGATAATTATAACAATTCGTTATCCGCGGTTTTCTACGGGTTTTTATCAAAATTTGAATATCGTATAATAACGATTATAAAACAAAAAACGAACAAAATAATAAATCTATGAAGTAAACGATGAACTTTTTTATTTATTTTTTTTTTCAAATTGTTTAACAATTTTACGCAACTTAAATAGAAAAATAATTGTATTTTCATAAATAGAATATTGTAAAATAAATGTTTCGAATAACTCGTTGTTTAATCGGTATTACCCGTATATTTCGTATTGTGTTTTTTCCACATTTTTTAAGATTTTGCATGATAGATTTATCCTGTATACGTATGACGCATATATAGAATAGGTACGAATTTTGACAACTATAAATATGTTTTGTGTGCATATTTTGGTGTTTTTTTTTTTAATTACAAGTGCATATTTCGAAATGTTTATTGCATATTTTTCATTTTTTATTGCATATACACCCGAACCCTAACAGGAACCTAATTTCTGCGTCCAATTATTTTTGCCTGGAAATTAACTCGGTAGAGTAACAAAACAGTCGAATAGTTGTGTTATAAAGTTATTTTGTTCATAAATGCTTTATTATTGAATTTAAATATTAGTCGATTATGTCGATAAGTTTAGAACGATTTTTGGATTTATTTCGTGTGATAACAGCGGCAGCTTTGCGGGGGTATGAACGGTATATAATATAAATGTATTATCGGTTATTTGATAATTATAAAACGTTAAAAGCATCCGCTGCTCTATCACATAAAAAGACAAAAAACATTTGAAATTTGCTCTTAAAACAATCGATACTATTTCGTTATTTCAAAGTAAATAAATAACTCAACAAAAAAAAATTGTGCAAAGTGTGTGGTTATCCTCAATAAAACGAACGGTAGGTGTATTATAAACCTAACCTAATATCGCGCGACTTATGGAAATTTACTCTACGTCTCTGTCACAGCGATTTTTAGCACATGACAAATGTACGACACGCATCATATTATTACCAAAATTAATTGAGACCGGCGAACCGTTTTCGCGTCCACTAATCCGTCACGTAATAATATACCCCGCGTACCGACTGCCAAAGTATACGCTCGGAGGAGACTGTGGGGGGGGGATTTTTGATAGGATTCCATCCGTCAAAAGTGTCGTGTGAGTAGTCGCATACACGCATTTATAATACAATAAGATAATACGTATGACCGATAAATCTGTACGTACGTCACCCGAACGCGTAATATTTTCACAGACCCTATAACCGAGTGCGGCCCAAGCCGAAACGAAACGGAATCGGTTCGAAGAGTTTTATGAAAATTCAACCTACCTGTTGGTCCGAACCAGATAGCGCTTCAAGATATTTAGTGTACTCGTTGCAAACCTATAAAACCAATACTGCCTATAGTCGATGAAAAGCTGCCGCGGGTTTAGATGAACAAGAGGAGAAAATGGAAAAACCTAACCTACCTGTTGGTTCACACCTGATATTGTTCCAAGGAAGTTAATGTGCTGAGTGTAAACCTAAAACCTAGTCGGCTTGCGTTTTTACTTTCATACCGCATTGGCCGCACTCGGATAGGGCCTGTAAATACGTCCCCCCCAATGGTTTGCGTATTTATTAGGGGGGGGGGGGGGGTGTCTTCCGAATTCTACGTTATCGTAAATTTCACCGTGAAATTCAATATTTTTTTCCAAAAAATTACTATTGCGATAACTTTCTGGAATCATATATTCTAAATGTTATATCGCCCTTATTTTGTTTACCCTTATATATTTTGCGATGAAGCCCCCGTATTCAATATTCCAAATGATGATGTTTTAGTTTAAATTAAGTTAAATGTTGATATTTTCGATTTCTCGTCAGTTGGTTGACGGTAATTTAAATTGTTAACAACAAAAATGTATTGAAACTAAAACTTCATATCTGTTTATGGAATTATTAATAAATAGGTTGCCATTTGAATGTCAAAACGAGGCAACGGTTTCACCCCCAAACTTAAGGGTGAAATAGTTAGGGCAAAATAATGTTCGTATTTTGGATGGTTTTTTTTTTTTATTTTTAAAAACGCCCCTACCGGATTAAATGTCTCGGTTGTTGCGATTAGAAAGCATTTTCCATGTATATACACACTCACACTCACACCACGTATAGTAGGTCGCATCAATCACCGAAATCCGGGTCGAGTGGTTTTATTGGCGTGCGCAGGAAGCTTTCAATTTAGGAGGGTTATGTCGTTGCCGTCGTCGTCGTCGTTGGGCCGGACACGTATATAGTCATGATGCTTGATAGAAACACAATAAAAACGAAAGAGATGTAATTTTTTTTTTTTACTCTATTAATTTCAACCGGAAATCGTGTCGTATATAACACGTATAATGTAATCCCGCATGAATATATCTCGGTTCGCGTTACGCGCGCACAACGCAATTAATATAGTTATTATTTTGTATTTTTATCTAACCGTCGTCGTGTTTCGTTGTTCTGTTGCAGACGTCATCGCCATGGGCTGTTTCGGTAGCAAAGACAAGCTGTCCAAGGAGGACATGGATTTCCTGAAATCTCATACGAGATACGACGAGGCGACCATCAAAGAATGGTACAAAGGTTTCAAAGTAAGTAAATAATCGAATTTCTCGTTAAGTTATGGTATTGAATACGCTTGTAAACCGAACCGAATTAAACTATTATGCTCGGTCTCCGTAAGAAATTCCCTCCGCGGTGACGTTCCTTTCGCGATTCCTAGTTTAAGGTCGTGATATTTTAATTAAAGGGCACTTGGTAATTTGCAGATTTATTTAAACGAGTTTGTAGTTTTTGAAGCCTCTCGTGGCCGGACAAGATGTCATAAATGAAAAAGACGACCGATAATTTGTTTTGAATATAAGCTTAAACTTTCTTTTTTTTTCACATTATATCTTCAATCAAATGTTTCAGCTCGTTTTGTAATTCGAATTTCTAGATTATCCTTCGAACACTTGCTCTCTCTCTCTCCCCCCCCCCCGAATTTCAAACTATTGAGAGTCATTTTTTTATATTTATATAGCATTAGTATTACAAAGGCAAAATTACCAGGAGTTTTTTTTTACGAAATTTATGACCGCAGGCGTTACGCGTTTTATTTTAGAATATATATATATTTTTGTTTTTGAAAAATCAATGCGTGGTGAACTGCGCGACGGCGTTTGTTTCGGTCCATTTTAATGTTCGTTCTACCATTCTGGAGAGTACTTCTGTAAACCGATCGATATATGTATAGTTTAATCATTTCGGATAAAACGTTTTTTTCTTTTTTCTCTGCAAAATACTCAACGAATCCCATAAGAGAACTTTTATACCGCCACTACTATATACGCAATACAATATACCGTCGTGCGAATCTCGATGGTAGATTCGACTATCGACTATCGTACCTCATAAAAAATGTATACCTGCGGGTAATTTTGATAATTTATATTTACACAAACTCGAAGTTACGAGTATAGGTACATTTTCATACGAATAAATAGTTTTTTTTTTTCGCGAAGATGGAAATCACGAGTAAATTTGATTTCGATGTTCTGCATTTTAATCATTACAACCCACACCGTTCGGTTATTATTGCAAATCTTTTGAATTTTAAATTTCGACCGTACGATTACCGATAATTACGAACACCATTGTATAAATCGTTCCGTCGTCGTAACATATGTTTAGGTCATAATTATATAATTTTATACATCAGATCTTGACCAAATTATAAACTAATAATATTAGACCAACTAAACAACTCTATTGCAATAATTAATATGCTTACATCAAACTAAATTATATTATATATATAAATGAGATTTTATTATTATAATATATTCCAAAACGCGCGTTAACCGTTTAAGAAATTCTATTCAGACGGTACTGAAAAAACCGTTTACAAACATTGTCAAATTGTATCGAGTCAGTCGTACGATATAAATAATTATTAGTCGGGCTGCAATCCATTTTAGCATAATAACAATAATAATGCACACATTATTGGTGTCTATCGCCAAATTTAGCAGAGTATTTTGTTTTGAGAATGTTAAGATTCCACCCTACGCAATATAACATGATAATATAGACACGATCAATATTGTTATTTTTATAATTTCGTACTTCTCACAGGCCCAAAGAAATCAACAAAGTTTTTTTTATAAAAAAAAAAACTGTTAGAAATCTACATTTATGTATCGAACAACAATGTACCACCAGACGAAAAATCCGCATTTTCTTCAGTGCGACGTGAACGTTTTTTTTAAACATTTTTACTAACCGATAGAGTATTTTCCGAGGAATAAAAAAACCTCGTCTTAGTAAAACTATAATGGATTCTTCGCTGCATTCGTTCTATATGAAATGTACTCGCAGTACTTGTACGTATTCATATTATAAAATTGTAAATCGATATATTAAAAATTATAAATTTTGATTGCAGCTATTTGGTATCGTACGTTTTTCACATAGATTAATCTTTTATTAGGATTTTACTAGGATAACATTTATTAATATCTTGAATAATTAGGATAAAAGTATCTAAATATTTATAATAGTATAATATTACCTATATGTTATTTGTTTTAATGCCTTCATTCGAATTAATCAAGTTTATGCAAATTAAAATAAACCAGTATAGTGTTTCGGTTTATTTTATTGTATTATTTATTTTATAAATTGCCTTCCTATCAAATATATGGCTCGCTATACAAACTTTCCTACTCTGGCTACTTCCTCCAATGCGTCCCCTTTTATGACGCTTTTCGTCAAACTATCGTGACGCAGTAGATTCTTTATCATTTTGTCTCTTATTACTCTTTAATATACTATGTTAAAGTTCTCGATTTTCCTTTTTTCTGTTCGGTACTCCTGGGTTTATATAACCACCACATTTTAAAATCTGCTAGTTCCTTTTATCTGCTGTACCAATCGTCCAAGTTACGAAGCCTTATAGGCTCTATCACGCACATACTATCAGAAACTTTTTTCTTATCTGTAGGTTTATGAAAAGTACAAAAAAATAAAAAAAGTGACATACATTCAGAATTACGAATTTATTTACGAGAAAAACATTATACCGAAACGATAAGTCTAAAAGATAAATTTAATAAACTCGAGAAAAAAAACCACGTAACATATTATTATTATTATTATTATATAACTTTAGTAGAGAAAAATAAGTTTCGGGTTTATGACATATCGACTGAATATAAAGCGAGAGTGTTAGTTTTCGCAGTTTATTTCGAATTCCATTTAATTCTAATTGTAGGTCGAACAACTACTCTTGTCCGTATATTATATTGTTAAAAGCTCCCGAGTTCGTTTAACAATCAGATTAAAAAAAAAAAAAAAAAAACATAACCAATAATATTTTATACATTTACAATTAAAAATCGTTGTCATATTTTTAAATACATCTGTTACCCGAGACTATTATTTGAATAGCATAGGTAGTAATAAATTAAGACGTTAAATTTGTATAAAATAATGTTGAGCATAAACCTCAGAAGTAAAATTGTATCATTTAAGTACCTCGCTAGAGCTAAAGGCAATGCGAATTTTTGAAATTCTACCAGTAAAAATAACAATTAAACATTAAAATTGATTTATGTTGCACACGGGTTTCTTTTTATTATATTGTTATTATCATTTCGAGTTTATTTTATTTTAGAAGATATCGTAATAAATCTTACGTGAACATTCCGAAAACTTATAAAAATTGTCTATAGATGTGTTGTAGATTTTTAAAAAAAATATATTAACGAATACTATGGGCCTCGGGTTAAATACTTATCGAGAATTCTTTTCGAATAGAATAAAGTTTTACAAGCTTCCTTCAGCTACTGTACAAGATTAAGTTTCCCTTGCGTATTAAAAACTAAATTTGTTATATATATATACGTACATAGAAGTTTTATTGAGAAATTTTGTTCTTTCCAACTCCAAAAGTTAAAACGACGCATAAAATTACATTTCTCTAGAATGCACCTATATAAAATCCTAACTTTTAGTATTGTACTCGCTGAGTTTTATTTTACGGTTCAGAAACATCGTAAAAAAGAAAGGGCCAACCTATAAATATATTATATTTTATTATTTCGCATTTCGGTTTGGCTATAGGTCTACAATAAACCGAGTAATGGAATTTTAGAAATATTTTATAAAACGTTGTATTTTTTTTGATTCCTAGTGGAGAGAATACATTTTTTTGTGCAAAATTTTTTCGGCTATAGAATATCAAAAATCTTCATTTCAGATCTAAATAATTGGTGCACTAAGGATGTGATTTTTTATAAATTCTTGTATTGTTTTTAATAATTAGAACCACCTTCCTCCAAAAAATAGCATTTTCCTGTTATTTATAGCTACTTAATATTTCTTTTTTCCCTTTTTTTTTATATATATATATGACCATAAGATTTGTTGTTTGGCGACCGTGTAAAAGCACGTACATTTACTACCAGGTTCATCAAAAACATGATGTGATAAGCAAAGATTCTTTGATTTGTTCATATCGTACGTTAAAATATGCGAATTGTTTGTCCTGTGATACACTGTTTGAAAAATATTTCTAGGTTTCCGATTGTTTGTGTCGACAAATTATAAAAACCGATAACAAATTTTGGTATTTGGGTTTTATTTCTGTTGATTTCTGGGCTAAGATGATGAACTTTATTACCGACCGGTTTGCCCGGGTCCGCTCAGAATTATTTTTTAATTCCAACGGTTTTTCGTCTCTGTTAGTGTAAAAAATATAAATAACCCTATATCCCATACCTTCTGAATTTTTCACAAACAACAGTGGCCTATCCACAATGTAAAGTATGTCTGGCTTTGTTTTTTTTTTATATTTTTAAACCCTTACGGTATATCTCTCTCAGTTTCTACGCGTAACGGTATTTAATCGAATAGTTATAATAACAAAGTTCGCACGGGGAAATGCGTATTTGGAATTTAATCGTAAATTATAGATAGTTAGATAGTTGCGCAATCAAACTCATAATCGGGTGTTTATATATTGGGTTGTTAATGCGCAGGGGTGTGTAACTTCGATATAATATTATATAGAACATTTATGATCAGAATTATTTATCAGATTTTCTTTCCATCTCTCTCTGTACCCTAAACTTTGAAACTGTACTTATCAAAGGCTCGGCTCCTGTGCACCGCGGCCTATTTAATAATAATATTAACACTGATCACTGTGCAGGCAGCAAAATCGAGAACCAATAAATCGGATTTAAATGCATACGTGCAGTGTGCGTATAAACCTAGTACAAATACATCGTTCTGTAATGTTTAAGCTCAGACTTAAAACGAGAGTAATATATTATATCGTGTAATAAATCGCTTACGGTTTTATGGTTCAATGAAATTCGATATCGCTCATATTGTTAAAGTTCGCATGTTTTATAGAATTATAAAACATTTTTTTTTTTTTTTTTAAGTTCTCAAAATAAAATACAGAATTTTTTTTAAAAAATCACAATAATTTCATTCACAATTGAATTATTATCAATAACGACCGAATATTTTAAAAATATTTTCGTACAACAACTCGATAGTAACACACGTCATCATCCTGATAAAGATTAATTTTTAATATATTTTAAACACGTGGTGGATTAAACACATTTTATTAAATAAAAATATTATAATAACGAACAAATAACTCCAAAAAATGCGCTAATAATTTTTACCAAAAATACCATTTTCAACAGTAACAATAACTAATATAAAGCAAATAAAAAAAAACCCGTGTAGTATTAAACAAATTTTATAGCTAACAGATTTATATCAAAAAAATCTCCAAACAATTATGCGCTAAATCATCTGTTTTTTTTATAAAAAACTGCTGCTAAAAATCGTTTTGTGTAATAACTATTTTGCATTGATATTGTTAGTGTTCATTTTTATTTTGCCGTTTGTATTTACTAATTTGTTAAATTATTCGTTGCGAGTTATTTATTGATCCACAAAAATAGTATTTTAGTACTTGGTAGGTAATATATTATGGACAAATTTAAATTTGTGATAAAAAGTCGTGTATTGCTATTGTCTAACGATTGAACGATGGTACTAAAAAAACATTTTCCTATATTATTTTAGTGGTAAAATGTACCAGAGAATCCTAGTCATTTATTTTGTATTCAAGATTTCTCCGGCTACTATTTATTATGTATTTTTTTTTTTTGCGTATATATATATATATATATATTTGGCGAAATATTTTAAATCAGATATATGAACCAAAGACCGAATGTATTGTCTCGTCTTGTCATTTTAGACACATGAATGGTTGTTATTTTTTCTCTATACATATACACTGGCACCTAAGAGGGCGACATACGTATGGCGTGTTTAAAAAAAAAAAAAAATACTCATAACATTTGTCAGATGTTAATGTCTATTTATATAATTAGGAATTCAAAATTAATTATGTATTTTTTATAATCTCAGTATTATTTAACTTATTCGAACAGAAAATATTTTTCACGACCACAATTATTCACTTTTAGGAGGATCGCTAGGACCAATTGTGTGCAGTTGGTTTTAATATTATATTGAATTGATCAGACTATGGAACTTAAAGGTAAGAACATTATCTAGGTTTGTGCGTCGATTTTTTTTTCCTGGATATTTTTTAAACAAGATATTTTAATGGAGCATTTTAAAATTGTGTTATTTTAATTCACATGCTTGTTAATCATATGTAGCTTAAGAATTAAAGTATCTAACAGATTGACGTGCAAACGCATATAATGTCATTACCTTTAGTTTGATCACAGGTTTGGTATAGCTGATAGTAAATGTACTATGTCGTACGTTTGTAAGATAAAGAACAGCGCTTGCGGGCATACCATGACATTCTATTTAAATGACATATTTTATACTTTGCTTTTTTTTTTATAAAGTATCTATTTGTATATATTATTTATAATTGTAATACAGAAAGGCGTTTTGAAAATTTCACTTTTTTAGGTGGGGGATGTTGTGGATCTAAATCTGAGTTGTATTCTACAACTCAAATTTGATTTTAACAACACTTTAAATTGATTTCAGGCCGTGCTCTAAATAATACTATATAATTTATATAGTAAATAAATAAAAATAAATTTTTAAATCGACAGCGTTTTCTTTTTACTTTTTTTTTATACAATACCATCAAAGTCCTACGTATAATTTATGAGTTATCATAATATAAATCTGTGCGTTTTAAAAAAAATACTCCCGTTTCTAAAGGAAAATGAACCACGGGCGTTTTTCGTTATCTATTAAAAAGAATGAAATGTGCAAAAAATCTGACTTACGTTATTAATGACTCGAGAATAAAATATATATATAAAGGTTTAAAAACTATCCTTGAAAGATGGAGAAAGAGAGAAAAATGAGAGAGAAAGAGAGAAAAATGAGTGAGAAAGACTGAGAGACAAACACCAGATGTCATTTTAATCTCAAACAAACCGTCATTTTTATATCTAACAAATTGTTTCCCCTCTGTATATAATAATATGAAATAAATTTTAATCCACTCTAGGACTGATCCTTTGACCAAACCCTGAAATAAGACAACGTGGTAGGTATTAATGTCTTTTTTAATTGACAAGATAAAAACGATAAATACTGTCCGTGTTTCGGATAGTATTCGTGGTTTTTAATAAACTTTTAAAATCTACCTTATTATATACTTGTTTGATTTGAAATTACGCGATCCTTTGAACGGTATATATCAAATGCTATTCGAATACTTTTTTACAAAGAACTAATTAACTTATAAATGTATAGAGTTAAATCGTAATTTTACTAGGTAGGAATTATTTTCGAAATCTCTTTGATCCATACAATTAAAACTTATTGCAATTGTCCAAAGTGCAATTATAAGCTCTTTAAAAACAACTTTATTTACACAACTTTTTAAATTTTAGAAATCTGATTTTAATGAAACGTCCTATATTACTGAAACATTCGAAACGAACAATGATATAACAATGTAATAAGCACAATATAAAACGAAATTAAATAATACGTATTTTATACAACAAAAAAAGTTCCCTTTGATTTTATGTTCCATGCGATGACTGTGAAGGTTGAGGTTATTGGTATTTAAAAATATATGTTAATTATTAATGAAACTTTTCACTGAACATTATTACAATTGCGTTAAAAGTTCCACCGTTCAAAATATTTTTTTAAAATACATTTAAAACGTAATCGTATTATAATTTAATCCAAAACACATTTTTGCTAAGAATATCAATTAAAAAAAAAAAAAAAAAAAAAAATGTAGAATGGCCAAAAGATAAATTTTATAAACAACGAAATATATATATATATATATATATATATGAATACAAAGTAAAAACAATCCTAACATATTAAATTATATATTTTATTTGTTTTATATAGTATGAATATAAAAAAAAAAAATCTAATTTTATTCGTTACATACTGTATATATGACTTTAACGTAATTTACGTTTATGTTTAATAAATATTTATCGTAATAAACCATTCAAAAAAAAAAGTTCCGTTTATGACTTGCAGAGTTCAGAGTTGTAAAACAATCCTCGGTATGATAGGAGTATACCTACAGTCGCTGGTGTTTGATTTCCGGCCGCAAAATGATTTTATTGGCGATAATTTTTTATTTTATTATTCGCGAATATGAACAGATGTTTACGCATAAATAATATTATGTACCGTTTCGCGGTAGTATTATTTTAGAATGCGTTGCTTTATGCGTTTTCAATATCCTCAGCCGTAATACAAATTGTCGTAATTACGAATCATAAACTTGACCTACAGTTCTTTTATATATATATATATATATATGAATACATGTGAAATGGTATTTTTGCTCGTTTCGCCATTTCCGACGGATATAAGTAAATATGATTATAGTCTATAGTTTAGCTTATAAAGCCAACACTAAAATAGTAATACCAATAATAAGTTTTTATACGCGCAAGACAAACTGTATATAGCTGGTTATATAATGCAGTTTGTATGTATTTTACTTTTTTTTTTTTTACGGTTTAAATCCATAAAACCGGATCGACAATCAACGAAAATAACACGAAGGCTGTGATAAAAAACAAAAAGGTCCTATTGATCAATATATGAGAATGATAAATGTCGACAAAAGTTATTAGGCACGAAACGTTAACGTGTTTACATAATGTCTATACGAGTAAATCATCACCTCGAATTTTCTTTAAAAATATTTTTTTTACTTTTACATTTCGTGAAAAATATACATTTTGGTCGCCCTAATCTGAATTTTGTTGGTCACAGGTAATCTCCGAAACTACTGAATTGATCGATTTGATTTTTTTTGTTTTTTAAATAATAGACTACATCGCGGAGCCGGATTAAGCCTCATTCCGTTTTTGTAAGTTAATAAACAATTGAGGAATTAATTTGTATAAATAATCGGAAAATACGCTAGAGCTCAAATTATAACGAAACGAAATAGACAATCCAATAAACACTAAACGGATTTTGCAATTTTATAGGTCGCATGTTCTCGAGTTGGCTCGGCAAATAATTTATATATTTATGCACCTAATCAAAAAACAAACAATACACCGACGAGCATTATAGATTTGTATTATACGTACCAAAAAGTATTAGGATTCATTAGTACCTGTGTTGAATGTTTTCTCTAGCTTCAATTGAAAATTCTTCTACAAATTTGAATTTCAAATGTAAAATTACTATTAGCATCCGTGTTGAACTTCGTTTTCTACCTTAACTCGAAATTTTCGAATTTTCCAATAAAATCATTTTACAAGTTTAAATTTTAAAATGTATTCCATTCGTTTATGTCCTAATAAAAATGATTAGATAACTCGGACGAAGCTGGGTGAATCAGCTAGTATATATATTGTTATTTTTGAAATTACGCAATAAAAATGACAATAGAATTCGAAACGAAACGGCGCGTTGTTGATTTCGTTGACGAGGTTACCGAGCTGAGGCGGCGGTGCCCAGACTACTGTCGCCACGACACATCGTCGCCGTTCAATCGCTGAAACGTCAAAAGACCGAGAGAGTCAAAATAACGTCGAGACGAAATAACGCACTTACGCGTTTATTTTAATGTTAAACAATAATAACATTGACGGGCGGAATTGATTAATATTCTCTAATGCTCAGCGTAATGGAACATCATCGCGTTGTCGACGACGTTGGAAATTGTACGTGAGATGCGCAACGAGTGCAAAATGTGACAAAATGTTAGGTATAGGGGTAGAAAACACGCCATCGGTTGTCTCCGTACGTCATAGGGAGCGACTAAAAGGAACTTGTGAGCAGGACAATTATACTTGCTGGGTATCTACACTTGCGGTACACGTGGAAACCATATTGACTATATTGTTATAACGACAAATGTAACAATCCCGTACATCAGCTAGCAACAAACGCTGAACCGAGAGAATAACAAATGGAAGACGTGTGTAAATAGAATACCCAAAATTAGCAAACTATAAACAAAAGTTCGATAATAAGACGTACTTAGAGAATTGGCTATGGCTAACCTAACCTAACCTAAAACGAGACACGCAAATGTCTGTAGTAAATGTTTTTAGAGGCTAGAGTTGAAGAGAAGAACCGCTAAGGTAAACCCAAGGTGGATTATATAAAACGGACCACGATGAAGAATCAATGGGTGGCGTTCGTATTTACTATACTGAAAAGGAATGAGGCACGATTAAATTGCAAACCAAGCAATCTTGATTCGATAGTATATTAAGAGAGCGTGAAAGAGATGAGGAAATCGAGTAAAACAGTGTTTCGAATAAAAAGTACCGCAATCGGACAGGAAAATGCGCATTTTGTAAGTTATGAAAGTTTTTTCGAGGATTCTTACAAAATTTCGGTGGTCAGACAATAAAATTTAAAAAAAAAACCCAGTTTTGTAAAACCAATACAAAGCTCCGTTTGAAATGTAAAAAATCGTGCATTTTGTTTTTGTCCGTTCGGCAAAGGTTTCGCCGGGGAAACCACGCGCCGGACCCGCGTTTCGGATGCGCAAGACGATATTTAATAAAGCCAAAGTCCGCCGGGGATACGGTACAATAATAGGGGAGATAAACAGAGAAACAGAGACGCAGTAGTTCGGGAAACGGAAAAAGTTGTTCAGTTGAAGACGGAACGGACAGAACAGCTACGCCGACCGCGAAATCCGGCAGCGCGCCGTCATGGCGGCCGGTAAGCGTACCGCCGCGCGGCCGGTAGGTAAGCGTACCGCACTATCAGGACGACACCCTGTATAATATACGCGCACCCCCGCCCCCCCCTGCACAGTTGTGTACAGGACGGGTTTTCGCGGCGGAAACCGTATAGGGAAAATGCGCGGCGTTGTCTTTTATATAATATACGGGTTGGGGGGGGGGGTGCACGGGCGTCGCGGACCTGGAGAGTGGAGTACGATAGCGGTCCTGTTGCCACCGCCGCCGCGGCCGCTGCGGGGACCGCGCCGGGATGGAGCGCGGCGTGAGATACCCGTGCCCAGAGCGCGCGCGCGCGCGGAGACTTCTTACCCCGTCGCGGGAGAACTCAATTAATCATTTTCCTCGGGGTTAATGCCATTAATCTTACGAAACAAAATCCAGAAAAGGTTAATACCCCGTTCGCTCGCTTTCCAACTCCGGCCGACCGGCGGGAATTCGGCCGAGAACACGCGGCGGCGGCGGCGGCGGAGTTTCCAACGACCTGGGCATAAATTATTCGCACCGTAAACATTATCCTCCTCCCCCCGCGCATATACGCGATGATTTCATTATTATTATTATCATTATTATTATCATTATCATTATTAGTATTATCATTATCATTATATAAGACCGACCCGCGTTGTATATGTTATGGAAATATATTATAATTATTGCACACACCCCCCCCCATCCCCTTAAGCGCGGCGCATGCTGTATACTGTTTGCGTGGACAATAGACGGGTCGAATTGAATTCAACTCGCACGGCCACTTACCTACAGCTATATTTCCCGTGACTGTATTTCGGTGCAAGAGCATAAAATGTTATAAAATAGCGTAAAACTTGGTAAATAAAATTACTAGACCACAGCTAAATGAATAATAAATGACTCTAAAACAGCGAGAAATAAAAAAAAATTCACTACTGTTTAGAATCCACGGATCTGGATTATAAAATATACTAGCCGGTTCGCCCGAGTAAGGTAGAGAACAAAAAAAAAAAAAAAAAAAAAAATAGTAATTTTACATTTGAAAATCAAGTTTGTGGAATAATTTTATTGAAATAGTCGAAAATTTTTACTCGAAATTAGAGGAAACATTCAAGACAGATACTGATAGTAGTTTTATGAATTCTAGTACTTTATTGTACGTATAATTAAAATCTATAATACTCGTCGGTATATTGTTCGGTTTTTGATTGGGTGCATAAATGCATAAATATATAAATTATTTGCCGAGCTAACTAGAGAACATGCGACCTATAAAATTGCCTATATTTCCGTTTGGTGTTTATCGGTTTGCCTATTCTGTTTCGTTATAATTCGAGCTTTAGCATGTTTGCCATTTATTTATAAAAGTTAATTTCTCGGCTGTTTATTAACTTACCAAAGCGGAATATTTTTATTTTTATTTTTTTAACAAGTCGATCAATTCAGTAGTTTCAGAGATTACCTGTGACCAACAAAGTTCAGATTAGGGCAACCAAAATATATTGTTTAAGAAAGTTCCACGTGATGATTTACTCGTGTCGATATAATGTAAACACGTTTACGTTACGTGGCTAATGACTTTTGTCAACATTGATTATTCACTTATTTCGACTAATAGGACCTTATCTGTTTCTCATCACATCTTTCGTGTTATTTTCGTTGCTCGTCTACCAGGTTTTATGGAATTAAACCGTAAAAAAAAGTAAAATACATAACAAACTGCATTGTATAACCAGCTATATACAGTTTGTCATGCGCGTATTAAAACGTATTATTGGTAATACTATTTTACTGTTGGCTTTATAAGCTATAGTGTATACTCGTATTTACTTATACCCGTCGAAAATGGCAAAACGAGCTTCGAACGAGGGGTTTCGCATTATATCCCGCAGCTGCGGCCCTCCGTCATAATTTAACTGCGGCAGAGTGCAATTTAATTACTACTTATCCTACACACGACGTGACGCGTGATGTATTTTAAGCCTCGAAGAGATGATTATAATAATAATATTATATGCAATATTCCTGTATATTTTACTACATATTCCCTACCTATATGGAATTTACTGAGTATATCATCGAATCGGTTTATGTAAATTATGTACGCCCGTAATGTTTTTCGTCGAGCACTATCGGTTATAACGCCATCGTATTATATAATATTATTGAATACATAATTATTATCAATATTTTGAGTTCAAATATTTATATTAATTTATTTTTTCTCATTTCAGCAAGACTGCCCGAATGGTCGTTTGACACCGGCTAAGTTCGTGGACATGTACAAAATGTTCTTCCCTAGCGGTAACGCCGAAGAATTCTGCGATCACGTATTCCGGACATTCGATATGGACAAAAACG